>VDFB02379711.1:95014863-95614863 GCA_007258455.2 Sequoia sempervirens
CTTGAATGTGATCTTGACCATGATCTCTATTCAACCATTTAAATTTAGAGCTTGATATATCGACATCTAGAAGACATCGAGAAGAAATAAAATTGGCAAAGTCCAAAATACTATTAGAGAAGCCAACAATGCTACCAATTTTCTCCAAAGGATAGAGAGGATGTTAAAATTCCTAGCAAGAATCCACTTCACATTTTTGTTGTTAGATAGCAACCCAGAAAAAGAGTCCCAAAGGAGGATCATGGCAGGTCTAGAGTTAAGGGAATGTATATTAATGAGGTTCCATTTAACACCCATCTATACATCTTTCAAAGCTACTTCAAGACAGTTACATTTGCAATAGCCTTCTTGACCTGAAAACCTGTATGGATTCCAAAGGGTAGAAATCCCTCCCAATGCCCCACCTGCTTCATAAACACAAAATTTATCCCTTGGCCAAATATTTTTTACCATATTCTTAACGCTTTCTTTCTTTATTTTAGTTTTATATATTTAAAGAATATATATATTAAGATATATTACGGTGTAGTTTAGGATGTGTTGTTTAAGAGGACTATTAATTCCCCTAATATTAGATGACATTAGCTTCATTTCAAACAAAATAAAGCTAGAAAAATCTTCTCTCGCCCAACTGCTGAAAGCTCTCCGCTCATGTCTTTGATATATTACAATTGATGAGACCTTCCAAGGTCCTTTGTTTCCTTAAGGAAACAAAGGGTCCAAAGGGTAGCAATCACTCCCAATGCCCCATCAACTTCACAAAAAGACAATTTTTCCCTTGGCCAAATATTTTTTACCATCTTCTCAACACTTTATTTCTTCATTTTAGTTTCATAGAATAAAATAATATCTATCTTCAGATCTATTATGGTGTAGTTTAAGATGTTCTATTTAAGAGGACTATTAAGTCCCCTAATATTCCATGACATCAGCTTCATTTCAAACAAAATAAAGCTAGAAAACCCTTTCCTGGCCCAAGGGGTGAAAGCTCTCCACTCAAATCTTTAGTTTATTATGATTTATAAGACCCTCCAAGGTCCTCTATCTCTAACCACTTCCCTGATTATAGCATCCTTATATTCATTCTACTCACTTCTGGTTTGTTTCCCACAACTATTTTCTTCTTTTTTTAGGATTTACCACTCACTTGAGTCCGTAAGTAATCATTAGCCTCACAATTCAAGGAAGAAGGAGAGACTAACTCTATGAATCCCATTATTGCTAGTGATTCTTGCATTTTCAATTGTAAAGTATCATGAAGAAAGCGTCTTCTTTTGTCAAAAAAACAAAAAAATTAAGACCTAAGTCCTCAACCTTACCAATGTCTTAAGAAAGGGGAGCCCCATCCTTAATTGGATCAACCTTTAAGCTAACATGATATACAACTAGAGGTAGGGAGGAGCCACCGAGCAAGAGAGACATATACTCCATAGGCTTATTGTTTTTAAAAATGACCCCACCTAGAGAAACAACATCATACCCTTTAGGCATCAGGGTAGGTATCTTAGAATTATTGGACATACTTTTCTCTTTATTGGGAATAGGGGTGGACGAGTCAAAAACCATTTTATCCTTTTGATGAGGTTGTTTCTTACAAACATTACTAAGATTTAAAAACTATTGGAAAAGCTTAAAAAACAACCTAGCATTCTCATATTACAAAACATGAGCCTAGGAACCAAACATGGACTTCAAAGTGATTGAGGAAGGAAGGACACTATTAACAGAAATGTTAACATAGATTCTAGAAAAAGAAAATCTAGATCTTTCGGAGATAACTTTATCCATGAAAAGAAGACTACTAAGAGAATTAGTAGTCCCCTAAAACACCTTATAGTTCCAAAACTCAAGATGTAAACCTAGGAGCCTAACCCAAGTAGTTGTTAAATCCTACAAGTTGACAAACCATCGAAATTGGATTTTATCATCAATAAATGATGTTCCAACAATGATCCTAGAATGATAAAAGCTATAGAAAAATGAACATAAGACTATGTATTCAAATCATATTGTGGATGTGAAAATCTGCATATGGTTAGCATTTTAAAATTGAAATAATCCTCAACATCCCTATGAGATAATGAAACATGTTAGATATGCTAAGTAAGATATTAAAACAACAAGAAAAACCAAATAAGCATACAAACAACATGAATCAATTTCATCTCATAGTGGATTGGTGTCACATGTGCTAGTGACCCTTTCCCAATCCTTGATTGATAAGCTTAGATGATAATGATAAGATGGAAAAGATTAGCTCTCCATTGAAGAGAGTAACCTTGTATGAGATTGTGGATGAAAATGCTAAGATTGTGGAGTGGATGAACAAAATCAGTTCTCAGTTTAAGAGAATGACTTTGCATAAAGATTGTGAAGGGTTTGCTTGAGGATGAAGCCTCTCATTTAAAGATTTTCAAAGGCTAAGAGTTGAAGAGGGACCAATGTGGGACTAAGAAATAGGCCAATAGGAAGAGGCCACTTGTCATCATGTGATTGGTTGATGCATGTGCAAGATTTGGGATGTGTGCCCATGAGAGGGAGAATTTGAATTCAAATTTGAGAGTAAATTCTAAGTGGGGGACAAGAAAATGAGCAATAAATGCAATGTTGGAGGGACAAATCAACTTGCCTTTGAATTCAAAGTTGAGGGAATATTCCCCAAAAATGCCATGTTGAAAATAAAGATTTTGATAAATCAATTAAATGCAATTTCATGTGCAAGTGGCCAAATCTAGAGAATGCAAGTGGTTAGGATGTGACATGCATTAGATTAGATTTAATCAGGATTAGATTAAAAAAATGATGATTATGTTAGTTTAATGGTGCTTAGATGATTTTAACTTTTAGGACTTTGATATTTGATTTATTTAAATAAAAAAATGATGGAATATGATTTAGGATTTGATTTAAATAGATGTTTCATTTATTAAAAGTTGATGATAATGTTTATTTGATTTTAAATAACTGACCTTAGGAAATGAGATTATTTAATGAATGGATGAAAGTGATGAATGGACCTAATGTGAAACCTAATTTGACTGAATCTGATCGAATGCATAATGTTAATTTTGCATGTCTACATTTTTCCCCTCTTTGAAGCAATATACTTGTTGCATTGGTTAAAAGAATAAACTTGTCGTGATTGAAATCAAAAAAATTCTGATTTTTTCGGATGCCCCAGCAAAAAGTACACTGGTACATTGCCCCCTTGAGAGATCGAGCGAAAAGATTCAATTTGAGGGTCGATCTCGTGATAAAGAGGTTCAAAATGAATGGTTATGGATGATGATGAAAATGAGATGATTTTAAGATGCTTAGAATAACAAATCTATATTATCCTAAACAACTTAAATGAAAATATGATGTGATGATGGATGACATGGATGATGTGATATGTTGTGATTATGCAATGGATGATTTATGAGATGCTTAGACTAACAGATCTATAATATGATGATGATTATGCAATGCATGTGAAATGATCAATGTTTCCTATGATGTATGATATGAATGATATGTGGTATGCTGATGGTTTGTGGATGCAAGATGGATGCATGATGGATGTATTGGTGATGATGATTAACTATTCATGCTATGATGTTAGTGCGGAAAATGAAGAAATTAGATGATGACAAGAGGATCCAACAAACCAACATTATGAGAGATGATGATGATGATGATGATGAGAAATGATGATGAGAAATGGATGATTTGCTTATCAAGGATTGGGATTTTCAAAGGGTCACTTACTTTATGTTTGATAACATGCTTAAGTACGATGCATCAAGGTATGAAGGACCAGGATGGCGTTGTACTTAGTGTGATGGACTTTGACTCGACAAATAGATAGGAGTATTCTTGTTCACACCTGACATATGGAAACCTTCCTAGGATGCACCTAACAAAGCAAGTATTAGCCAAGTTATTTTTCAAGAACGTCCAACAAGCACAATAGACAAAAGATAATGATCATTGCCCCATTCCTATCTCTCTAAATCCTTTGTGCGGATATCATTGAGAGGTCCTTGGAATGAGTGCAATAAGATAAATAAAAAAAAAAGATCAAGTACGCAGACAAGTCAGTGTTCTTCATACCTTCAGCTAAAGGGATGTGTTTTGATAGGATAAGGATCTAGGGTGATATCCAAAATGATGCCCATTGTCAGAATGATATATCCTAGGACATGCATTGTATAGGATGATGATGGTTTGATAAGTTGATTGATAGGCTATTGATATAAGGTTGACTAACATGTTTGAAAATGATCGAGACTTTGATTTTGTTTTAAAGATTTGTTGCTTCGATTTTGATTTTACGATTGAAGTTTGCTTTTGCTGACTACTGTGATTTTTTCTATTTGTGTTGCCAAAGAATGAAGTTGACGATTAGTTTATTATGGATGATTGATTATTGTGGGTGAAACCGAGATGAGACAGATGGATTTTTTCAAATATTTGGATGTTTTTGATGTTTTGAAATGTTTTGAGGCTATTTTTGGTTTTGGATTTTGCAATGTTTTGATTTTTGAATTTTGTGATGTTTTTGGATTTTTTATTTTTTTGAATGTTTTCAATTTTGATGTTTGAATGTTTTTGGATTTTGATGTTTTGAATGTTTTTGGATTTTGATGTCTAGGGGCTGATCAAAGATTAGCCTTGCCTATATTTAAGCTCAGGAAGACATAGTTGGATTTCAATGTTTTGATGTTTTCTATTTTTGACTTGTTTTTTGGATTTGATATGTTTTGGATTTTTGATATGTTTTGGATGTTTTTGGATTTTCGCATGATTTTGACGATTTCGATATGGATGTGTATGACAATATCAGTTCTCTATTTTGGGATTTTCGTGAAACCAAGCTAAGGTTGATTGATCTGATTGGTGGATTGATGATGATGACATTGTTGAGGATATACAACAATGCAAGGATTTGATTGATCAGGACTGATGACGATAACATTGTTGAGGATGCACAACAATGCAAGGATAGTGTTAAGCAACACAATGATTGGGAAAGATATCCCAGGATGATGATGAGTTGATTGGATTTTATTTGATCAAGATTGTTGAAGCTTGGTTTGGAACAAAAGATGTTTTGGATGATTTGATGTGACGTTGAAGGATGCGTTTAGATGTGACTGATAGCGATTGTTTTGATTGATATTCAATAAAAGATGAAGCTTGATAAGGAATGTCTTCTCGTCAAATGTGCCATGGGCTAGTGATTTGGATTTTGGATCACAAATGCTTTGACCAATTTGGCTTCACGTCTTTTAATGTTCATATCACCATATAAGGCAAAGGATATAGATCAAGATTTATTCCTGAAGCAAGATGTAAATATTTGCCCCCAATGTCTAGCAATGTATGGAATGCCATGGATGGATGCTTAGATAAGTGTACGAATGGATGGATATGCAAAGGATGCCAAGGGTTATCTTGTGATAAGATAAGGTGTTCAGATAAAGAATGCTCATTGGATAATGCTTCATGGCTCAGATAATGTTGCATAGGATAAGCTTAATGAAAATGACCCATGTCAAGATGTTTACCATAAGCAAGTGTAAAGTGTGCCCCAAATTTTCATCAAGATCAAGATAACTTGGATGATGGACGTAGATGGATGAAAATGGATTGGATAAATGGTTTATGGATGAATGGATTTATTATGGCTGAGACGGATGGAATGCTTGATTTATTGTGGATGAGATGAGATACTTTCATCTGAAGTGGTGCACGTAGATGCTCAATTCTACACATGACGCCTATTTGCCAGGTTTTCATCATGGTCTTGCCCAAAGTGCCACTGTAGTGGTTTTCACTAAAGGATGATTTTTATCTTTACTATTTTTGATCCTTTTTCTGATTTTTTTGGATTTTTCTGCTTTTTTGATTTTTTTGTATTTTTCTGAAAGATTCATGTTGAACCACCTAGTGGTGTTGACGTAGATGCCCCTATCATAATGTGCCATCGATATCCTTCTTGAAGGAGCTACTTTACTAAGATACATGCACTTGAATGCAACTTTTGGGATTCTTGATCTACTTCATTGATACCGGAGTTGACTTTGTCTTTGTGCGCACATCGCGATAGATTTCCTTTTGAATCCTTATGATGAAGGGTTGTTGCCAATACACGGTCAATGTAAGAATTGGATATTATGCGTGGAGGCATGGATGGAGTAAGAGATGGATTGGTTGACAGTTTGGAACCTTTGACTCTCCAAACTTGGGAAGATGAGCAATGATGGGCGGATACGGAAGTGTGTGTGGAATTAGGACCAACTGCTTGATACACTTTGTATGTTGCTTGAAAAGCCAACTTTTGATTTTGTGGATATCTTTGATGGATACCTTTCCCTCTTTTAGTTTTCTCCACAGTTTCTTTGACTGATGGAGTTTGATAGGGATGATCTTTCTTTGTATTATTTGGTATCCATGCGTATTTGATTTGTCCATCATGCTTCTTAGCTTCTTTTGCTTTGATAACATTTTTTGTGCTTTGATTTAGATCTTTCTTTTGATGTTGGTCCCAATTCATGGATGGGGTGATGGGTGGATGAAGATTCATGATGTGACTGCTTGTAGTATTGGAAATGGTTTCATCACAAGGATTCTTCATGCTCCCTATGTTGACGTTTTCTTGAGACATAGTTTCCCCCAGTATGGTGGTAGTAGCAACTTCATGCTTTGATTCTACTTGTTCAAAGAGCTCTTGTTCAAAATGCATTCTCTGATCAATGATCACTGTAGATAACATTATTTCCATTTGTTGCTCTGCTAATTATGGATTATACTGTTTTGTCTGATTTTCTTCCTTGAGTAGATAATGTTTGATATCTTTATTCATGATTTCCTCAATCTGATTTTGGGATATATCTAATCATGATGTTGATAACTCTGTTTGACTGTAGGAGTTAAAAATTTGCTCTTTTTGTGTAACACAATCTTGTTCTAGATGAAGATCATCTATGTGTCCATCCATAGAAAGCATATCATGGGTAGATGGAGGAATATGTGCGACATGAATATGATCATCTTGCATAGATAGGAGAGTGTCCATTATATTGTTGTAGTATCTTGAAGATACAAATTCTTGATTTTGAATGATTTTGGAGTTGCTTTCGACATGCTTTGGATCAAGTTCCTGACATGGATCCATTTCAAAGGATGGATTGCTACAAAGGATTCTTGGATGGGAAATGGCTCAATATCCTCTTGATATTTGAATGGACTTGGATCAAGTGTTGATGTGAATATTCCATTAGTATTTGTAACCATGAGGTCAAAGGGGGTCAATGTGTCTTTGAAGGGACCATTGCTAGACCTTGGTGAAAGACGTTGATCATGCTTTGGGATAAATTCTTGAAACATGTCCTCTAACTCATCAAGTGATGTAGAGACATTTTTGTCATGATCATTGGTCGATGGATCATGCATTATGTTAATAGGATCAAATAATCCCAACACTCCTTGAAAGAGATCACTAAAAAGTGGCTCTTGATGTATGGTGAGTTGATCATCAGATTGTGTAGATACATCCTCAATGTGCTCCTCGATGGAGAGGTTTTGATCATTGTTTTCGACAATTGCAGTGGAGATATTGTGAATGTCTTCAACCATAGAGTCAAGTGATGTTGATATTTCTTGAATTGGCTCATTATCGAGTTTTGTTGGTGGATTTTGAAAAAGTGTCTCTTGACCTATGTTGATTTGATCATTGGACGAAGTAGACATAGTTTCAGTGGTGGATTGATTTGGATCATTGTTCTCAAAAGTTGCCATTTTTTGTGTTTGTGCTTGTGTTGGTTGGGTGGCTTGAGAGGCTTGGGCAGCTTGAGATTGTTGAAGCTCTTGTTGGTAGGCTCGATGTGCTTTTAGTGTGATGCTATGATATTGACTTATTGCACTTGGTTTTGGTGGTAGTGGTGGTGTATTTGGAATCGTGTTGGATGTGATGACAAGTGATTGAGATACACTTGGAGTGATAGTGAGTGTTTGAGATGTGATGGGCATGCTAGTGGTGGTTGGAATGATTGAAGGGATAGTGATGGTTGGAATGACCATGGTGATAGGCCCTTGGGAGACCATATTTTGATTGGTTGGGATCATCATTGTTCCTTGATTGGATACCATTAGTTGGTGTGATGTCGATGGTATATTCAAAGGATTTGATATGATGGTTTTATTGGCATTATGTGGATTGATTTGGATAGAGTGATTGGTGCTAGGTAAAGGGGGAAGCCCTAAAACAAGGAATGATGTTGATATGGGTAATGGTGGTGGAGATGTCTCTTGGCGCAATGAGTCAACTATTTTGCTAAGTGTAGCAATTTGATCTAGCCAAATTTGTTCTTGATTTCAAACTTGACTCCCTTGATATAGTTGATTTGGCTTGTGTTTAAGTAGTTTTGGCATGCATGCTTGTCATTTTTGAATGGGATCATGGACGAATGGATTTTGGATGACATTCTGATTTGGGATGATGCTTTGATTTGGTGTGATAGGTTGAAATTGACCATTGTTCATGTTTGTATGATTTGCAAATGTGTCCATCCCAAAGTTTTCTGGATTCATGTTTCGAAAACTTGCACTTGGTACATTCTCCTTTGGCATGTAAGGATTTGGTGAGATGACGTTCATTTGAAGGCTCATATTTGTTTGTTCGGTTGGTGGATTTGTAGGTTTAGACTTAGATCTATCATTGGGAAATGTGTTCCAAACTTTGACTTGGGCATACTCACACTTGTTGTACCATTGACATTTGTCAAAGGTAATGATCCCATGCATGTACTTTGATAATTGATAGGAATTGTAAGGCTTTGAAGATTCAATTGATTTGGATTACCCAAGATGTATGGATCAAGTTTATATTCCATGTTCTTCTTGTGTTTTGACCTTGCTATGAAAAGTGACCTCTAAGGTTCTTAGGACCAATGACGAGATGGAGGATGAAATGTGTAAATGATATGAGTGTTTGAACATTTAGGGACTTTGGATCAATGCTAGACTTAGGGTTTGATGTTGATTTTGTTTGATTTGGATGATGAACTTGTAAACCCTAAGATGTTGGATGTGATCTTTAGGATGAACTTGTTCAAAGGATTGCTAATTTTACTAGAGGTATGAGACAGGATGCATTCCCATACTCCTAACTAAACAAGGTGATTTTGATTTTGATGATTTTCCTAAGTCTAGAATGATGTTTTCAAAAGCTCTAAAATTGTTTGGATGGATGAAGATGACAAATGTTTGGATGGATAATGAAAGTTTTGATGATCCTAAGAGACTTAGAGAGACTTTGTTTACTAGGCCAAGGTATTGAAGAAGACACTTTTCTCTAAGAGCAATCAAAAGACCAATATGACCAAAAGCTATCAAGTACATGTGTGGGGTTCAATTTGTTATCTTTGCTTAATGAGTACTTTTACCACAAACACACTTCTTGATTAGGTTTCAAACTGAATGTCCCATGTCATAACTTCTTTTTGTCCCACAAAGTGCTATGTGAAAGTTCTAAGAAATTAGGACAAGGGTTACCTAGTGTTGACCTTTGTAAGAGCAAATTAAGATGTAAACCCAATTACTTAGAACCCTCTAAGGACTTAATCCCCAGGGTAAGCAATAGTTCTTGGGTTTTTTCAAAGGTATTTTCTCTAACTAAGGGGTTTGAAATTTTGATGATGATGTTGAATGTTGTTTTGAAAATGTTTTCAAATACAACATTATGTTTTCAAACGAAGAAAAAGTACAAGCCCTATGGATGTGTAAGATAATATTTGTTGAATCCCCACTTGGACAAGTCCAACTACACTTATCTTTAGCGAATAGTTAGATGCTTGACCCCACTGGCTTCAGAATGACCGTTCTTGCACCAATAAATATATTAAGGATTTTGGCAAATTCTAGCACATGGGTTCTAGTAAGGACTTTTCGTTCATGGAGATTGACCCATATGACAAGAGTTCCCTTTCAAATCCATCTTGTCGGAGCCAACCGCGTGATAATGGCATTTAACCAATACCCACATTTATATCTCAACTAGAAATACTCTTGGCTTTAGAGTGTTACCAGTTGAGTCGTTCCCTTGGGTGAGTACTTTTTCCCCAAGGCAAGCCCTCTAGGATAAACAAAAGCAAGCAAAGACACAATCCGTAACTCAATCAATCTTTGATGGCACAGAGAAAGAGAATATATGCGAAAATGCCCCTACTCACACTTGCACAAGATATTGTTCAATTTTGAACCCATATCAAAGTGTTTCAAAGCAATAAAATGCATTTTGAGTGTTTCTCTTGCACCCTAGATCGCACGAAGCACAAGGGGAGAGGATACGCACTCAAAATGCACCAAAGAAAAAATCACACAATTCAAGCACTTGTTCGTTTTATAGCCTTCAAAGCAATTGTGTGTTCGTTTTAAAGCACCAAACTTGAGTGTGAATTTGCTTTGTTCAATTTTAGTCACAAAAAACAATGTCTAGTCAATTTGTATGTTCAATTTTAATCCAACTTTGAAATGAAAAAAATTGAAGTGTTCTTTTGAAATCCAAATGAGAATTAGTGTCCTAAGGGAAAAAAAGATGACAAGTTTTGTGAAAAAGTGTTTAAGAGAACACTAGTGTTAAGAAACACTTTAATCTTTCAATCTCTCCCCTTCATGCTATGTCATTGTTTGTTCGCTTTTGTTGTTCTCCTTCTTCATTTCACCTTCACTCTCCTTGTTTTTACCTTCGTTGTTCGTTGTACCTTTGTTGTTTTTCATTTTCCTTGTGTCTTCATTGTTCATCGTTTGCTTTTTGTACCTTCTTTATACCTATTTCATCAAAAAGACAAATCATATGAGATTTAAAACATTAAATGTCTTTTGATTATTAACTCCAATCAATAACATGATATTAATTGAAAGAAAACCAATGATAATAAAAGAAAGATTTAAAAGTGACTTTTGCTTTGATGGTGATGTCATAAGTTTTACCAACCATCAAGAAAACAACTTTCAAAAAGTACTATATTGATGAAATAACTTACAATGCCATTTTGAAAATAAATTTCTTAAAAAAGTCAACTCTCCAAATAAATCTTTCAAACCTCCCTTTAGCATCCTCTAATTCCCTCCAACTTTTAAATTATCCAATGACAACCAAATTTGAATTTCTGAGATCTTAAATTCTGAATTTCAAATCTGCAAGCCATAAAGTGTACTTCCATGTAAGTTCCCTCCCTGCTGCATGCATTAATGACCTTAGGAATTCAAACAAATGCAATTGATAGGTGTGAAGGCACATCATCTATTAAATGAGTAAAGAAAGCTTAGCATGATGTGATTGACAACAGGAGGATTGATGTAATCTTGGAAGTTGTCGGCCAGCTTTAAGTCAAGCACTGATTAAATGGCATAGGCAAGGCGTGCAAATTGTTTTTGGAAAAATGTGAAAACATAGACAAGGCGCTCGACCTGTTTGACAGACTGCCTGATAGAAATATGGTCCCACAAAATGTGGTGATTACGCGATATGCACAAAATGGATTTTGAAAAAGGCTTAAAAAACTTTCAACAAAGGTAAAATGCGACAGAAAGTCCAGTGTTCTCGAATTTATAACTGCCAATTAAGATAGAGAGGGTGCATGGAATTTGAACCTTAGAAAAAAACATTAGCTCACTAGACATGCCATAATTGTGGAATATGCACAAGACGCGTTAATGTGGATGTGAAAATCTGCATATGGTTAGCATTTTAACACCAAAATAATCCTCAACATCCCTATGAGATAATGAAACATGTTAGATATGCTAAGTAAGATATTAAAACAACAAGAAAAACCAAATAAGCATACAAACAACATAAATCAATTTCATCTCATAGTGGATTGGTGTCACATGTGCTAGTGACCCTTTCCCAATCCTTGATTGATAAGCTTAGATGATAATGATAAGATGGACAAGATTAGCTCTCCATTGAAGAGAGTAACCTTGTATGATATTGTGGATGAAAATGCTAAGATTGTGGAGTGGATGAACAAAATTAGTTCTCAGTTTAAGATAATGACTTTGCATAAAGATTGTGAAGGGTTTGCTTGAGGATGAAGCCTCTCATTTAAAGATTTTCAAAGGCTAAGAGTTGAAGAGGGACCAATGTGGGACTAAGAAATAGGCCAATAGGAAGAGGCCACTTGTCATCATGTGATTGGTTGATGCATGTGCAAGATTTGGGATGTGTTCGCATGAGAGGGAGAATTTGAATTCAAATTTGAGAGTAAATGCTAAGTGGGGGACAAGAAAATGAGCAATAAATGCAATGTTGGAGGGACAAATCAACTTGCCTTTGAATTCAAAGTTGAGGGAATATTCCCCATAAATGCGATGTTGAAAATAAAGATTTTGATAAATCAATTAAATGCAATTTCATGTGCAAGTGGCCAAATCTAGAGAATGCAAGTGGTTAGGATGTGGCATGCATTAGATTATATTTAATCAGGATTAGATTAAATAAATGATGATTATGTTAGTTTAATGGTGCTTAGATGATTTTTACTTTTAGGACTTTGATATTTGATTTATTTAAATAAAAAAAATGATGGAATATGATTTAGGATTTGATTTCAATGGATGTTTGATTTATTAAAAAGTTGATGATAATGTTTATCTAATTTTAAATAGCTGACCTTAGGAAATGAGATTATTTGATGAATGGATGAAAGTGATGAATGGACCTAATGTGAAACCTAATTTGACTGAATTTGATTGAATGCATAATGTTAATTTTGCATGTCTACACCTATAAAAGAGGAGGATAGTCTAGGGAATTCTGCACTTGAGACCAACTAATTTTACACTATATTTTAACCCCAATTTCCTCTTTGTCTGGCTTCGACCCTTTTTGTAGCAAACATAAGCTTAAAAATAGGGTTTTCAACATTGTAAATGATAGTTTCAAGGGTGAATAGGGACTAAGTCACCCAAGGTAGAAAATTAGTCCTAGTAGGGATTTTTTTGAGAATTTTTATATTTTTTTGATGGATTTTGATGTTTTCTATGTTGTATGATGTAGAACTAAGATGCCAATGCAAAATTTTTAGAAACTTTCAATGATTTAAGATGAAAACATGCAACCTATATGAACTTTCACTAATGCAAAATTTTAATCCTTAGAATGCAAATTAATCAATGCAAACCCTAATGCAAAGTTAATGCAAGCTAATTCTAGGATGATGGACACCAAAGTCAGAAAAAAAAAGTATTCAAAATTTGACAATGTCTACACTCAAGATCAATATAAGGATGGATGAAATATGTCTAAATATGATGCCTAAATTCAATAAAATAATGAAAGATATTTATTATTAATGCAAAACCTAAGAAATGTAAGTTGTTTGAAAACACATTGAGATATGCAAAAAAACCTTGAAATGAAGGTAAATTGTAACAAAAACTGATGAAGCTCATGGTGTGCACCTAGAGGCTAAAACATGATTGAATATAGGTCTTTAATCCTAAAAAATGTGATGTAGAAGACAATTGGGACACTTGTGCCAATCTGGGTGACTTAATCCTAGATTTGGAAAAACTAATCTAAAGCTTGTTTTGGCCATTTGAATGGGTATCCAAAGCTACAAAAAACACTAAAAAATACTTTCAGTGGGACTAAGTTTCCACTATTGGAAACTTAGTCAAATTCTAAATTTCTTAAAATCTAAAAGTGGAAACGAAAGCCCTCATTGTGCACTTCACTTCTTAATAGGTATCTAGTTCTGAGACTTTGATTTTTGGCACTATAAATGACTTTTTGTTGATATCTTGACTTAGACAACAAGGCGATGTCTTCAAAAAAATGTCAAATTGATCTTTGATTATTTCCAAGCCTTCAAGATACCTAAATATACAAACACACAAGGAAAGATAAAGAGATGTTGGGTGTTAGGGTATGGGGGTTTTCCTTGGTCAAACCCCTTTTTAGGTAATTAAACAAAAATAAAGAAATAATGTAATGAAGCATGAAATAATGGAATTATTACCTTTCCATGATTATTTATCTTGATTTTTTGCAACAAAAAATGAAGAATATTCCCTTGAATGTCTTAGAAATCTATCTTGATGACTTGGAATGTTAAAAGCCTAACTTTCTTAACTTGAGATGTCCAAGATAGATGATGAATAAGATGAATGAGTTATGAATTAGGGTTTAGAAGTTTATCTTTATAGGCAATCCACCTAATTTTCCCGTTAATTTGATCCCTAAGGTGTACATGAAGGAAAAATAAACTTAAATTCCAATTTTTCCCTCTCAAACCTCAAAAATAGCCCAAATGGGACCAAGTTGCTAGGATGTGCGACTTAGTCCTACATGGATGGGATTAATTCACCTAGATGGGAAATTTAGTCCCATGGGGGTTATTTTTCTAGCTAGATTGTCATGGAGTGAAGAAATCCATTTGTTATGTTGATTTCATTACGTCTTTGGTCAAATTAATCGTTGGGATGCACAATATGGGGCCATAGGGCCTATTAATGATGATGTAAAGAGTAATTAAGGATAGGGATACACAGTTCAATCTGAATGTGGGATTAAATATACTTTACATTATTAAAATGAGATCCACATATCCTAGAAAGGCACACCATCTAATGTGAATGTGTAAAACACATTAAAACACTACATTAAGATTAGGTTTATTTAACAATACTTCTAGATTAATGTGATAATGAAATTAAATACATTTTACAATATTGAATTAGGTAGAAAATAGGTCCATTAAGTCTAGAGAAGTGTGAAAGTGTTTTACAACACCTTTAGAAGAGATCGTTTAATGCATTTTATTTAGTTTTCAAGGGTCCAAGACCTAATGTGGTTGTGTCAAAAACCTCACAACACTAAATCAAGGCCTCACTAAGTCCAATTTTTCATTAATTATTCCCATATCAATCAAGCAAAAATGGATACCTTTTTCGTTTCCATAGTTAGCCCCCACATTAGTGAGAGGATGAAATTGCTTCAAACTCATACTAAAATAGACATTCAAGAAGCAGTCCAATCATACAAATGTGGATGGTCTAAGATGAAAAATATCAAAGGAGGTTGTACAAGCCCCCAAGATCTGAATTTAAACCAACATAAGCTCAAAAGAACACACACGAGGTGAATGATTTGTAGCAAAACAAGATATGCGACCATGAAATGACAATAAATTATAGAAAGAATAAAAGAATGAAAATAAAAAGGTGGATCAAGCTTCAACCATTTTTCCGACATGTTTTGGATTAGATCTAGGCTATTTTTCAAAAACTACATGCTCACTCTAAGATGATGGTGTGGCTTAGGGAAAAACCTAGGTTAGCAGATTAGAGCTGGAACAAAATAACCCAAATAAAATAAATGAAGAACAAATGAGTAAAAACATGAAAACAAGGAGAAATATTACCCAATGTCTTCAAAACTCATGATTAACCTCCATTGCGCGTTCTTTATTTGCTACAAGTAGATATTTTCCCTCAGATGTGCGATGAACAACCTATAATAATGCCAATGTCCTAAAAAAATGTCAAATGATTCTATCAAAATGCTACACAATGCAACTATGAAGCAATCCTAAAGCATGAAGTCAATAAATTCCAAGATGTCAAGATGCCAAGAGATGAAGTGTCCAAATGAAACCAAAATTGCTATTTTATAGAAAAGTCAATTTTGGATGAATGACCAATATTGAAGATTGAAAAATTCCCTAAGATCAATGGTTAAGATTGAATGTGACAACCCACAATTAGGATTAGGGAAAAAGTAGGGAGAATTTTAAATGAATGGTCAAGATTTGATTTTAGAAAATCAAATCAAGGGACATGATTGCATGTGACAAGGAGATAAGAATGGCATGGAAAAGGAAAGAGTTGGAAAATCAAACAATATTAGAAATTATTTCATTTATGGAGGATAGTTGTCATTTTGAATTAAAAATTAATTTAATTCAAAAGGTGGGGCCATGTGACAGTAAATAATTAATTTGAAATTATTTACTAAGAGAGAAAATTAGAAAGTGGGACAATTTTTTTTTAAATATTTAAAATTAGGAGAATGCCAAGGTGGACAATAATTAAATAAATTAAATAAATTATTTAATTATGAGAAGACATTTAGAAGTTAATGACATATTTAAGTAAATAATAAAATTTATGTATTTAAATAATCATAAGGAAATAATGGATAAAAGATAATTAAATAAATTTAGGAATTTATTTAATCATAAGGAGACATTAGAGAATTAGCGACATATTTCAATAAATAAATAAAATTTATTTATTTAAATAATGAAGAGGAATAAAAGACATGAATTAATTAAATAATTACAAATTATTTAATTAATAGTTGAGATTGGACCATAATACATAATTAAATATTTTAATTATGTTAGGAAGAAATATGGAGAAAATAGAATTTGTAGGCCTAGGTCATTTTTATGTGTCTACATTTTCCCCTCTTTGTCATAATGCATCACGTCACCTTGTGACAAAGAAAATTCAGTCAAAAACATGCCCCAACGAAGGTATGGAGTATCTATGCCCCATCGGGAAAATTTTCAAATTTTGGCCTAGCGACAGAAAAATTTGGAAAGTGTCTAGTCAAGTCAATTTGATGTCTAGAAAATCAATGGCGCAATTCGTTTTAGATTTTAACATGTTTAAAGTAGTAAATGGGATGGTCAAATTTGGTCAAAAGAGACTCCAATAATAAAATTTTCTAGAAAATCCCACTTTTACCCTATAAATAGGTCCAAAATGGGTGAAAAGTCAATTCTTTTTAACTTTTATTATTTGAAATTTGAGAGCTCAGAGGGAGAGGAGACTTCATGATGATGTTGATTCCAGTGACCAAGCATTGCAAGAACATCGTACGCACCTTCAAATGGCTAGAGGGCACACAACCACTAGTAAGTACCTTGTACCCACTTTGTAAGTTTCTTGTTTTGCGTGCTTTTTAGGGTTTAAAGTTAGGTCAATGAATGCTTCACAATGCAAATGTCAAGGAGTCCATTAATTTTAGGGTTAAAGTGGCACATTTACGAACCAATGTTATGCATTCACCACTTCACAATGTAAATGATAGGTCTAGCGATGCAATCACTCTATCGCATCACAAACGTGAGACCATTCGACACAATTATTTTTACAATGATGCATATGATCGATGGAGCGACACAAGTGCTACAGGATGATGCATTTGTGAGCTAGTGTGACACAATCATGCCTTGTTGCTGATGCAAGTGAAGATTCAAATGATGCAATGGCCTTTGACATGACACATTTTATTTTGACAAGGGTTGACTTTTGTTGTAGACTCAGTTTCTACTTCTTTTTTATTAGATAGATGGTAATGATGATTTTCAAATGATTTCCTCAGTCTCATTTCTACTTGTGTAGAGATGATTACCACTTATTTATACGTGTTTTAGGCCATCCATATATGGATTCAAAGATTAACAACAAGACATGGAGAGAAAATGACTGATGCAACTTGGACCATACTATGTGACCTACATGCCCATTGTCCAAGAAAATAGGGGACTATTGAAAACATTGGTTGAGAGATGGCACTCAGAGACGCGTTTACTCCACTTGTCAATAGGAGAGGCCACTGAGACACTCAAGGATGTGTATAGGATTTTACACCTTATGATCAAGGGAGAGTGTATTGTTTACAATCCACACTGGGGACAACACGTGATTATAGAGTGTTATGAGGCTAATGATGGTGCGGGACTGGGCATTGAGGGATATGAGATTCGATGGGAGTTTATGGTGGAGCATTATCCTAGATGGAATGTGATTCTATGCATTGATTGTTGGTGTACTTATATCAAATCATCACAGACATGGGTTCCCTATTGGATGGGGAGATGTTCTTGTGACGATGAGTTGGGAAAAAAATTCACTTGGAGGCCATGTCTACTTGGTATGATTTATCATTAGTTGCATGACGTGGCCTATAGAGGTGCACATAGTATTAGTTGTCACTAATATATTTTTACTCAAATTCTGACAAAAGTTCATCGGAATTTTGACAAACTTTCATCAAAATTATTTTGTCAATTTTTTTTGAAATGTCCAAATTTCAACCCAAACTGGGTCAAAATTTTGACATTTCAAAGGTCATCAAAAAATTGATGAAATAATTTTGATGAAAGTTTGTCAAAATTCTGACAAACTTTCATCAAAATTTGAGTCAAAATGTATCAGTGTGTGGTACCACACTACTTATGATCTAGGCTTGGGAGCATATCCATCTCTTTTGTCCTATTCAAAGACCATAGTTGGTTGAGGGGATGCCATATGTCTATCAGTATCTTGGTGCCCTATAGTAGACTAGAGTCAGGGAGACAGGATGCTAGCAGTATCAGATTGATACTCTGATGTCGTTTGTTTGGAGGCCTTATAGGGATTGCAGTGGGTCAGAGAGGGTGATCATTTAGCATTCTACAGATAGTTTCAATATCTTATTGGTTGCTATTTAGTGTCATTATTAGTTTACCTACCCCAATATATACGACGTAGAGACAACAACAGTATGCAAGATCATCCCAGGGATACTATTTGGGGACCAACTATATCAGTTCCTTTGGAAAAGCAGTAGATTGATGGGCTATTAGCACAGTTGTGGGCCTCAAGTGGGGGTCTAGTGGATCTTGGTATGACAACGAAGTTTGATACATGGTGGTAGGCTCCCAGACCACAACCATTGACAGACCCAGATGGGCAAGTACTAGTGGACAAACGATCAGTGATACTATAGGTGCACTAAGGAGGTTGAGGAGGCAGAGATGGCGGCAAGGGGAGGGGGAGAAATGGAAATTAAGGAGATGAGGGGAGAGGATATGGGGGGAGGGGTGGAGGAGATGGCAGAGGTAATGAAAAAGGTGACAAAGGAGATGGTGGGGGTGGATGGAGGAGGAGGAGGAGAGGAGGAGATGACGAAAGGTAGGGCAGGAGAGTATGCTAGGGTGTAGAGAGGGTGCCCTTAGATGTGATTCTTGGGGTGGTTGAGGAAGAGGAGAGGGATGAGGGATTCAAACAAGAGGAGGAGCAACCGAAGGATGAGGTTAGGCAGAGGAGAAATAGCAAAAGGTAGAGGCTGGGTAGGAGGAGGAGGCCTTGGATGTTAGCAGAGGGGAGGAGGTAGTTGGAGGTGAGGAGGAGGTCAGAGGTGATAATGAGGAGTTGGAAATTAGTGATACAAATGATATGGATGAGGAAAAAGAATAGTGAGAGCACATGGTGGACAAAGAGGATGATATACCTAGAGGATTGCCTTTGCCACATGATGCTACTATTGATCAGATATTGGAAGATATGCAACAACGACTAGATGAGGCCACACCATAGATCATATCCCTATAGGCAGAACTAGAGGTCACACAAGTAGAGCGATATCAGGCTAAGATCCGATAGTAGGAGGCACAAAGTTGGTGTGTAGATTTTGTAGAGTTATGTTCCAGACTAGTTAGGGATGTACCAGGGAGTTAGCTAGGGTCAATGCTATCCAAGGCCAGTATCAGATGTTGTATGAGAGAGTAGTGTTGGCTGAGCAGTGGGAGCCTAGTTTGTCTAGATCTTAGAGCAGGACAAGGAGTGGGTTAGGGAGTAGTAACTGGACACACAATAGCCGCATTCAAAATAGTGTGGGTGATTCTACCTCCTCAGGCTTCATCAAGTCAGTAGTCCCATCACAGTAAGAGGCATTACTCAAGCCATATATCTAGTCATATTCATGGTTCATCATTGCCTTAGGGCATAGGTTAGAGCATCAATCACCAGTTAGAGATCCATCAGCTTCACAGACTCTGTCCTACCATGTCCACGATGCCATCAATTCTTGTCACAGAGCACTAGTCACCTCAGTCTTCTCCTTGAGGGGATGAGGAGAGCTTTTCCTAGGGCATTGACACTATTATCTTGTTGTTATATTTGAGACATTATGTTATGACATTTATATTTTGACCATCGAGCCTTGCGAGCTCTATTTTTGGGATATCTCGTGACTCTATCCCGTGACATGATTTTTGAGATTATATATATGATGTAGTTTTGGCGTGGACTATATACTTTATGATATGTCATGTTACATTATGATTTTATTATGTCTATGATATATGAATTTATGATGATGATTATGATGATGCATTTTATATGTTATGTGATGTATCTAGTTGTGATGGTTATTTATGATTATATGCCATGATGATATTATGTTATGTATGATGTTTAGATGATGTTTTATATGGATGCATAATGTTTTGATTCTAATAAATTTCATGTTTATGATCATAGATGCATTAATGTATGAATATATATATATATATATATATATATATATATATATATATATATATATATATATATATATATATATATATATATATATATATATATATATTGATAATGTGACATGTGATGCCTTCTATTATGATGTATGTGCACTACTAATATGGATGATGTATGGAAATGTTAATTGCACTTATATGTTATGTGAACGAAAATGAATGCAAGTATTATATGCTAGTGATGGAAATATTCAAATAGATAGTCTTAATGAATGTTTTAATGTGTAATGTAAGTAAGTGAATGGATATATGTAAATGTGTGATCAACTAATGCAATTTCTATATTATCATGTATGCAATTATATTTTTTTAGGTCACAGGATATCATCAGGAGATGGAAGAGGAGAAATGACAAGAAAAAAGGAGATAGATATTATCGGGTAGATTATTGTGATGGCCAACAAACACTATGATATGACATAGATCAATGGTGTGCAAGGTTGTACCATCACATGAGACAAGTAGTCACAGACAAGGATGATAATAACTCATACTAAGAGCACAATTGCTTCAGTATTTTTGTCATAACCAACCACAAAGAAAAAAGTTAAGAAAAGCCATGAAACATCGTTGCTCCTCTAAATCTTGTTGCCAGGACATCCTTGAGGAACTAGCAACATGACTATTTGAAAGAGATAAGACAAGGAAATAAAAATCATATGTTGTTGCTCCTCTAAATCCTTTTGTCAGGGCATCCTCAAGGAACTAGTAGCATGATGAATAATTAAAGGAAAAAATGACAAGACAGTGTTTTCCAAGTGTTTCTGAATGTCAAGTGATTTGATGTAAAAATTCTAGGTGTTTGACGTTGAGATGTCAAGTTTTGATGGTGTCTAGATGAAAAATTCCAGGTAATGCCAAATTCAAGAAGGAAACATACTTTATGATTCAAGAGGATCGATCCTCAAATGTCAAGAGAATCCCTCAAAATGCCAGATGATAGTGATGATGAATAGGAAGGACATATCCTAAGGCATAAATAAATGAAAGGGGCTATTCTTTAGAAGGACATATCCAAAGAATAACCAAGAGCTGACAATTTGACTTTTTTTGATTGGAATGTTGAGTAAATGATTGCCAAATTTTGTTTCTGGAGTTTGTCTATTTTAGAATGATTTTTTTATCTTGAAAAAATTTAATGTGTGTGCTAGTGTAGTGTCATAAACTCTAATGGATTGACCTAATGTGGTCTCAGGGGCTCATCAATTGATTGCCTTGCCTATGTCATACACTCAGAGACCTTTTAGTTTGACACAACCAATGACTTTTTCTTGATTGATCAAAGATTGAGTCATGATTTTATTTTGACAAACCTAAAAGGACTGACCTAATGTCTTAGGGGCCCAAAGATGAATCTTTCCTATGTAGCAAATGTATAGAGACAATGTAGTTCGACAATGACATGGGTTGATTGAAATGACTGACTTTGACTCTGTTTTTCAGATTTTTGAGTGTTATTTGGATGTTTTCATGTTTTTTCCATATTTTGATTTTTTTTTGGTATTTCTTAAGGACATTTTTCAATTTTTAGGTCCTTTTTTAGGACATTTTATGATTTTTTGTCTTTTTATGATTTTTCAAATTTTTTGTCTTTTTTCGATGCCTTTTCGATTGACAGAACCATGTGCAAGACCCACTATAGTCAGGTGATAAAGGATTTCCCCTAGTTAGGTATAGGACTATCCAAGTGTGAAGGATGTGCAAAAGGATGTGCTTGGGATAATAGGAAGACTATATGCCAGACCTGATGTCAACCATTAGCAGCCATGGAAAGAAATGGCAGGATTTTGTGATAGGATATTGAGATGGTGTCAGAAAATTGGGCATTTATTAAGGATTAAGGTAGATGGAGTGATAGTAGATGGCGAAGAAAAGGCTGAATACGCATGGCACCTTTTTGCTAGGTTTTCACCATCGTACTTATCCAAAGCACCTATTTACCAGGTTTTCACTATTGGATGAATTATTTCTCTTTACTATTTTTGTCATTTTTAAATTTTTTTTAGTGTCACCAAGATGCCTATTTTCCAATTTTTCACTATTGGAAAAATTATTTCTCTTTACTATTATTGTCATTTTTTTCATTTTTTTAATTTTCTTGGTGTCACCCAGACACTTGTTTTCTAGGGTTTCATCAGGGTGGCGATTTTTATATTTTTCAATTTTTTTTGTATTTTTGATGGTTTTTAGCCTAGCTCTCTGATGCTATGTGTAGAACTTTCAGGGATGCATAATTTTTATGGGTTCTATCAATTGTTCACAATTTGGAGTAGCTAGCTAGTAAGCTCCAAAACCAAATGAGGTCGTGATGATGTAAGTACCCAACCAATTAGGTTTGAACTTGCTAGGTTTCTCTCTGTTAGAGTGATTCTTAGGATTTTTCATTAGGAACACATCCCCAATGTCAAATTTTTTTACCATGAATCTCTTATTATAACTATGATAGAGACGATTTTATATGCCTATAAATGATTTAAGGCATTTTGTCTATGTTCCTCTAACATTTCCAGCTCATGTAGTCGTGACTTTCTATACTCTTCATCATTGATCAAAATCTTTAGGGACAATCATAAAGATGGAATTTCAACCTTGAGGGGAAAGATGGCTTTAGCTCCAAAGACCAAGGTGAATGGAGTGGCTCCTGTAGGCATGCGGATGCTAGTGCGGTAAGATCACAGAGTTGGGTTAAGTTGCATGTGCTAGTCATGACTAGTGTCATTGACTGTCTTCTTAAGAATTTTGATAATTGTCTTATTAAAAGCCTTGTCTTGACCATTTCCTTGTGGGTAGTATGGCATGGTGAAATGATGTTGGATGTGAAAGAATTCACAAAGCACATGGACATCTTGATTTTTGAAGGGATGACCATTGTTTGTGATGATGGATTGTGGAACAACATACCGAAAGATGATGTAGTTGAGAATGAATTTGGAAATTAGCTTGCCGGTTATGTATGTGAGGGGGATGCCTTCGATCCACTTAGTGAAATACTCAGTGGTAGTGATAATAAATTTATGGCCATTGGAAGAGGTAGGATTGATTTTTCCCATAAGGTCAAGTCCCCATTGCGTGAAGGGCCAAGGAGAAGTTATTGGTCGAAGTTCCTGTACTGACACATGAATCAAATCACTATGTATTTGAAGTTGGAAAAACATTCTGAAAAAATCAATTGCATCTTTCTCCATTATTGACTAGTAATACCCAAGTTTCAGGTATGTGAAGGATCATGATGGGCCAAAAAGTTGCGATATGATGGGTATGTGTGGGGTATGTGGCCGACGAATTTTTTTTAGCCAAAATTTATGAAACAAAAAGGGTTTTTAAAGGTGATTCTCAGATTTCCACCAATATAAATTATGTTTTACTTTCAATTTAATAAAGAATTATTATTCATTTTCTATTTGAATTATGACTAAGGTCCTGATTGATAGGCTGATTGAAAATAATCTATAGCTTTCAAATGGTATCAATTTTTTTGAATCCAAAGCATGCATCAAATTCTATGCTTAACATACTATAGGATTAAGAAAAATAAAATTGAATTTCATGAAGTTTTGACCAAGTTAAGGTGGTTAGAGATACAAGTTTTAAAATCTTTTAAATGTTGTAATAAAAAATTCATAATTAATTATTTACTTGGAAAAAATTACAAAAAAATATGCATCACATCGGGACATGAGTCCTCTACTTATATCTAAATTATTATAAAAAAATATTATAATTTTATTGTGGTTAGGGTGGTCAGACATACACCTACTTATTTATTCCCTAGAATTTAAGTGCTACTGTGCATTGAAATTTCAAATTTTCACCAAATAGATTTTTTTCTAAATAAACCTAGTATTTTGGAAACTATATGCAATTTTCTATAGATTCTATTCTTACATATTTTTAAAATAATAGAGATAACTTATTCAATTTTTTTATGTCAAGTTTCCTAACTTTGATTTTTTTGAATTTTTCTCCACTTAAAGGTCTATTTTTTCCATGATGATCTTAGACATACCCTCTCATGATCTTCTTAGCTAAGATAGGGCCACTCGAATGAGATATGCATATACCCTCATGTACCTCATGTAAGGTTGTTCATGCTTTGTCAGTGTCAATACATCGAAGAAGGGTATTGTTGAAGTTGCAACGATATAAGGTGTTATTGATGATGGTGTATTGAGTGGCTTTGGAGATAAAGAATTTTCATTGGTTGTTGGATAGGTTTGAGGGAAGGTTTTGGGATTGGAGATAATCATATATTTATTGATACCATGGTGAGTTCGGACCAACAAGCTCACAAACCATTTCTAACTCTGGAATGTCATACGTAAGAACCAAAATTTGTTCTACCAAGAACTCAAATTGTAGCACATGGCTTGGAATGTCTATTAGAGATCTAATTGTAGCCATTGTGTCTACTTCCTTGTTTTATGCCCTAGGAACCTATTCAAAAGCAAGCATCTAGAAATATGACTTAAAACTGTCAATGATGTGTTTTAAGGAGTCAAATTTTCATCCTTGGTGTCACATTCTGTTAGCTCTCAAAAACATAGGCAAGATGCCTCAAGAGGCTGCTAGTCTCTTGATACGTTTCAGGGTAATAGACAAGGTCAAATGAATTAAACCTTTTACTCTTCAGGTGCTGCCAGACCTAGGTGGGTATACCTATCTGAATTGGGCAAACTTAACTTATGATTATCCTTCTAAAATTCTTTGTCCACAATGGCAGATGAGAGTGAACAAATGAAATCAAATTTGGTACAAATAGCAATAGCAATCTTCTAATCTAAATCCTAATGTGTTCAAATAACAGATGTAAAGAAAATGAATGAATCTAAATGATGAAATGTAGAGACCAGTACCTTATTGGGTATGTGGAGTCAAATGAAACAGAAATAGGCAACTTATTCTGGCAGAAACTCAAATTGTTAGCATATGATCTGTTTATAACTTGTATAAACATGCAATATTGTGACTACTTAGCTCTACTTTGATAATCTGGATGAATCTCCCTGATTACTGTGATCAACCAAAAGGATTTAATCTCTCCTTGGAAGAACCAATCAATTAATCACACAGATACAACAAATGTGCATTGATAAACTAAAAATAAACTTGTTATATAAATTTAAACAACCAGAAAGAATCAACTTGGAGACAATTTAGCAATACTTTCCAATAAAATCAACAAACAATTGACACCAGAAATAAACTACCACAACAACTGATCTTCATTGAAATCACCATTTGAAAACATGCATCATAGTCTCTAATATAATAAATTTATTCTACTGGATCCATTCCTAATCTACCTATTGTATCTCCTCTGAAATATAATTTTTATTTACAATAAGGAATGTATATTTATACATATGCATCATAATAGACACATCGTTTCAAAATCTAAGTCAGCCAGCAACTGTATTTGAGCTTTCACATGTTGGCTAGCAGTATTTGAATTTTTGTTAATCATCAATGAAACAGTCGCTGAGACAACCCTGTAAGTATGCCAAAGGAAATTGTATCGTTGTCAGTCACCCCTTTTGTTTTATTCATTTTTGTCGTGACCCAACAGAGTCAGGGAGATGTCATATTGATCGCTTTCTCTTTTCCTGAGACGTATTCTTTTTTTTTACATGTATCACTATAACATTTTGTTCGTTATGCCAAAGTCAAGAAGAATTATTTTGTCCCTTTGTGTTTCGTCATGACCCTGTGATGTCGGGAAGACCTCTCGTAGATCATATTATGTTTCACCGAAAGTTCCTTTATGTTTTGTGCATCACTGAGAAAGTTCAATTTTCATGCCGACAAAGTCCTCAATTTGCATTCCATTGGTGAGACCCACCATCGTCGGGGAGACCTTATATAGAATTCTCTTTGTTTTACAGAAAGCCCTGAGTTCACTTTAAATCACAAAGAAAAATCAATCTTCTCATCGATAGAGACCCTTTGTGCTTTATTGGTGAGACCCATGTTATTAATTGAGACTTCATTCTGATGCTTATGAGTCATACCGAGATGTTCCTTTTTGTCGATCGGTGAGACACCTTTGAATTCACTAAGACTTTATATCGAATACCTTCACTCTGGCTAAAGTGTTTATCTTTATTATCGGTCAGCAAGAAAAGGTAAGATTGCTAAGATATTATATTGAAGAAAACATCTCACCGATGAGCACCCCTTTGTCGCCAGTCAGTGATACAATAAGGTCTCGCCAAGACCCTATCCCAAATACCATGACTCTGGCCAAAGAAAAACCACATGAGCTAATCGGTGAGACACATCCAGCTCATTGTAACATTACACTGATACCAACAAGTTTGGATGAAATGATCATTCAATGTGCAAGTCAATGAGACAAAATGTAATTGGTAAGACCTCAATCTGACAGTGTAACTCCTGCCAATATGAATCCTCCACTATCGCCGAAACAATGAAGAAGTCCTGCTGAAAGCCGTCTACATGTGAATTCCAATCGTTGTGACACCAAAAATGTCTTGCCAATAGGCAACATAGACGTTTATCAAAAAAATGGATTGGGGGTACCCTGATATTGTCATGTCGATATAGACCATGATGTGAATTATGCAATACCTGATGGATTTCATGGGGCAAATATGGAAAAAATGTGAGCAGAACGATATGAAAAAAAACCCATGTGCTTATGATAAGGACTCCTATGGAAACATAGGGTTATGGAAAACTTTTGAAAATATTCAAAAATTTACAGTTCCAACACATTCATCGTTGACCTAATTTATGACCAACTGAGAATCTCCAAAGACCAAAAGTGTTTTGATTTTCCATTTTATGGAAATTCAAAGTCCTGTGACAAGTGCCTCATATTCTGCAACAATTTTTGTACATGGAAAAGTAATGTGAAATGAGTTAGGGATGGAGTCTCCTTGTGGTGTGATAAAGAGTATTCTTGCACCTGAGCCATGGCTAGTATGAGACCCATCAAAGTAAAGTTTCCAAGGTGATTTAGGCTCTCTACAAAATATGGATTCAATAGGGAAGTCTGCTACCAATGGATGATCACCTTGTATAGGTGCATCTACAAGTCTATCTGCTATTACTTATCCTTTGATGGCCTTTTATTCCACATACTATATGTCATACTCACTTAGTATCATAACCCATTTTTCCAAGTGACCTATCAATGTTGTGTGACTTAGGAGATATTTTAAAGGATCATTCTTTGCTACAAGTTGTGTCTTGTGATTCAACATGTAATGCCTTAACTTCTGGGTAGCAAACATAATTGTAAGACAAGCACATTCAATAGGAGTGTGGTTGAGTTCATATCCAACCAATGTGTGACTGATGTAGTATATTTCCCTTTCTTTTTTGTTGTGATCATTTTGTGCAAGCAATGCCCCTAGTGTTGAATTTGTTGCAAAAATATATAGAACCAAAGGTTTTCCTTCAATAGGTGGCATTGAGACAGGTGGTGACAATAGATAGTCCTTTATTTGTTAGAAGGCCTCTTGACATTTATCAGTCCACACAAAGGTGATTCCTTTGTGCATGAGTTATTGAAATGGCTGGCACTTGTCTGCTAGTTGTGCGATGAACTGTCATATAGACTCTAATCTTCCCTGTAATGTCCTTAGCTCACGTATTCCTTTTAGGAGAGGCATGTCTAATATGGCTTTCACTTTGGCAGGATTGACTTTAATTCCTCTATGAGAAACTATATATCCCAAAAGTTTTCATGATGCCACATGAAGACACATTTCTTAGGATTGAAACGAACCTTGTACTCATCCAGTCTTTTGAAAACAATTTCTAGCACATTAAGGTGATCCTTGTGTGTCAAATATTTTTTGAAAATTTCATCCACATAATCTTCCATTAGGTTATGAATGAGGACGTGAAATATTTTCGTGATAGCTCCTTGATATGTGGAACCTACATTCTTGAGACTAGAAGGCATGACATTCCAATAGTATGTACCCCAATGACATGTAAGTGTTGCTTTATGCTAATATTCAGGGCAATCTAAATCTGATTATAACCCAAGAAACTATCCATAAGGGAAAACATGTTGTATCCAGTTGTAAGGTCAACTATGATGTCTATGCTTCGTAATGGAAAGTCATCATTTGGGAATGCCTTGTTCAAATCCTAAAAGTATATGTAGATGTGTATTTGACCATTCAGCTTGGAGACAGGTACAAGAATAAAAATCCATTCAATGTAGTCTATCGATCTTATGAATCCCACATCTAGTAACTTCTTGAGCTCAACTTTGACTAACAAGGCAGTTTGGGGATACATTTTTCCCACCTTCTATTTTACTAGCTTGGCATCAGGAAGTAAGAGAAAATGGTGTAAGACTAATTCTAGATCCAACCTAGGAATATTGGCATAGGAAAATGCAATGTTAACCTTACATTTAGAAAAGAATTTTTGGAATTCTTGTTTCTCTTCCTCTATCAAAGATGCTGCAAAAGAAAAATTTTGGGATCTTCTATTGTGGGTATGTTAACTTCCATGGTTTCCTCAATGAGTATTGTTGATTTTTCCTATGTCACTGGGAGAAATTTGAATCCTCCATCCTTGGGCACCTTGAAGAGGTTTTCACCCTTTGATACATCCTTTATTTTTACTTTTGTGTCGTCAGAGGGTGTCTTTCAGTTTTCACCTAAAGAGGTGTGTTGTTTGTTTTATTTTTATTTTTATTTTTGTGACTAGAGGATTGCACAGTCTCCCCAAAGTATGTTGCACAATCTAGGTCTATGTAAAATCTATCTTTGTGGTCCCTAATTGGTATGCTCTCGTGGATTCCCATGAACTCTATGATAGCTTCATCATTCTGAAATATTTCCATAATTGGTGGGCCTTGTTGATCCCAATCAATTAGTTGTGGGTAGAAAAGGGATACCATCATCAGTATTGGTAAATGGTGGGGAGGACGTGGAAAGCATGCAGATGGATTCATAAAGGGTAAATATGAAATTGTTGTCTTCTAACTCCCATTCAAATTTTATCTAGTATTCTTCTTCACTTGATTTAGACAAGTCAGACTCATTAGGAAAATAGGAGACTAATGGATAGGAATCATAGTTGGTAGTGTCATGTGGCAATTCAAATGAATTTGAATGATGTTCATTAAGGTTAGATGGCCTGATAAGTAGGTCAAGATGATTGTCAGATGATGGAATAGGTTTATCATTGGCATGAGGCCAAAAGAGTCTAACCCATTCTTCTCTCTTCAATGGGACTTTGGGGGTGTCTTTAGGAAGGTCAACTTTGAACATCTTTATGAATCATTCATCAAAGGAAATTTCACAAAGTTCCATAAAAATTTCATTAAGGTAGCAGTCACTCAGGGGTCTTTGGGAACCAAACTCCCATTCATGTGAATCAGTTTTGGTAAGGGAATCTTTGATAGTCTCAACACTTTCAAAAACATTCATGCTCTCACCTGAAATTACATTGGTAACATTGATCACCAGTTTCAGGTAGCCCAAACCCTAACCCAAGAAGCTTTGGTATTCGGGATGGCATTATATATTCTCACATTCTAGTTTATTTCTACCACGGCCACTATTTTTCTCATAGCCTTTAACATATATCTATATTTGTAATGGGGATGGGTTTTCTAGGTCTTTATAAATCCAAGTTGATAAATATTTAATATCGTCTTTACTCGTGTCACCCCATTTTATAAAAATCTATGTCAGAGGAACTTTGAAAATCTCTTTAGGCTCCATTTTGAAACAAGGTCGAACATAAGGCTTTGGAGACTTGGGTATTTTAGTGATGTAGTAGGTTGTGCTCAATTTCTATTCCCCGCAACCTTGGTCTTGGATCTTCATATTAGGGCTGGCCTTTGGGACTAAGGGAGGTGGTGTGATGGAAGACGAAGGAGTGGATGTGGATGATTTGGTAAGTGTGGATGGATTGATGTATTTGGAAAAAGAGGATGTTGAAGCTTCTTGATTAATTAGCACTTAATATTCTGAAATACCCCTTAGATTGGTGCAATACTAGAAGGGATCATGGTCTACATTTATGGTGATTTGATGTCATCAAAAGGAAACTTCAAGCATTGATGGTAGGTAGATGGAATAGCTTTTTAAGGTGTGGATTTAGGGTCGACCAAGAAATATGTTATATGGTAGCTCAAGATCCTAGACCTGACATGTTGTATCTACAATAACCAACACAACTCAGATAGGAATTGTGATAATGCCTCAAGAGGAGCATTCCTCATTGTCATATGCCTTTATAACAATCCTCTTGATAGTGTCTACACAAGCATCAAAGAATCCTAGAGATTTAACTAGTTTTAGGGAGAATATGTTCAATCCTACTCCCCGATCTTCTAAAACTCATCTGACCTTATGTTTATGGATAAATACTTCGATATGCAATGTGTCATTATGAGTTGGTTTTGGTGATGAATAGTCTTGGTCTAAAAATGTTATGTGATGGGGAGTAGTTAGGTATCCCACCATAACTTCAAATTGGTTGACATAAATGTCATGAGGTACAAAAGACTCCTATAAATTATTTTCAAGTATTGCCTTGTGTGCAAGAGAGATGTGTAGTAGCTCAAGTATAGAGATTTGAGCAAGTATTTTTCCTAATTAGTCAATGAGATTGAACTGTCCCTTAGGTTGCAACTATTTAGAGGATGGACCCAGTTGTGATTGCTTGGTGGATGGACCAGGTATCATGATCTTTAGCTGTCTAGGGGGAGGAGGGCCAACTATGGGGAATTTTCCTCCATGTGTGGTGACATTACATTCAGGTGCTTTCTTGATAGTAATTGTATTGACATATTCATCAACAAATCAGAGATGATTAAAAATGGGTCTACCGGAATAGTCAAAGGTGGTGTGAGTGTAATTAGAAAGATGATTATTGGTCTTTGGACCTAAAGTTGAGGGGTTATTTGAATCGTGGTCCTGCAGTGGGTTTTTATTAATAGTATGGTCTATGTTTGAGACGAATAGTTGACCACCTAACTCGATGGTGTGATTTTCAATGAGATCTTGTACAAGTTTTCTTAATTGTTGACAAGAGGAGGTTTTATATCCTTTCACACAGTGATAATCACAAGATGTGTTGTCATCCCACCATGATGGCTTAAATTGTTCTGGGTCATATGGCTTAGGGTCTTGTAATGTGATGACACCATTTTGAAGAGGTTCTTTAGAACTTCTTCAATTGGTTCACCCAAGGCAGTGTATGTACGTCTCTTTGGGAATTTCTTGGTTTGGTATGGCTATCCTTGGTTTTGATTGTTTGGATTGTTTTGACTATTTTTATTATTTTGGATGGTATTTGCAGTAGGTCTTGGTGTGATCAATGGTGTGCTTTGCGGTTGAGCTCGTTTTAGAGTCAGTATAGGACCCGTTGTGTTTACTGCTTTAGCGTCAACAACACCATCATTCATGATGGGTTTATTCTTGACCCAGTATTTATTTTTATCAGCAAGTGGGTTTGTGTTCATGTTCTTGTTACCATATTTGAGTTCTCCTTTAGCAATAAGGGCCCTTTTGAGTTGGACTTGTTTTACGACTAAGTCTATGAAATTGGTCCAATAATGTAATTGTAAATTGTATTTCAATGGGCCCAGGAGGTTTTGGACAAAAATTTCTAATTTTTCCTTCTCTAGTATCTCAATATGGCAATGACTTGCTAAACTTCCCTATCTTTGGAAGAATGGAATAATGTTCTCACTAGTTTCCTCTTGAGTAAGTGTGCATAAATTGGTAATGGAGACGTCAGTATCAATGTTATAGGCATAATTTTTCATGAATCTGTCTACAAGTTCCTCCCATGATTTTATTCCCTTAGGAAAGGTGGCAAATCATTCAACTGCAAAACCGGCAAGACTCCTAGGGAAGAGCATGAACAAATAAGTATGTTCATAGGCGATGTCCACAAAATTGGTTGTAAATTATTTAATGTGTTTAAGGGCATTTGTCTTGCCTTTGTATTTGGTGAAGTTTGGCACCACGTATCTAGGAGGGAACTATGGCATGTGTAGCCTCATGTCAAAATGGTATGGACATAGGTCTTATTATGTGTGAGTATTTAACAGTTTCATTTGCATGTTCTCCATCTATTTTTGTAAGGTCACAATTTGAGCTATGAGTGCATCAATTATGGGGTTGTTTGTAGAGTCACACATGCTAGTGAAAGGCATTCCATGAGTTCTCTCTTGTTGTGAACATGTTTGTTATTGTGAAACATATGACGTGTTTTGGTTTGGAGGTTTTTGGTATTGTGTGTTTTTATTAGGGACCTGTTGTTGGGTATGGATGTGTGATGTGTATGTAGAAATGTGCACTCAAGCAATATTAGTCAATATTTGTGGAATGTGTTGGCCTTGAGTATTTTGGTGTCCAAATGAAGTCATATATTGTGTAATTTGATTTCCTTGTCCAAATTGGTATATGTGTCCATGGGGAATGTTGGTGTTTTTCCTTTGGGGGATATTTTTGTTGGTATTGAGTTGTGATGAAGTGTTGACCTTAGGTTGGGGTCCTGGAATGGAAATCCATAGTTTATTTCTCCTAACGAGGTTGAATGAATTTTCTCCCATTGCATTATTTGAAGACCCAATTAAATGATTTGATGATCTTGTTCCCATGGTGCTAGATGAAGCTCCAAATAAGAGGTTTGAAGAACTTCCTCCCATTGTTGAGGACCAAAAGGTAGCTCCAATTGATTGTGAGGAAGTTGTTGACATTAGAGTCATTGATTGTGACATGGCTTGTGACATGGTTGATGTTCCTCCAATGGGCGTTGCATTGATCGTGTTGGAAGTATTTTTATTGGAGGTGCCATTAGAGGTAGCATTGATGGTGTTTGTGGCACTTTGTGTGGTGGCACCAATGAAGGTATTTTTTGCATAGTGTTGAGGTTGACTAGTGTTGGAAGTATTGTTTGTATTATTGTTTTCATCATGAATAGGAGAGGCTACTCTTAAGGTGTTAATGCCAAACCCACGTGGTAATCTAGCCCCTTGATGTAAAAGAATGGCTAGATATCTATCTAAATCTTGCAAGACTAATTCTTCTACAAAGGAGGCCACATTGGGATTTTGTGCGGCAACTTCCAAATCTTCCAAGAATACATGTTCATTTTCATCTCTCTATATGAATGGTTCAAAAAGGTTGTGTGAAGAAGATGGCATGTTCATGTCACTGAAAGGATTGATGAAAGGTTCCACCGAGTCTATTTTTTGATTCATGTCATTAGAGAAGTTATAGGGGTTGGTGTCTTGTCCAGAAAGGTCCATTTGTCTTCTTTTTCTTTGGAGCCTAGTCTCAACCATATAAGGATTTTCTCAAATTAGGAAGATGAAAAATGACAACTAAGTCTATGAATGGGAATGGTATGATGCTATTCTTTTTGGATTTTTTGTTTTTTGAATAAGGGATGCAAGTGCAACTATATTTTTGGGAATAAGAGATACAATTTGACAATGTTTTTTAAATAAAATGACAATTGCAAAAGGACAATGAAGACTAATATGAAAGGTATGACACTATTGTTTTTGAATTTTTAGGATAAGGGGTACAAAATGAGGACTAAAATGACTAAGATATGCAAAGATCTATGGAATTTTGATGGAATTTTCTAAAAAGGTTTACTCAACCACTCAAGGCTTGGTCTATGTCTCAATTTGGATCATCAAAGGACTTGTTGGTATGACTAAATGATAATGACAAGATGACAAAGTGAGGTTTCCTAACTAGACTATTGAGTTGGAAAGGTCTCAAAAAAGGAAAATGACTAAAGGAAATGATCTTGAATAAGTGGAATGATAACCTACTTTTGAAGGAAAATATTTTTGCAAGGTATGGTAAGTTTTCCTATTCTAAAGTCTACAACAAAATCAGGATCTAAGGATTGGTTTATTGTTGAAAATGATGATGATGGACTCTAAGGGTGCAACTAAAATTTTGCAAGGATGGACCTACGGGAGAATGAAAGCTAAAAGATGCAAAGAATGAATGAATTGAGCAATCCCTTCTCTGGTTTTTAACAAAGGAAACTAGAAAAGTATGTTTGAAAACAATTTAAAAATGTTTGGACTTGGGTTTTAAACAGTAACAGTGTTTTTGTAAATGTTAGGAAATTGCATTATTTTAGGTCACAAATACATTTCAGTATGTCAAATGTGTCTCAGATTCAATGAATGTGTCATTACAAGTCACAAATGCAGCACAATAAAGCAATTGCAACATTCTAGAAATGAAATGCAGTTCAGACCAGTCAAAAGCATTGCAAAGGATAGAAAAAATGTTTTAGAAGAGTGATTCCAACACAAAATGTCTCAAATGTGGTTCAGTATAGAAAATGTGTTGTACAAAATAGAAAATGCATTGCAGGCTGAATGCAGGTCTAGTTTGTTTGCAATTTTGGAAAAAATTCAGAATTGTTTGAGTTTGAATGGGTGTTTCTAGGTCTGTGAGAGCTTTTTATTTGTTCCATGTTTCAGAAAACACTTGGAAAACACAATTTTTTGTCTTTGAATATTTGAAAACATTCACAATGAAGGAAAGCACAATCCTAAGTTAGGAAAGGACTATATTCGCTAGATTCCACGTGGGTTTCCCTAGCCGCATTTATTCTCAGTAGGTGATCTAGAAGCTTGGCCACACATGCTCCCCTTACATTGCACCCACTTCTTGGGTCAACCAAGCTTCAAGCCCCCATAAATCTCCCATGGTAGGCTTTTCACCTCTACTAAGAACTCTGAGAATGTCGATTCCTTGGCAATGACCATTTCTACACTAGCGAATAGATGGATTTTTGGAAACTACACAAAGGTTTTTAGTTCAAGACTCCCATTCAGGTGAGCACACATGGGACAATATTAGCTCTGATAAGAAGAAATTCCTACTTGAAGAGGTTACACTCAATAGGGTTTTGGGGAATTCACTTGTCAGTGTGACACATCCAGACTTGTAATCCTAAGTTTTTCATTAGGATTCACATTTGTATACCGGTCGGGAGTAGCTCAGCTAAAGAGCTTCATTGCCGATTTGTGTCACCTTGGGATGAGTACTTTTTCCTAGCAAGGAAGGCCCAATTCCTAGAGTCAATAACAGTTTCTCTTGCACCCAAGATCATACAAGTGTGAAAGGGGAGAGGATACTTCTATTATTGAATCAGGGTTACACAAATTGGAGACAATTGTTCATTTTAATGATCAAAATTGTAATGTGAGGAAAAAACCTAAAACACTTTGTTCATTTTAAACTTTAAACTTGATATGAAACATAAAAAGTCCATTTTAAATCCATGACATGAAGATGCATGTTAATTTTATCCTTATGAGTTTCAATGCAAGATTTTGTTCATTTTCAACCCATGAGTGAATATGCATGTTCATTTTAACTAATGAAATGTGAATAAAAAATTGTTTATTGTTTTTTTCTACCTGAAGGAATTGAAAAAGTGATATGAAAATTAATAAAAACCAAATTTAGATTCCTTGCCACATGCTTCAAATAGAATATTAGTAACCAAAAAAACATCTAAGCTACTAACATAAAAACCTAGGTTAGCAAATTAGATCTTAAACAAAATAACCCAAAGAAAATCAATCAAGAAAATAGGAGCAAAAACATGAAAACAAGGAGAAATCTCACCCAATGTCTTCAACCTCCATGATTAACCTCCATTTCACCTTCTCTATTTCTTGCAAGTATATATTTTCCCTCATATTTGTGATGAGCAACCTATGAGAATTCCAATGTCCTAAGCAAATGTTGAAGGATTCTATCAAAATGCTACACAATGCAACTATGAAGAAACTATGAAGCAATCCTAAAGCATGAAAAATATCTAAAGCATGAAGTCAAGAAATGCTAAGATGTCAAGATGCCAAGAGATGAAGTGTCCAAATGAGACCAAAATTTCCATTTTATGGAAAAGTCAATTTTGGATGAATGGCCAAGATTGAAGATTGACAAATGCCCTAAGATCAATGGTTACGATTGAATGTGGCAACCCACAATTAGGGTTAGGGAAACATTAGGGTGAATTTGAAATGAATGGTAAAGATTTTATTTTAGAAAATCAAATCAAATGACAAGATTACATGTGACAAGGAGATAAGAATGGCATAGAAAAAGAAAGAGCTAGAAAATCAAATACTATTAGAAATTGTTTGATTTATGGAGGAAAGATGTCATTTTGAATTTAAAAATAATTTAATTGAAAACGTGGGGCCATGTGGCAGTAAATAATTAATTTGAGATTATTTACTAAGCGAGAAAAAATTAGAAAGTGGGACAATTTTAAATAATTTTATTTAAAATTAGGAGAATGCCAAGGTGGAAAATAATTAAAGAAATTAAAGAAATTATTTAATCATGAGAAGACATTTAGAAGTTAATGAAATTTAAATAAATAAATAAAATTTATTTATTTAAATAATCAGGAGGAAATAATAAATAAAAAATAATTAAATAAATCTAGGAATTTATTTAATCATAGGGAGACATTAGACAATTAGTGACTTATTTAAATAAATAAATAAAATTTATTTATTTAAATAATTAAGAGGAATAAAAGAAATGAATTAATTAAATAATTACGAATTATTTAATTAATACTTGAAATTGGACCATAAGACATAATTAAATATTTTAATTATGTTAGGAAGAAATATGGAGTAAATAGAACTTATAAGCCTAGGTCATTTTTACATGTCTACAGATAGAACTCATGTATGTTCGCTAGGTGAGAAGTCCAAAAAGGTGATACACATACAGTTGATATGTCCTCACACACACACAAATGGCTATGGGGAAAGTCATGCCTCAGAATGGGCTTCCCGCTCAACCATACCATAGTTATACCTCCTGATAACTTTAATAAGGCACCACACAAAAATGGTCTTCGAGCTCTATGAGGTAAGAAAAACTTCGTATGCTTGACACTCAGACATTGTAAATGGTGTTAGAAATGTTCAAAGAGATTTTTCTTAGTTCGTGCAAGATCTCATCTTAGGGAACATTGTGCTTAATGTCTCCAACAGAGGATAAGTGCAAATGGTCTCATCTTGTTTTCAAGAGAGGACAAGTGCAATTTCTCATCGTGGGCAACATTATACTTAATGTTTCCAAGAGAGTAAATATCAAGAAAAATAAAATCACACAATGAAATGTTAGTGGTGATGTATGCCCCCACTTTAAAGTAGTTTCTAACATCATTGCTGTGAAAATTTGCTTTAAAGTAGAAGAAGAAGACATGAGAGCTTCCTATAAGCTACACCATGACAAGGTAGTATGTCATGTGTGAGCCAACTTATGGCATGTAATCCACATCCCAAGCTTGCTATTATATGTTCATTAAATGTAAACTGATATCCAAAAGAAGCAATGACAAGTGACATACGAGGACAAGGCTAACTAACCCCTGGCCCCCACTTAGTGCAGAACAAGGGTGAGTCAAAGTGATTGATAAGATGCATGGTAGAGTGAAAACCATTATCAATTAGAGGAATTAGGTGCCCCCACATAAGGAAGAACACCAAACTCCTTAAAATGTTGGATTTTACTACTGAAAGCCTTACATTAATTAGTAGAATGACCATAAACTCTTGTGATATGTGCAAAATGAAGTCTTGTAATAGAATTTCTTTCAATTTATAGGAGGGAGAGATAGAAAATTATCTTGAAGAAGTGTCAACAATATACCCTCTTGATCAATGGGAGAAGATGTTCCTATGGTTCACTTCAAAGATATGTCTTGCTTAGTATTAGTTGTCATACCTATGCAAGACTCTTTAGATTGAGATATTTTGTTCTCTCCTTTACAGGAGGGTGTAAAATCTAACGAATTCAATTCATTAGTGTTTTGTGAGATGACATTGACATTAAGCGAAGGTGTATTTTTTGTGTGATTACTTGTAAAGGAGAGTGATCAATACTACTTATGTCGATTAGTTCAGGATGCATTACGATTAAGGTGGGATTTGATGAATTAGTTATGATGGTGCTGATATTGATTGAAGGCTTGATTACTTCTACCAAAGTAAAATAACTAAGATTGTGAGTTGTTTGTTGTGTGATAGGATCTATAGGGTTGCAAAAACCTTGTTGGTTAGTACCACATCATTTTCGACTATATCCAAGTTGTTTCATAAGTTCATATCCTCACCCATAAATCTTTTTCATTGCTTTTGGATCGATTGGTTGTTCATTGTTGAGCTCATCAAAGTTTTTTGTGTAATATGTTGTCTTTTTTTCTATAGTGGTTGAGGTGGATGCATTTGAAGGGTCTTTCGAGTTGTGTGTTGACATGACTTCTTCTTTGTGTGCCTTATTGAAATATTTGTTTATTATCTAGTACTCTCCCATGAATGTTGGTGTGAAACTTAAGGAACCCTAATCATCATATAATAGCTTTGTGTGTTGTTTAATGTGTTGTTCATTATATTTTTGTTGCAGAGTTTCCACTTGTGTGGTTGGTGTTAATGTGTTCAAGGGGTTCTCATTTTTTTTCTCAAGTTGCAAGACACTATAAGGCTCACGATTAGCATCAAGTGTGCACACTTTGTTGTTGTAGATGTATTTCCTTTTTCAATGAAGAGTGGAAGGCACACCATTCATTGCATGAACCCACACCCTGCCTAGAGGAAGGTTATATGAAAGTTCATGAGGCATAACCTAGATCGGTGTGTTCAATGTGAATTCTCCAACTGTAATAGGTAAAGTGATCTCACCAAGCAATTTATTTTCTTCATTTTCAAAGCCCTTAATAGATAAAGAATCAAGAGGTTTACACTACACACATTAATGGTTGAGCCATTTTCAATAAGGGTTCAATTTATCCCTATCCTATTGTATTGAGCAATGATCATGAAAGCTTCATTTTATTTTTTCACTTCCAAAGAGAGGAGTTCACTATGGTGGAAAATAATGCCAACATTCAATCCTTAAATTAGGGTTGCTATGTCATTTGGTTGCACATTAGAAGGGATAGGAAGTTGTTGTAAGCCCATCTGAAGCATAGTGTGATAGTTAGGTAAATTGTCAAGTAAATCACATAGGGATATCTTTGCAGGAGTGATCTTAAGTTGTTCAATAAGATAATACTCCCTTAATCAAGGAGCACTAGGTAGTATAGAATTAGGAAAATTTAATGAGGTTGGGGTTGGTTGTGGTGGTTGCAGATTTTTTGTAGTGTTGTATGTATGAGAAATTGTATTATGACTCAGTTGTTGCAACACATTATTCTTAGGTGGATAAAGGATAAGTTCAGTTTTTTTTGAGATTGTTGTTTGTGTGAAGGTGGGTAGAGAATTAGAGGGTTCCTACGATGTCCAATGGGGTATGTATGAGGTCCATTGATCGAGGGGGTACTAATGGAAACTTTCCCATTCATAACCTCATAAATATTGGTTTGATGTATCTCTAATAAAGGGAAATGTAGAATTACCTTTTTACCGTGAGCTAAGGAAGACACACGACTATTGTTTTCATTTTCTAAGACCATGATATTCTCCCTAGGAGGAAATTTTTTAGGAGAACTATGAATCAAATGTTCTTGAAATTCATGGATTGGATCTTCTAAAATTACTTTATTGCAAGTAGGGGAATGATCTATGGTTGAATTATTTTTGTTCAATAAGGGTTGCCTTAGGTGAAAGGGGACAAGTAAGATTCTCATGACTCTCATTGGTTGTGTTTTATAACATCAAAGCATCTTCCTTACAACTAGGGGAGATACTAGGAGAAGAAAAAGTATGATTATCATATGATCATTTATGACTTCATTCCATTGTTCCCTAATGTCTTCGAAAATAGGAGAGGTAGGGGAAGGATCATAAGGAGGGTTGTTGTAGACCAACATATCCTCATCATTTATAATTGTATCTTCCTCGAAATCATTGTCACAAGCCAAAGGAGAATGGAAATTAGGTAAGGTGATGTTTAGGAATGTGTCTATGATTTCATTCTCTTGTGCTAAAATATCTTCCCAAAAGGGATGAGGAGGACAAACAATATCCCAATATCCTCATGATGCTCAATGATTGTTTCTTCTTTCACCAAGATTCCTTCATCATTAAAAGAAGAGGTATCATAAGTAGAACAAATATCATCATCATTATCTATGTTTGTATACTCTTCTATCACATCATACACACAAATAGGAGAGATAGGAGGTGGTGTAATTATAAGTTTAGCATTATCATTTTCACTCTCTTGCACTAAGAGACTTTCATAACTAGGGAATGCATTGAATGAATGACTAACATGCTTATTTACTAACATGTTCTATGCAAACATGGAGAAGATTGAAACTAACTTTTGGAGAAAAAGTAAGTTATGGAAAATTTAAATGCAATGTAAGAATGTAAAATGAAATGCAAATTTTAGTTTTTAAGCAAGATGATTTTCTGATTACCTAATGAAATGATCTAAAAGATGAAATGTTATAGATGCAAAATTGAATTTGAAAAATGTATGAAATGAGCTAATTTAAGATAGATCTAATGAAATGTATATTACAAAAACTCATCCAAGTGATACAGATAGTTAATGGCAGCAAAAAAAATCTTAAAAAAAGGTTTTTCAACTTTGTAACTAAAAGTTTCAGGGGTGAACAAGGACTAAGTCGCCCAAGGTGGCGAATTAGTCCCAATAGGAATTTTTTTGAGAATTTTCATATTTTTTTGATGGATTTTAATGTTTTCTTTGTTGTATGATGTACATGCCAATGCAAAAATTTTAGAAAATTTTAATGATTTAATATGCAAAAATGCAACCTATATGCACTTTCACTAATGCAAAATTTTAAACCCTAGAATGCAAATTAATCAATGCAAAACCTAATGAAAATTTACTACAAGCTAATTCTAGGATGATGGACACCAAAATTAGAAAATAAAGTATTTGAAATTTAGGTTCACCAAAATGTGGAAACATGTTTTTTCTCCACAAGACTCCCTAACACTTCTAAGGTTTCTCACCTAAACAGAGAGAGGTAGGCCAAAATGGGAAAGGTCTAAACTCAAGATCAATGAAATGATGGATGAAGTATGTATAAATATGATTCCTAAATGCAATAAACTAATGAAAGATATTGATTATTAATGCAAAACCTAAGAAATGTAAGTTTTTTGAAAACACATTGAGATATGAAAAAACACCTAGAAATAAAGGTAAAATATAACAAAAACTAATGAAACTGAAAGTGTGCCCCCAGAGGATGAAAAAGGATGGAATATAAATCTGGAATCCTAAAAAACCTAATGCAGAAGCCAATTGGGACACTTTTTCCAATCTGGGCGACTTAGTCCCATATTTGGAAAAACTTATCTGGAGCCCATTTCGGCCAAATGGGTATCCAGAACTAGAGAAACCTCTAATAAATAGGTTTAGAGGGACTGATTCACCACTATTGGTGACTTAGTCCAGTTCTAAATTTTTGAAAATCCAAAATTTGAAACGGAAGCCCTCGGTTTGCACTTCAATTCTTAACAAGTTTCTGGTTCTGAAACTCTAATTTTCAGTACTGTAAATGACTTTTTGTTGATATCTTGACTTAGTCAACAAGGAGATGTCTTTAGAAAATTTGCAACTTGATCTTTAATGCTTTCCAAGCCTTCAAGATACCTAAATATGAAAAAACACAAGGAAAGAGAAAGAAAGGTTGGATGTTAGGGTATCATGGTTTGGCTTGGTCAAACCCATTTTTAGGTAATTAAACCAAAATGAAGAAATAATGTAATGAAGCATGAAATAATGGAACTAGTACCTTTCCATGAAGATTTATCTTGATTGTCTGTAGCAAAAAATGAAGAATCTTCACTTGAATGTCTTAAAAAGCTATCTTGATGACTTGGAATATTAAAACCCTAACTTGCTTGACTTGAGGTGGAAGATAAATGATAAATAAGATGAATGAGTTATGAATTAGGGTTTTGAATATTATATTTATAGGCAATCCACCTAATTTTATCGTTGATTTTATCCCAAAGAATGACATAAAGGAAAAAAAAATTGCATTCCATTTTTTCTAGCTTGAACCTCAAAAATAGCCCAAATGGAACTAAGTCGCCAAGCTGGGTGACCTAGTACCACCTAGATGGGACTAATTCACCTATATGGGAAACTTGGTCCCATATGGGTTATTTTTCCAGATAGATTCCCGGGGAGTGAAGAAATCCAATAGTTATGTTGATTTCATCAGGTCTTTGGTCAAATGAAGTCTTGGGATGCATAATATGGGGCCATAAGGGCCTATTAATGATGATGTAAAGTTTAATTATGACCGGGGGCACAAATTTGAATGTGAATGTGTGATTAAATATACTTTACATCATTAAAATTAGGTCCACATAGCCTAGAAAGGCACAACATCCAATGTGAATGTGTAAGACACATTACAACACTTGATTAATATTAGGTTTATGTTATAGGCCTTCTAGATTATTGTGATAATTCAATTAAATACATTTTACAATATTGAATTAGGGAGAAGATAGGTCCATTAAGTATTGAGAACTGTGAAAGTCTTTTACAACACTTTACATCACCTTTACAAGACATTGTTTAATGTATTTTATTCATTTTTCAAGGGTCCAAGACATAATGTGGATGTGTAAAACACCTCACAACATTAAATCAAGGCCTCATTAAGTCCAATCTATCACTAATTATTCCCATATCAAGCAAGCAAAAAGGGGCACTTTTTTCGTGTCCACAAGACCATTGCATTTTTATATTTTACATAGTTATATCATTGCATTATCAAAATATATCAATTAACAATTAGCTAAAACACCATCACACACACACAAACATAGTTGATTAAAACCATAATGCACCATTTTGTCTCTTCCATCGAGGTTTGTGGTGAAGTGGGTATTTGTGTTAACTTTTAATTCACCAAAAAATTTGGGAAGAGTGTGGTTTATACTATAGAGCCCTTTTTTCAATCAAACAATAAAAAAAGTGGAATAAATATAGGTGGCCCAAGTTCATTCTCTCAATAGTTATTAAGCCATAATAGTTTCATTCCATGCATGATAATATTGGTAAAATATCAATTTTTTTCCCCTTTTAAGTGTGTTCTTTATGTCCACAATGAAGAGAAAACTACCCATATTTTCCTTCAATGCCCATTCTAGTTAGAATTATGGAGATTATGGTGAATTATATAGAGAAATCCTATCATTCATGTCTCTTTTATAGTAGAATTTTAGGCAATTATTGACCACTCTCCTATGTTGAATTATTTGATATGGCTATTTGGGATCTAGGGCGTACCTCTATTCTTTGGTAAATTTGGTTAAAGAGGATTTGAAGGATATTCCAAAATACTCAAAATCTTATCATCCAAATTTTTCAAAAGATAAATAATTAAACAAAATACATAATTGAGACTAAGTGTTTCTTTGGATATCGTGTCCTCCTCTTGATTTGCATGCCTCTTGTTCTCTTGGGTTTACCACTAATACTTCTTGAATTTATACTATTATTAGATTCAAGACTATTAAGAAAGTTAATATAATTGATCAATGGCCATGTCCCCCTCTTAATATCCTCAAAATTAATACTAATGGATCCTCAAAGGTAATTAAGATGTATCTAGTATTGGTGGATTGGTTATGACAACTATGGATTGCACATTTCTTCTACACATCTTCTTTGGGTTTTCATATAAATTCCTTGGATATGGATCTTACTAATTATTTTGTGGATATTTCTATTTGATGATTGTCTTACCCACCCCTTTCACATCATTACAATATTTTTGCATTTTTTTTGTGTTTTATTCTTGTAGTGTTTTGTTTCATGTCATGTTATGTTATGTTCTATGCCTTCATTGTGTATTATTTGTGTTTATCATGCTACATTGCATCTTTATATGTGTGTTCCATATCCCTTATGTTGTTTTTCTATAGAATATTCAATCCTAGGGGCTAGAACATCCCCTAGATTTAATGTCGCCCTATCTATTCAATATTTGGAAATTGAATCCCTCTTGACATATTCTTACTTTAGTGTGACTTTGAGAATAAGTCCATACTATCACTAAAGTGGGGGCTAAATATATCATTTAAATATTTCACCCTTGATAATTTCACTCTAGGTTTAGCTCCCCCCTATGTTCCCAAACCTAATTATGCATTTTATTACCCATTGTATAAACATCTTCAGAAAATAAAATAAAGGAAAAAAACCTAAGCATTTAATATTTTCCCCTAACACTTTGAGCCTCAAAAATAATGGGTCTGGTCTAGGGAACCCTATGGGCTAACAAACCTCTTCTAGGCTACAATTTGTATACATTGGTGTTAGTATTTTATTATTTAAAAATTTAAAATCATTTGTTGTCTATTGACATTTTATTTTCAATAAATTAGAATTATTGCATATAAAAATAATATTTTCATAATTTTAATGAACTATAAATTTTGGGAGAGTAATTATACATAGAAAAATAATTCAAGAGAAATAAAGTGTAGATTTATCAACATTATTGCAACATTATTGTCAGTCAAGCATCATATCAACCATGCATTATATCTTTATGTATGTTTTTCATGTTTTGCGATCAATTTTTTTTATGAGTACTAGCACTTATAGGACTTCAATTTAGTTTCTCCTTGAAGGTGACGAGTTCATGACTTAAATCAATAAATGATTGAAAATATAATTTGTTAGTTGCAACATTACCTAATTCATTAATTTTTTGTATTTAGTGTCTACCCAATTAAGGGTAAGCTCTCTTTTCATATCATCGTTAGTCATTGTGGAGGTAGAAATACCAAAAAGGGGTTTCAAATAGGAAATGCCCTATATGACACAACCCTTCCCTCTCTTTTATGTGTGAAATTTTTCATATCAGAAGAGAAGTGGAGGATTATTAAGGTTTATTTTCTCATTCATGCATTCAAACCCTGCAAGTTGTCAAACCATAGAAATTGGATTTTCTCATCAATAAATGAAGTTAAAATAGTGAGTCTAGAAGGAGAAAAACTATAAACCAAGGACCTCAAAACTACATTTTCAAATCCCAAAAAATATGAGGATATTCTTTGGTGTACTACACCTAACACTAGCCAATTTTAGACAATATTTTAACCCCAAGTTCCTCTATCTTTAGTTTCAACCTTTTTTGGATTCTATTTCTACTTTTTGTATTCAATATCTTAGAAATCATAAAAGACTATTGCATTTTCATAGTTTACATAGTTAGATAAATACATTCACAAAATATATCAATTATCAATTAGACAAATCACCATCACACACACACAAAAATAGTGTATTAAAACCCTAATCAACCATTATTTCTCTTCCATTAAGGTTGGTAGCCAAGTTCATATTTGTGATCACTTTAAATTTTCCAAACAATTGGGAAGAGAGTGGTTTATACCATAGACCCCTTTTCCAAGTCAAACAATATAAATATTGGAATAAATCTAGGTGGGCCAAGTGCATTCTCTCATCTAGTTATCAAGCCATAATAGTATATGTGATAATATTAGTAAAAGATAGTTTTTAAGCCCCTTTTAAGTGTGTTATTTAACAGTAACTCTAACAGTGTTCAGCAAAACAATAGCTTTGAATAGAGACAATAGAGTAGAAACTCTAGAGTATATCAGTATAGTAGCTCCAGAGGTTAGAGTAGTAGAAGCTCGGAAACTAATTCAGATCCTACACTTGCATTGTTGATGCCACAAAAGACAAAGAGTGCAAGGGAGATTTATGGAAACACACAACATGCTGATTTTCATGAAAAAATGGATTTTTTTCTATTCTCCTATAGTGATCCAATACATTTTTAGGAAGTGATGAAAGAAGAGAAGTGGTGTAAGGCCATGGATGAAGCGTTGGATGCAATAGAGAGGAACTAAACATGGGAGTTGACCAATTTATCCAAGGGTAAACAAGTGATTGGAGTCAAGTGGGTTTACAAGACCAAGTGTACAATTAAAGGTAAGATCAAAAGACATAAGGAAAGGCTAGTTGTCAAAAGATACAAATAGCAGCCCAAAATAGACTATCATGAGACATATGCACCAGTTGCAAGGATGGAAATAGTGTGAACAATCATAGAAATTTCAGCACATCATTAGTGGAAGGTGTTTTAGACAGATGTGAAGCCATCCTTCTTAAACATAGTGCTAAAGGAGGAAGTGTATGTGGAGCAGCTACTTGGTTATGAAGTCCCAAGGCAAGAGGATAAAATGTATAGGCTCTAGAAAGCTCTTTATGGGATGAAATGAACAACTCGATGTGGTACAGTAGAATATACTCTTATTTGTTGAGCAATGGATTTAGTAAAGAAATGAGCCAACACTCTACATAGAATCAATTCAAAGTGATATTTAAATATTATTTTGTATGTAGATGATCTAATTTTTACTGGTAGAAGTCATAGCAGAATTGTTGATTTTAAAATGGTGATGAAAAATGAATTTGAGATGATAGATGTAAAGTCAGCCTTCTTAAATAGATTTTGAGGAGGTTCAAAATGCATAAAAACAAACCTACCCCCACACCAATAGCAATAGATCTGAAACTGTAGAAAGAGGATAGCAGAAAATATGTGAACCCAAACCTCTACAAGAGTATGGTTGGAAGTTTGATGTACCTAACATCAACTAGACCTGATTTAATGTATATAGTAAGCTTGATTTCTAGGTTCATGGAGAAGCCTAAGGACACACATTAGCAAGCATGGAAAAGGATTTTAAGGTATTTCAATGGAACAATAGGATCTAGCATCATGTATGGTGTATATAGTGAATTTAAGTTGGATGGTTTCATAGATAGTGATTGGGTAGGAAATTTGGATGATAGGAAGAGCATATCAGGGTATGTCTTCAACATGGGATCAGGTGCAATCTCATGGGCATCCAAGAAGCAACCCATTGTTTCTCTCAACACAACAAAATCTAAGTATATAGCAGCAAATGTTGAAGCATTTCAAGCTATTTGGTTAAGGAGGATCCTTGTAGATTTACAACAACAACAAAAAGACATCATAATCATACATTGTGATGATATGTCCTCAATAGCCTTGACAGCAAATCTAGTGTTTCATGGACGAAGCAAACATATTGAGATCCAATATCACTTCATAAGGAAGTTGGTAGAACAAGGTGAGATTGAGCTTCAATATTGTGGATATGAGCAACAACTCGCTGACATCTTCACCAAGGCATTGCAAAAGGAAAGCTTTCAATGCTTAATCGATAGGCTTGGAGTTGTGGATAACTTCAGAGATTAGATCCAAAAGGAAATTGTAGAATAACATCTAACTTTGGATTAAGGAGGAGTGTTGGAAACATTTAATCCTTAGTCAGAGGATGGTCTGCCCTAGTATTAGTTTTGGTGATTACTTCAAGCTACCCCCAACATAAACTTGCAACCTCTGTTTCAACCTACCAACATTTATTAAGGTAGGTAAATTTGAATTTGAAAAGAAACACTCATTTTTTATCTTGCTAATACAATTAAAGTGGAATGTATTTGTTGGTTTTTGGAGTTAGTTTGTTTTTTGTATTGGAAGAGAAGACCCTATAGTAGCAGATGAAGTAGGGAATGTTTAGCACAAAACAAGAGATAACAATAACATAGAGAGAATATTTATCAAACACAATGCAGTGACAATGTCATCTACACAATTATATCTAGATACAGTTTTTGAGGTGCGAGTGTAACACCCTTGAGTTGGACATCTACCCAAACAATTTAAGTTTTATTTTTTTGTGTAAAACATAGCACATTCTCTGCAATTTTGTAATTTTAAAGGCAAGAAGGAATATATTTAAATCTATTTTTCTATGTCAAACATTGTGTTATCTTTGTGTTTGTTCTGTGACTATTTCCTTGTTTTTTCTATCTTATCATAGTAGTGACTTTGTGTTTTTATTGCACCTCTCCCTTCCAATAGAGAATTTTTGGTTCATTTATGTTAAAAATTGATGGTGCACTGCTCTAATAGTTTCATCTATTCTTGGTTTGTTCTACCATTTTTTGTCAGTCTTCACTATATGGAATAATGCATGTTATATACAACAGTTGTTTTAGATGTTTATTCTATTTTTTTCCTTTGAATAATGCATGCTTTGCATGCTATGTTTTTTGGCAGTAATTTCATGTTTAGCAACAACATTCAATGTATTGGAATCTATGTATTTTATTCAAGTATGAATAATGAGACAACATTTTGTGAGCCTCAAAAATATTGTTTTATGTTTTTCTCTTTGTTTTGTTCTCTTTTTATTTTTTTTGAGTTAAATGTATTAGCTTAGTCAACTAGTTTAGGAAGCATTGCCTATTTTAGATTCTACATATGGTACCAGAGTAGATATTTTCTTTTGGGTTAAAGATTTAGTGGTTGAAATTTTTCCAAAGGTTTATCATGTTGAATTGTAACTTCTTGCCCATTACAAAATTTGATGGAAATGAGTATGATTATTGGTGCATAAAAATTATATTTTTTGATTAGAAAATATTTGTGGGAGATTGTTGAATTAGGTTACCAAGAGCTAGCTAATTGGAATTACCTCACAATTAATGATAAAACAATCAAGAAGGAGGCCAAAAAGAAGAATTATCAATCTTTGTTTCATATTCAAATGGCTCTTGATAAGCACTTATTTCCAAGGATTGTAGCTACAAAGACAACAAAAGATGCCTGGAAGATTTTAAAGGAATCTTACTAAGGAAATGATCAGGTAAAAGTAGTTAAGTTGAAAACTTTAAGAAGAGACTTTCAAAATTTGAAAAAGCAAGAATCTAAGAAAGTAAATGATTATTGTGTGAGAGTTAAAGATGTGGTCACCAAGATGGCCACACTTGGGGAAATTGTGAACAATGAGGTTTTGATAAAAAAGGTATTGCGGACTCTCACCCCAAAGTGGAACCATTTTTGCATTATAATAGAAGAAAGAAAAGATTTGACAACCTTTCAATTTGATCACTTGGTTGGATGTCTTATGTCTCATGAAGAGAGATTGAAAGATTCATTTGAAGAAAGTGATGTGAAAGCCTTTTCATCTGAATTGCAAATCACAAAGAAAGAGGACGCCAACAAGAACATCAAAAATATTGAAGGCCAAGGTAGAGGAAAAAATAAGAATCATGCAAAAAGAAATAGAGTTAGATGCAGCTCAAGAGGAAGAGGTGTAGGAAGTTTTGATAAGAGAAATGTTCAATGTTACCATTGTAATAAGTATGGACACTTTGAAAGAGAATGTAGATTAAAAGAAGGTAAAAGTGTTAATTATGCTAAATAAAGTGATGGAAATCCTCTAGATCATTTATTTTTATCTTACTCTAAAGGTGAAGCTAGTAGTAAAGAAGTTTGGTATCTAGATTTTGGATGCTCTAACCATATGATAGGGAATGAGAGCTTGTTTTGAACAAAGGATGAGAGTTTCAAGTTGTGTGAACACCAATCTATGTACCTATAAAACAAAGAGAATAAACACCTTAAGTTAGATATTGCAATCATAAACAAGGATTCCCCATGAAATCCATTTACCAAATTCAAATTAGGAAGAAAACAAAGAAGAACACAATGAAAACAAGAAAATAGAGATTAAATCCTAATTAGAATAGAAAACTAATGATCCCATGGGGGAATTGGTGCCAATTTGATGTGAAAATTGGCCCTTTCCCAATTCCTAAGATGCAATCTTGATATGTTGATGATGATTGATCCACTTTGTTGATGAAGGATGAGAGATACAAGCCAAAATCTGCAAAAACCTAGCTAAGAACTCAATGGTGATGGATGAAAATGGCTAAATATTTTAGCATAATAAGTTTGCTTAATTTGTGGATGTTCAAATGAGGATATGAGCTCTTTATTTATAGAATGCCAAGATGGATGAATGTTCAAATTTGAAAAATGTGGGACTAACATTCATCCAATGGCATGACGCCACTTGTCAATCTATGAATGGATGGAGGATGTACAAGATTTGGGGATTGTGGCAATAAATGCATAAATTTGAATTTCAAATTTGTTGAAATGACATGGAAGAGGGAAGGGAAAATGCAATAAATGCCACTTGGCTCAAGGCAAAGGACATGTAAGATGAAGTTATTTCCTTGTTGGATGTACATGTTGACTTGGAATTTTTGAATTCAAATTTGGAAATATTCCAAAAGATGCCTTGTGGGGAAAATAGAGATTTAATAAAAGAATTAAATCTATTTTCATGTGCAACTTGCAAAATCTAGAGGATGGGACATGACAAGATATTAAATCAATCAAGGGTTAATTAATTTAATAGGAGATTAGATGATGTGACTTATTTGACTCAAATTTATGGCTTTATTTAAATCAAATAAGAGAGTAATATGATAAGATATTAATCAAATAAAGATATTGATTTGTTTAAATAAAAGGAGATGATGTTAGATAAAATAAAATAAGGTTTTAATTTATTTAATTTAATGGATAGACTTTAGAGACTTAATCAAATAAAATCAATTATTTAATTAAATAGGGATAATTAGATCAGATGGATTGATTTAATTAACAAAAGAAAGTGACTTAATTAAATAAGATCACTTATTTAATTAAGAGAAGGAAATTGATGAATTTAATTAGATAAGGAGATTTGATCAAATGGTTAGACTGAGGGATGATTTAGGATGAAACGATGTTAGTAGTCAGGATCAGATGTACAATGTCAATCAGTATATTGTATGTGTCTACACAAGTCCAAGATTAAGCTTGGTGATGAAAAATCATTGGAGGTTGCTGCAAAAGGAGCTATGGAAGTCCATAAAAAAGAAGGTATAAAGAGTGTCAATGATATTTATTATACTCCACAGTTAAAGCATAATTTGTTATGTGTTGGAAAACTATGTGAGAAGAACTATAAAGTTGTTTTTGAGAATAAGAAATGTAAAATTTATGATAAGAATAGGGGCAATAGGGTTGTGACTGTTGTGCCTATGACAAAGAATAGAATGTTCCCTTTAAAATTTGGTGAACATAATAACAACCTTGCCAATATGGCCTATGAGGATATCAGTTGGTTATGGCATCTTAGGTATGGACATTTAAATTTTCATAGTTTGAATATTTTTACATCAAATGCATTAGTTTCTTGTTTACCTAAGGTTGAAGAGCACAAGAAGGTTTGTGAAGGATGTGCTAAAGACAAGCATGCAATGGATAATTTTTCAAAAGGAAATGCATGGAGGGCCCATCATCCCCTTTAGCTTGTTCATTCTCATATTTGTGGTCCTATGCAAACAAATAGTTTGTGTAATTCATCATATTTTATCACTTTTATAGATGATTAGTCACGAAAATGTTGGGTGTATATTTTGAAGGCCAAAGATGAAGCCCTTGATACATTCAAGAGGTTTAAAGCAATTGTGGAAAATGAGAAAGGGTACAAAATCAATTGTTTAAGGACTGATCTTGGAGGAAAATTCTATTCAAGATCTTTTCAAGATTATTGTGATATGAATGGAATTAGGAGGCAACTCACCACTTCCTACACACCTCAACAAAATGGAGTAGCTGAAAGAAAAAATTGAACAGTGGTAGAAATGACAAGCAACATATTATAAACCAAGGGATTAATAAATTATTTTTGGGATGAAGCAGTTGCTATAGTAGTGTACATTCTAAATCAAAGTCCCACTAGTGCACTTGAAAAGATGAATCCTTATGAAATTGGGAAAAGGCCTAATTTTAATCATTTTAGAGTTTTTCATTGTTTGGCTTATGTCCATGTACCTGATTAGAATAGAAAAAAGTTAGATGCAAAAACTGAGTCATGTATTTTTTTTGGATATAGTGAGAAAAGTAAGGCTTATAGATTTTATAATCCTCTCACTAATAGGCTTATTGTTTCAAGATATGTGATTTTTGATGAAGGGGGAGTCTATGGTCATAAAAAAAGCTTTATGGAGAAGTCAAAATCTATTTTAAATGATATTATTGTTGATGATGTTGATCATAAGCAGCCCAATAATGTTTCTATTCCAAGTGATAAAAAGTAGCTCCTCCTCTAGTTGTTCAATTCCAATTGCAAGTCCAACTTCAAATCCAAGTTCTAGAAGGAAGGTAAGAAGTTTGAGAGATATTTATCAAAGAAGTGCAAATCAAGCACGTGAAGAAAATCCAATAAATGTAACAATTAATTTTTCTTTATTTATGAAGGCTGATTTTGAACCATCATGTTTTGAACATGCAAGTACTAATGTGTTTTGGGTGCAAGAAATGAAATAAGATATGGATTCCATTCACAAGAATGACACTTGGGAGCTTACAAAGCTTCCACATGACAAGAAGAAGATTGGAATCAAATGGGTCTACAAGACTAAGTTTAATAGTAACTAGAGTATTGAAAGGCATAGGGAAAGATTGGTTTCCAAAGGCCTTACCCAGAAGTATGGGAATAATTATGAAGAGACGTTTGCACCAATTGCAAGACAAGAGACCATTATAATGTAGATTTCATTAACAACTCAAAATAATTGGAGCATACATCATATGGATGTGAAAAGTGCCTTCTAGAATGGGTACTTAGAAGAGGAAGTGTATGTGGAACAACCACAAGGTTTTGAAGTGCAAGGAAAAGAAGATCAAGTCTACAAGTTGAAGAAGGATTTGTATGGCCTCAAGCAAGCACCATGAGCCTAGTATGCTAGGATTGATGTATATTTTCAAGAGAATTACTTTCAAAGAAGTAAGAGTGAACCTACCCTTTAAGTACTACAAACAATAAGGTAATGATATTCTTATTGTAATTTTTTATGTTGATGATTTGTTGTATATGGGTAGTAGTTCTAAGATGAAAGATGAGTTCAAATTACTATGATGAAAGAATTTGAGATAAAAGATCTTGACCAGTCTCATGAAATATTTTCTAGGAATGGAGCTTTATCAATGTAAGAATGAAATTTTCATTTTCCAAACCAAATATGCAAAAGATATGTTGAAAAAGTTTGACATTGTTGATTGTAAACCTTACTACACTCCAAATACTCATGAAGTTGTGTTGTGTAGAGATGATAGTGCTGAAATTGTTGATGAGAATAGTTACAAAAGTATTGTTGGGAGTTTGATGTTTCTAACCCACACAAGACCAGATATTGCATATTTAGTTTCATTTGTTTCAAGGTACATGAGAAATCCATCAGAAATACACATGAAGGAAGCCAAAAGAATTTTTGGGTATGTGAAAGGCACTCTAAATTTTGGTATTCATTTCTACTCTTCTAGAAAGTTTAATCTTGTTTCCTTTAGTGATTCAGATTCGGGAGGTAGTTTGGATGATTGAAAGTATACATCTACTAATTGCTTTTCTTTGGGTTTTGGTTTAATTACTTAGAGTTCAAAGAAGAAAAGTATTGTTTCCCACCCTTCCACATAAGCAGAGTATGTTGTAGTCACTTCAACAAGTACAAAAGAATTATGGCTTAGAAAACTTCTTGAAGAAATTGGAGAGATATAGGTTCATCCTACAATGATTTTTTGTGACAACATTAGTGCCATTAAATTGGCCAAGAATCCTATTCATCACGGTAGGACAAAGCATTTGATTTAAAACACCATTTTATCAAAGATTTGGTGCAGAAAATGTAGTAGAATTGAAACATATCAACACTCAAGATCAACTAGCAGATATCTTCACCAAGGAAGTTGAAAAAGATTAGTTTTTGACACTCAAAGATTAGATTTTAATCTCTCTCAGCATCAAGGGGATTATATTGATAATTGATGTCACATTGCTTTGATTGTTTCATCTATTCTTGGTCTATTCTACTATTTTTTATCAGTCCTCACTAGATGGAATAATGCATGTTACATGCAACAACTGTTTTAGATGTTTAGTCTATTTTTTTCCTTTGAATAATGCATGCTTTGCATGCTCTATTCTTTGGCAATAATTTCATGTTTAGCAACAAAATTCAATGTATTGGAATCTCTGTATTTTATTTAGTTATGAATAATGAGACAACATTTTGTTTTAGCCTGGAAAATATTGTTTTATGTTCTTCTCTTTTTTCTATTCTCTTTTTCTTTTTTTTGAGTTAAATGTATTGGCTTAATCAGCTGCTTTAGGAAGCAAGGCCTATTTTAGATTCTACACATTAGCTTCACCATTGGAAATTTTCTTCTCGAATATTCAATGTCTTCCATGGTTTCCAAATATTAATATTAAAACATATTAGAGTAGCAGGAAATACCAGTAAGAGTTCCCATGTTGGGACCATGTCGTTAACAAAAACTAGAGATATCATTTATGTGTAATTATTAACCTTCTAAACAATGGTAAACTCTTTGCGTTTTCATAGATTTTTGTTAGGTTTTTCAATTTTTTTCGTTGGTTTGCATATAAGATCTTAATTTTCCCAATGTGTAGAACAAGTAATGGTAAATCGTATGAAGATAGAGGGAAGGGCAGTAGAAGTTTCTTGCTTCCAACACCAAAGCATTCACCTCATATCTAAGAAGCCTCCATTTGTATGATTCTTCTCACCCTAACAATTTCTATATATATACTTCCATCCTATACCTAATATTACTATTCTACTTATTTATTCATTTATTCCCTTTTTTTTGCACACGCTTAAGAAGAGGAAACTTCAATCTCACCCACATCAACATTCAAAAGGTGAGCACTGCTTGCTGCTCAATAGTTTACACTACACAATGGCATTCCCAACTAATGAGGTTTCGTGTACTAACAATAATATCTATCAACAATGTTGGAACAATTATAGATGAGCTACCTACAGAAGAAATACATGAACTGGTGAAATCTCAAGAAGACAGATATGATAGTGTAGAGGTTGAGATAAAAATTATGCATAACGATGTTTGTTCATCATTTTGCATCCTCACTTAAGGCATCACTTTCTCAATGGGCACTCCATGTTAGTGCTTTGTTAAGTCTAAATAAAAATCCTTTTATAAATGTAAAAGGCAATAAATAATAGCTTTAATTCATACTTGTTGGCTATGAAGGGGAAAAAGGAAATGTGAATTAAAGTGCCCAATGTTCGAAAAGTAATATCAACTATTTAATTGTTCAAATTATCATCCTGCTCACCTCCGTATCAACATTTATGGGAAGTTTATTAGGAATAATTTTTGGAGAAGATTTGGGAGATTTGTATTAATTCACATTATCTGGCTAATTACTCTCACATACTTTTTGGGTAGTAAAATATATTAATATTTTATTACTCCTTAGTTTTCCACTATAGTTTTTGTTTTATTTCCTTTTTTGTGGTCATTTCACATAATGCAAGAAGTAGGAAAGAGAGAAACATAGCTCTGGTACTAAGAATATGGTGTAAAGAAAAATAGGGCATGGTAGTTATTGTATTCTCTAGACTAATGAATATATACAAATCTAATTACTATCTATTTTCTATGTGTTGTGTGTTATGAGAAGCTTTTAATTGCATTTGAATGTGTTTCTTTTACTAATATGTATGATTCTTATTTGTTGCTCTATTTTTCATTTCAATTCCTCTGCCCCTATTCCCACATCTAGTATCAGAGCCACTGGTTCAAACTTCTAGCCTTTTTTGTGGGTTTCCACTTATTTCTTATTTAATAGCCATCAATGGCTTCCATAGCCTCAACGTTTGGTGATTCCTTGTCTAGCCTGCAAACCCCTCTTTTCATAGGAAAAAATTATGAATATTGGTCATTGACCATGAAATCCCTATTTAGGTCTCAGGATGTTTGGGAAATTTTTTAGAATGGTTATGCAAAACCAGTAGACCAAGTAGCTTATAATGTGCTCACATGGGCATAGAAAGATCTCTTGAAAGAGCAAAGAAAGAAGGATGTAAAATCCCTCTTCTACATTCATCAAGCAATGAATGAAAGCATACTACCAAGAGTTGCAACAGCAACACAAGCAAATGAGGCATGGGATAGACTGCAAATAGCCTATCAAGGTAAGGAAAAAGCTAAAGCTACAAAACTCCAATTACTTAAAAGATAATTTGAAAATATAAGCACGAAAGATTCAGAGTTTGTGGAGTTATATTTCACTCATGTTTTTTGGCTAGTAAATCAAATAAAATCTCATGGGGAAACATTAGAAGACACAAGGATAGTTGAGAAAATGTTAAGGGTTTTTCCTATCCTCTAGTTGTTGCCATAGAGGAAACTAATGATTTAACCCAACTGACAATGGATGAATTGCATGGATATTTGATAAACCATGAATATAGGCTAAATCACACACCTCCATTGAGAATGCTTTCTATTCTCAGGCTTCAATAATCCATGGAAGAGGTAGAGGTAGGTTCACACCTAGAGGTAGAGGAAGAAATTCATTTAGAGGACATAGTAGTAGTCCTGCAAACCAAGGTGGAAGAGGACATAACAATTAACACTCTCAAAGTCATCCAAGTGATCAAAGACAAGATAAGTCACAGGTTCAATGTCATTAATACAAGAAGTATGGTCACTACTCTTCTAAGTGCAGGAAGAAACAACGTGATCAAGGAAGAAAAAATCAAAATCCCCCAGAAAATTCTACAAAAAATTATATGTTTATTGCATGCACAAATATTGTTGAATCAATTTCTACAAAATCACCAATCGAATGCAATATGGTTCAAGAGATTCCAAATGATATTTGGTATTTGGATTCTAGTTGTAGCAATCACATGTCTGGAAATCTAGAGTTATTTTCTACCTTGGATAAATTAGACACCTTAAATGTCACTCTTGGGAACAATAATCAAGTGAATGTTATGGGAAAAGGGACTATGGATATTCTAACCAAAAAGGGGGAGAAAAAAGTCATTTATGATGTTTTTTATGTTGCTGGTTTGAAACATAATATCATGAGTATTTGTCAATTAGTGCAAAAAGGATATAGGATTTACATGAAAAATAATGCATTTTTTATTCTTGATAAATATCCTAGTACTCAACTGATATCAGAGGTACAAATGACAAAAAATTGAATGTTCCCATTGACTTTGAAACCTAACATAAAAAGTAATGTACTTGAAGCTTATACTATGCCAGAAAATATAAAAGTTGGAGCAACAATTAAGGTTGAAATTACTCAAGATGCCTCTGAACGTTGCTTCAGAAAAGAACAAGCTTGTTGTGGAAAAGAACAAGGTTGCTTTGGAATAGAGCAAGGTTGCTCTAGAAAGGTAGAAACTAAAACTAAAGAGGAACAAAATGGTAAAGTAACTGTTCAAGAAGCTTTTCAGTTAGCGATAAAGAATAAATCTTGGTTGTGGCATTTGAGATTTGGTAATTTAAAATTTGGAGGTCTAAGTTTGTTGCATAGAAATAATATGGTTAAGGGGCTGCTATTGATTCAAAAACTGGAAAGAGTATGTGAAGCATGCATCTTGGGTAAACAACATAGAGAGATCTTCCCTATTGGAAAATTAGAAAGAGCATGTAAACCACTTGATATTTTTCACTTTGATATATGTGGACCAATGCAAAATCTTTCCATTGGAGGTTGCACATATTTTTTAACTTTTATTGATGATTATACAAGGAAGACATGGGTCTACTTTTTGAGGCATAAATATGATGCATTTGGAGTCTTTCAAAAGTTCAAGGATCTTGTAAAGAAGTAAAGTAGTTACCACATCAAGATATTAAGAAATGATAGAGGTGGTGAATATACTAAGAATGAAGGTGGGTGCTTTGGAAGTTTTGTGTAGAATGCGGTAGTTGAGATTAAGGGGAGTGTTAGAAAAGTAAAAGATATTAATATTTTATTACTCCTTAGCTGTCCACTATAGTTTTAGTTTTATTTCATTTTTGTGGTCCTTTTGCATAATGCAAGAAGCAGGAAAGATAGCAACACAACTCTACTACTGAGAATATGGTGTAAAGAAAAACAGGGTATAGTAGCTGATCTATTCTTCAGACTAATGAATATATTTAAATATGTTTACTATGTATTTTCTTTGTGTCAATTGTGTGTGTTATGAGTAGCTTTTAATTGCATTTGAATGCCTTTCTTTTACTGTGGTGTATGATTCTTATTTGCTGCTATGTTTTTCATTTCAATTCCTTTGCCCCTATTCCTGCACCTAAGGAACAGGGAAAACTAGTTCCTGTTGTGATTGAGGTTAGGTTTTATTAAAATATTTGGTAAATAATTTGGAGTCATGGGAATATGCTATAATACAATTTGTAAACCATGTGATGAGTTGCAGGACAGATTTTCGTACCACCATGCAGAAACATCATATGTGATGTTAGTGCATTGGATCCCTCAAACTCCTTCTATTCATGATAATGCTTCACATCAACTGGGAAGCTTTTGTAGTCAACGACAAGGAAGAGGTAACCCTCCATGTAATTGTAATAAGTTGTTCATTATTTCAAATGACTATGGGTGAAGTGGGGGTTCTTTTCTTACAATTATATTTCATGGAAAATATTATAATTAGTATATTGACTTCTTAGTAATTTTATTTTGAAACACTATCAGATCGAACAAAGGCAAAAAAAATCCATCCCAAAACTGTGGCCAAAGCCTTGATCTATTTGTCATATATTTGTGTATGAAAAGCTTATAAAGCATATTAATTGTTGTGAAAGTACTGTTGTCTAAGCATTAACTTGAAATGTTAAATCTATTACATAATTTCTCATGGCAATGTCAATGTAGGTTCTCTTAGTTCAGGAAAAGTGCGGACCTTACAAAGATTCGGGGCTATAGAAAATGCCACCAGGAAGGATAAAACAGGTATCGGAAGTAAATTTAGATATACCAAGCATAAAGTAGATAATTTATTACTTGCTAGTTTTAACATGAAATTTCAAGGCACCCACCAAAATATTTATGGCATCGCAGGGGGAAGGCACTAACAAAGGGGCTACAAGAGAAGTCAACGAAGAAACAGGGGTAAATGTCACTTCCCTCAACTCCTTCCTCTGAATTATTTTTTTTCATTACTTTGTATTATGATTTCAAGCATTATTTTTAATTCAAATTTATTGTTGATTTTTTACAGATTGATACAGAGTTCGTACAAGTGGCTGGGTTCAGGTAGAGAAAACATTCATCGTATATACGCTGACTGTGCTGTAAAATTGTTTCATAATTGCTACGAGGATGAGAAAGTTTAAATGATTAAATTTTAGTTTTCTAATAGTTGTCTCTGCATAAACTACGGGGATGGTCATAATGCTCCTTTTGGAAAATCTGATCTTCTTTTTGTGTGTATGATGAAATCTCTTTCTGATATTTTATACAAGATAGTGAAATTTCAGCAACAAAGGTATGTATTTGATAACAAGGTCATATTTTTTAAGCTGAATAATTTCAATATCACGTAAGTGATGTCAAATTTTTTTTGTTCAGTGGATGGCGGTAGACGAATTTGCAGCTTAGCCAAAAGTCCACGAAACCAAACTTCTAAAAGACATGGTTCGCGTGTGTATTGCCAACATGAACGGAAAATGTACAGGATTTTCGGCCATTGAAATACCTTCGCGCAAACCCTCTATTTTTTACTGCAATGCTATCGACACTGGGTAGCTCATTGTGTTTCCCAATTGCAAAACACAGATAGAATGGACGTCAGTTACTCATTTTGTGTAGTTGATAAAATTGTACAGAAGTAGATTTTTTATTAATTATTAAAAAAATTATGTATCTTGATAATATGTAGACAGTATAAAAGATTTTGAGTTGGCTGAATAGTTGTAATTAATTCAAATTTATTCTATGTTATTATTTTTTAATTCTCCAACAAAATTATTAAATTTAACGTTTCGTGTGAGTTTATAGAAGAATAGTTTATTTCCTTTTTCACTTTCCCTTTTGACCTCTACTTATCTTAGTTTCGCTTTAGTCCGTTTTATTTGTGGACCGGTTCAAAGCAATGTCATTTATTAGTTATTTAATAGTATTTCTGCATTCATCAATTAAATAAAAAACCAGATCCTTTATAAGATTGAAGAACATTTTCAAAAAAAATTTAATCTAAAAACTGAAGCTTTGATGTGATGCATAAATGATATTTTTTAACCATTATTATTATAGAAATATTTAAATCATTAAAGAGATAAGAAAAGTCATTGTATAAAATCTTAATGACAATAGAAAGAAAAATTAACACAAACTCTTTAGAGACAATGAGAAAGTTTAAATCAATAGCTAATGGGTCAATGAATAAATCAAATGTCTTAAAATAGGACTTAAATTTAAACGATAAAAATGGGAGGTGTAATTATGGAGGGATAATTCAATCATGTAAGAGGATAAAATATTGTGAAAATTAATCTTAATTATATGTAGATTATCTTTTTGTTTGGTTGTGGTCAATTGTATATATTTGGAAACAAATTTTAATCACATACAAATCCTCCTCATCTTCCTCCTCCTACTCCTACTCCTCCTATCTTGCCTTCTTAATGGCATAATTATTCTCTGATACCACTTGTAATGAAACAACTTGCATATTAGAGTAATATAATGTGAAATATGTTAGAAATTTACTTGAGTAATAATATGACACTTTTAAGGAAAAATCTTATAATCTACTTTGAAGTCAATGTCTTCAATGGTCTTCACTTAAAATAGCAATGATAATAACTACCAGTTACATCATTTATTTACCTAATTATACTGTGGATTATATTCAAGATAACTTATATACTTAATTATAATTACTAAGATGACCTAGATAGTTATTTATGATTATAATATTAATTATAGAGATTATTGTAGAGTTAAATTAGACACAATTTGACTAGTCATAATCTATTACATGCACTATAAGATTAGGGCCATAACAATGCATGGATGTTACTTAACCATTAGGTGTATGATATGAGTTAATATGTTTCATAAATTATTTAAAATAATATAGATGACTATAAAATTTATTGGGAAATCCTTTAGTATAAGATAGAGGACATCCACACCTTTTTTAAAAATATATATATGATTTGTATCATGATAGATTCCATAAGGTTGATCTCTCTCATGTTCCAATAAAGGATCCCACACTTCATTAGAATCTATGTAGAATATTTCTCACCTTCAAATGAGGTTATTGGACTAATTTTAGGACTAATTTCATAATAAAATAGATGATTACTCTAGGGTTTCTTTTTCCCATGATGAATACTACACTAGTCATCTAGACCTTACTCTTGAGAGAAGATGGTAAAAGATCTATCTCTATAGTTTTAGAAGGTGGTTTATGTTACTAATCGAAAACATCTAGTCAATGAGTCCTAGTTGATTTTCTTCCCCTAACAATTGTTCATGCTTCCTTAAGGATGAATTAATTTAGGATAGTTTGAAAGGCATGGGAAGTAGGAAGCACAAGAAGGTAAAGGTAAGGTTGAGTAGTTTATGATGATGAACATTCTAGGGAAAGGTATTCATGAAAATTTGGGATGAGGCTTAGGGTTAAGAATAATAAATATTCCACTTGTCTACTTCATTGTCTATTGTATAAAGAATAGTTCAAGCTATTCAATTTTTTAATAGGAATAAGGGTGCACATTTACAATTGGTTAATTCTCTACACTCTTCATACACAATAATATTTAGATCAAATAACAACCCATTTATTTAAGAAAGGGTCTAAATATTAGTTTCAAAAAGAAATATCTAGCCATGTGGGGTATTAATATTTATAGGCACCATTCAATGGAAAATAAAAGTCTCATTCTTGGAGGTAGCTTACTTGGCTTAAACATATCCATGCAACATAATATAAAATAGCCAATATATACAAACTATATAAGAAATATATTATTTCCCCAAACATATAATGAACTATATTATAACACCATATTCTCCTCAGTCTTATTGGTCGCATTATCAAATTAATGCTCTCTTTGTACCCTTCTAAAGAAAAATAGTATTAGAAATTATTTTTCACAATCAACAAAAACATCTATTACATGTTATCATCATAATCAATAGCTTTACCTCTATTGTTGTCTTCTTTCAAATTTCAATGGATAGTCACTTGCATTCTCAAGTTGTTTAGTTTCTTTCAATCCTTCATCCATCATTGTGCCACATCACAACCTTCTCTATGGGTGGTTTAAGAAGGGGAGTAGTTTTCCAACCAAGAAGAACCAAGAAGATGAAGAAATGAGACCAATGTTTTTACATCTCAATGTTTAAGAATATTGCATATTACAAAGATAAATAAAAATTAAGTCTCTTTGGGCTTTTTATTTACTAGGGTATTAATTGACATGATGAGGGACATTGAGTTCTAGGAAAGGGTGTCATTGTTTGTGTGGTAATGTGACTAGCTTCTTTATCATTCTAAGGTCAAGGAAACCAACACATGATCAATGTTATCAAGTGGAAGAGTGTTTAGTTTTATATGACTTTGGATGGTCTAATGAACTTAGTAGCCTACCAAGTTGAGCATATATTTTTGGCACACATTTGTTTATTATTATCATGAATAAGCTTAAAACACGACAAGAACTCTAATCATGGAACAAGAATAAAAAGTAATCAATTGTTGGGAAAAAATAATTAAGGAAGATAAACACTGCTTGAGTATCTCATTTCATTTGTTATTGGAACTTGTAAAACTGCTCATAGCTCAATAATCAATTTCTTCAAATATAATTGTAAGCTTGTTAAATTGTCTTCTCCTGTTTGTAAACATCTTAACCTGTCTTAAAATTTCCTAAAAATAATATTAACATGTTATGGTTAAATTTTATCTCTACAACTAGATATTATTGAATCTATAGCTCTCGCCTTACTTTATAGACAAAGTGGTTTTTAGGTTGTTGATGATTAGATGTTTCATTTTTTTTCTGGATTTTTTATATAATAATTTATGTGAATGAATTTACTTCTTTGATTTTATACACATAACATAATATCTATTGGAATCAACTTAGCCGAACGATAGCTGATGTAGCGTGGTATAAAAGAATTAAGAAAAGCTTCGGGGTGAAGCAGGCCATAAATATCTGATATTATCTAGTTTGTGAAAAGGTTAACGCCAACAAATATTCAGTCAAATATAGGAAACCAATGAGATATTACTAGTCCCCACTGCAACAAGTTGCCAAAGCTACACGAACCTTCGATGCAGTGTTAAACCGTAAACGATGCACGCCAAGGAAGGTCCCTAGCAGCTTGCTCCTTACCACCTCTTCATTACTAGCAAGTATCGATAGCCTTTCTGCGAATTTACGAATACTACTAATAAATGATCTGCGTGTCCTTAGACTTTTGTTGATAACTTTTCGTTTTTTATTTGATATAAGTCATCAGTTTTCCTTCGTTTTTTACGCTCACGCGCTTCTCGACATCGATATCATCACCACGAAGCATCCATCTCAAAGCCCAGAAACATCTGTCTCAAGTCCAAGAAGCCTCCATCTATCTTATTCTTCTCACTCTGAGCATTAATATATACGCACGCATTTCCTCTTTAACACACACTAATGTTCCACCGCTTTATTAATATAATTTGCTGTTGCACACGCTAAGGAAGAGCCAAACTTCTATCTTTCTCACACCGGTACTGACAAGGTTAGCATTACTTCCTATACTAATATAGTTGTTTTCACTTCAATTTGTTATGACATTATCAGGGGCAGCTGAAACCTCGCTCGTTGGGAATGCCATTATGCAGAAAAAGAGATTGAAACAAGTAAACCAATCCCCTTACAGTCCATAATGGCATTCCCAACGAACGAGGTTTCAGTACCATTTATATTGTCATCAACAGCATTGAAACAGTTTTGAACGAGTTCTTTGCACATGAAAGATGTGAAAGACATATAATGGTTGACAAAAGCGCTGCTGCTCGTTTTGCGACTTCCCTGAAACCATCACTTTCTCAATGGGCGCGCCAGTTCAGTGCTTTGTTAACTAATTTGCCAATAAGTGTAAATGACAATAAGTAATAACATTAATTCCTACTTGTCGGCTGCGCAGGGGAAGAAGGTTGTGTGGATTAAAGTTATCAGGAAACAGAACACTAGTTCCCGTTGCGATTGAGGTAAGTTTTTCAAGAAATTCACCATGACCATTGATTTTTGTTTGGCTCCAAACCATTTATTTTAAATATTTTGAGACATGGGTTTACGTTTCAATACAGTTTGTATATCATGTGGTGAACTGCAGGAAGGATTTGATTACCACTATGATGACCCTTCATATGTGATGTTGGTGTATTGAATCCCTCAAACTCCTCCTACCATCTCTTTGAACGATTTCGTATTCAACGATACGTGTGAGTGTAATTTGAGGCATGTAAGAATGCAGTGGAGTTCTTCTCTCTTTGTCTTGCTATTATTCTTCTATATTGTATATGTTATTCTAAATTTTCACCTACTATCCATAGAAACCTAACTCTGAAAAGATATTGACTGTTTTGAGCGTTTGTTTGTGTTAAGTGGATTTTCCTTTCTTGCATTACTGGAAAAATTTACAATCAGTATAAGGACTAGGCATTGACGTTATTTGGAAATACGATCAAATCAAACAAAGATTTAACAGTTTTCTGGAGTGATGAATATGATACATAAATTATCACGACAATGGCAATATAGGTTATTGTAGTTCAGAAAATGTGTTGACCTTACAAGGATTCCGGATTGTGGAAGATTCCATGAGGAAGGATAGACCAGTTATCAGCTTTAACTTTCGATATTAAGCCTGGATAAAAGAACTTATGATACTGTAGTTTTGACATGAGATTACAAGACACCCACTAATGTATTCGTCTGCAATTTCTGTCTTACAGGGGCAAGGCATTAAGGAAGGTGTCATAAGTGAAAGCTCATGGATGCGCAGGAGCTCACTTCTGCCTCCTGAGCGTTTAGTTTAAGCGACGCCCCACACGCGTGGGGCGACAGGTTTCTCCTCTTTATGTCAGTACTCCCCTAGTCCTCTTTTACGCATCCTCGTCTCTGGTTAGGGTTTATTGCCAGCTAAGGGTTCTTGCGTAGTTAAGCATTTGCGAGAATTCAATTATTTGCGTTCTATAGTCTGAATGTGCCCTGGTTATCTCCCGAGACTTGGCATTTATTCTCCTCTATTTCTAACTACCATAGGCATTAATGGAGGAGGGTGACAAACCCCCCGATGATAATGAATTTAATAATCACAAACTTGAAAACAAAGTATTTAGAGAGGCGGTGGTAGGGCATCCATTCGAAGTGCCTGCCACTGCAATGTTTCTTGCCCTCAACAACGGAGCCAGCAACGAAGAAGGCTCGGTTCTTAGAATCGAAGGTAAACACTCTTCGAGAATGTTATTTCTCCATACTCTGATATGGTTCTTATCATTAAAAAAAAGAAGTTAGATTAAAGAACATTGCATTTTATTTTTTCAGCGGTTAATAAGGATAAAATACCTGAAAGAAAATATTTGGACCATTGGTTTAATAATATTTGGTTTTAAATATTAGGAATTCAAATCTGTCGTTTGATTCATAAGGTCTCCTTCTTGATAATTTTTAAAGATCTTGAAATGCAACAAAAGTAGTTGATAAACATTTCTGACCATTGGAGACACAGTATTTTAGGTCCATTGCATGGTCAGTAGAATTAATCTCTAAAAATCTGCCAACCCTAGTTGTGGAATTTTTTTGGCACAACTAGTCTTGTAGTTTGGTAAGGTTCTTAGGGTTGAGCATACAAATGCAACCTTGATGTACATGGATGCAAGAGCCTTGATTTCTCACTTTCGGGCTTGATATTCTTGAAATTACAAAAATTGAGTTTTGCCAAAAAACTCTAATCTATGGTATTGAAATTTTAGGTTGCTTGAATGCCTATTTTCTATGTAAACAGGAAGGACATCTAAGGCATAACTATCCCATTATTAAAAAGATTGTTTATTCCCTTTGAAAGACTAATAAATATTTTCCTAAATGCCAAATGTGTGAAAACCCTAATAGTATTGTTATAGAGAAGGAGGATTCATTGCTCATGAGTCTCTTTATTCTCAAAAGAATCCCAAGGAGCGAACAACCCAAAACTACCTCAAGCTTAGCCAAAATCATATTAGGGAACTTAATGAAGAAATTGCAAAGAACGAAATATCTCGAATCTATTATAGAAAAACTACTTTTGAGATAGAAAGAGAAAAAAATATTAGATCTTTTTTATAAGAAGAGTAACTCTTAAGCAAATGACATCATCGCATAATCAGGACACTAGCACAATGCGTTGGAGTCTGAGGGATGTGCCAGCATCCTGCACAGATGAAGAGCTAAACCATAACATAAATACAACTATTCTACTAACAAGTTGAGATCTAAGGCCTACTCAATAAAATAGACTAAAAAAAAGCAATAAAAGTTGAAAAAGTGTAAAGGAGAATAAAGGAGAAACTAATAATAGGTCTTGTGTTTGAACTATTTCTCCAAGATTCACTCAGATAGCCTACACACTAGACAAACAAGGAAAAATGGTGGGGTCATTTTGGTGGTTGTCGTAGTCAAACCCCTACTTTGGCATTCCCACATCCATAAACAACCAAATAGATAGAAGAAGTAGACAAATACAAAGTGATAGAAGAAATTCCTGCTCAAGGAGGAAAACCCATTTGACAAAATAGCAAATGAACAAAATATCTATTCGCAAATAGGCAAGAAGTAAAAGAGTATTACTAATAGTCTACAACCCTCTCTTGACTGCAGGGATGGACCGTTGAAGGCTTGAAAGAGAGCTTTGGTTGTTGAAGGGACCTCAATCCAACAAAGCTTCATTGTAGAAGCTAGATTGATAAAGCAAGAGCTATAGAATAGAGTGAGATTAAGAGATTCATGTGTTAGAATGAGAGAGAACCCCCAAAATGAGAGCAAAGGTGGATTTTTGTTGTTGCAAGAGATGGGAGGAGCCATTACACTTGGAAATCTAGCTGCAAGAACACATGTTGCGAGACAAGATTCTAAGATTCCACATTTCAAACATGAAAAGTGGGAGGACACTAGTGTGCTTTGTAGCTGTCTGCATGTTGCATAGGCATCCAACACATCATTTCATAGGAAATAAGGTAGCAAACTGTTGTTGTTTCACTATTGGTCCTTATGGTGTCAAAATCATGAAATTCTAACCAATAAGCTTCTTATCATAAATGCAGATAGGTGTAATAATTACAGGGCCAAATGTGAAAATTCCCCTAGGGTACAATTTTATGACATTGCATTTTGCCCCCACTTTAGTGGGCTAGATTTTGGGAAGCTACACTAAAGTAGAAATGAAAAAAACACTAAATTATGGATTTGTGTTCCAAAAAAGGATATTGTACAGGCCATAGAGGTCAAGCAGGAAGGTATCAAAGATTCCCCCAACAACTAAACTTGGCAAAAACTTATAATGTTTGACATGAAAACTCATGTAAAATTTTCTTCTAAAAAGCTTAAAATTTTAGTTTAGTCCAAAAATAGTAGGAAGGTATCTAAGCGAAAAGAATGATCAAGAAAAAAATTGATTCCAAAGAAAAATACAGTAAAGAGGTGACTATAAGAGATTTTTTATGAATTTTGTGAGAGAAAAGTCATCAAAATGCCAAAGAAATGAGACTAAAAGGAGCCTAGGTTGGACTAGTTGTGATGCATCATTGTCAAGCTTGACAAGGTTGATCATTTAAGTCTAAAAACCTCATTTTTTGAGTGTTTTATGAGATTTTTAGCCATTTGAGGACAAAATCGTAGCGTAGACTCTCGAAAAAATGAATTCATCCTTTCAGCATGCTAGCTTCCCGCCTATGCATCAACAAAGTCTTTGTGTACTATCATCTTCTAGATGCAATGGTGTCTAGCCAACCATCAATGACAAACCTTGGTTGAGGTAGTGTCACATAGATGTCTACATGGTGCACCTACATCCCAGAGGATAGAGATATTTTTTTCAATGCAGAAGATGGAATTTCTCATGCCAAGTGTGCTAATACAAATATTTTTTTATTTTATATGACTACCCTAAGATTAGAGAGCAACCTGAAGATTAGGTGCTTTGATCGGTCCAAAATCATGTGCAATGCTTAGACCAGGTAGAGGAGGAGCACCTACGATGCATTGGATTATGGTATGTCTACACCATGCCAGAGATGTTGTTCCACAATTGCATGCTCATGGCACTGATGGAGTGGTGGTTTTCCACTACATCAACATTCTAGTTAACAATGGGATAGATGGCCATCACTTTGGAGGATGTCTATCGTATCACTAATCTTCCCATTTGTGGAGGATGGGTGACCATTGATGACACACAATCGACTTGCGAGAATTTAGATGGGGTCTAATACTGTGTGGGTTGAGATGATAGTGGTGATGGGGCTAGCCACATATACATATACTGGTTTGAGCAAGGAGACATTGTAGTCCCTCTGATATGGCACATGATGGTCATCATAGTAGCCATGCATGTCAAGATAGATTCATGGGGCTCTCACCCACATAGTGGCCTCATTGGTATCATCAAAGTGATGGAGGACCATTGGACGATATTTGTGTGGGGTTGCAACATGTTAGCACACCTATACCACGAGCTAGTAGGTTCATGCATTAGGATTTTATGAGCCTCACAACATGCACATTACTATAGGTGTGGGAATTCACACACATCACACCCACATGACTAGTGGGCTCTCCCTATGTGAGGGATTAACCAATACCTATGACCCAATGGTCTGAATTGGTGAGGCAGTGATGACATGGTGATTTATAATTTTGGTGGCTTTAGTTTGATACATTTCAGGTCAACAAGATACAATGACAACCATATAGATGGTACAAATAGGTTGATGATGACAAGTACCATACGAACCTGTAGTGCATCTATTTTTAGTTAGGTTGCACTAATTATATTATTATGCCCTCTTATTGGTAGAGGATTATATAGTAGTATGACTTTATACAAACTATCCTTCCTATAGTCCCATCATACACACAATCTGTGAGGAGTGCCACACAACTAGGTGACCATCAATGGCAATTGATCACCAGCATTGCCCCTTTTGATGATGATGAGGATGATCATGACCAGTCTCCAATGCACCCTATCAACAATGTAGGCATGATCCAAGACTTTCATACGTTTTGGAGGATACATCTTCCTACAATTTTCCTAGTGATGCCCACAAGGGGTATTTGGGTGTGTAGGGAAATGTTCCAATGAGGTTGCGAAGAGGAGGCAAAGGTGGAGGCGAGGATCAGGAGCAAGAGAGTGAAGAGATTAGTACAACACAGGTGAGATCAAGGTAGCGGTGAAGGATGTCCTCTCCTCTGCCTGCTATCCCAATCTCAATTATGGTACCATCTTCGCCTATTGACCCGATAACGACTCTTCTAGCACCAACAAGAGTGTCTAGTGCTGGGGGTGTTAGATCTAGCCACACTCCTCCCCCTAACCCACATTGTTGGGTGTGGGACCCAAGTACAATAGTTTATGTGATCTCATTTTAGTATTTTCAATTTTCATCTCATGTATATTCTTTTATTTTGAGTTCATCTTTATACATCACATGATACTTATTGGTCTATTCTCTTTGTTGTTATAGTGGACACATATGGATGGACTACATTTATAGCACAATGCATATCAGAGATGACCCCTACTGTATCAATACATGGGCTTATCCTAGATGTGTATGAGCCAGCTTCAGCGGGATGACACACCCATCTTTTTAGCCAAGTTGTGGTCTTGAGGATGACATAGGAGGAGGTTTAGGCATAGAACTCCAAGAGGACCACCAATGCCAATATTGCTACAAGATAGAGAGATCTCATTTTGTTAGAGTTGTGAACTTCCCTTTCCAAGTTAGACATGACTATGAAAAGAGTCGATAGTGTAGAGTAGGCACCTATTGCTCTACAAAACCATCTCGATGACCTCATAGTGCACGCAACAACTACGAGGCCGATAGGGGATTAGTAGCTGTAGGATATGCTTAGGCGAGAAGAGCTCCAGATTGTCTCCCTTTAGGGAGAGATTAGAGGACTACATGTAGCGGTATCTATCTCATGGCCAGACAGGTTGTGCTCTAGCTCTACTATTTGACTAAGATCCCCACCACAACCAAGGCTAGAGGGCTCAGGTGGTCATGCTCGTGAGGCTTAAGAGACTTGATTTTTTTTATCATTTTCATAGATCATTTTTATGCATAGACATTGATACATATATAAAGTCACCACATTTTTCTTATGATAGTGGCTCAATACATGCACATGACATTTGATATATATATATATACATGAGATATTGCTTCTAATATTATGAAATTTCTTGTTTCATGTGTATGCTTCTTTACTTTCATGTATGATTATGTGATAGATGTTATACTTATGGATGTATGTTAATTAACTTCATATATGATATTATTGCCTAACCAAATGATGTAATGTAATATATGGATACATAGCATAGTAGAACACATGTATGTATGTATCTCTCTCACACATGTAGTTACATCATAATACCAATTTTTTTAATAATGTGTTAATGAAGGAATGCCAAAATATGACATTTTACAACCCTGAGGGATGAGCATTACACACGTGACACATAGACACTAAACACAGTATCTATGAAGGTGCATTGCATTAACATGTTCTTTTAGAGGTGTCCCATCCATAGACACCAGAACCATACACGTAGATAAAAATGTAAGGGGCTAACTACTTAGGACTAAATTTTTCCCTATGATCAAGCGGTGCATTTACATTTCTTTGATTATCATAAAGAACCAAGTGACCTACCTTAAAAGTTCTAGGAAGAACACCTTGATTATACTATATAGATAGTGTTCATTGATAAGTTCTAAGATGATCGATGGCTTGTAAATGGTGCTCATCGAGCAACTCGCGCTAATGCAAACAATTATATTAGTAATTTTTTCATCAATTAACTCTTTAAGGGAAACACACAAGGATGGAATTTCTAACTCTAAAGTCATGATAGCCTTAGCACCGTACATGAGGTTATAGGGCATTGTTCTTGTTTCCATACGAGCACTTATGTGATAGGCCCACAAAGCATATATTAATTGAATATTCCAATCCTTAAAAATTTTATTTACTATTTTCTGAAGAATAAGCTCAAGAGTTTTATTAGATGCTTGTAGTTAGCCATTATACTGAGCATAATATGGTGTAGAGAATCTATGTTGAATCTAAAATTTCTCTAGGAATTGTTTCACTTCTGTGTTCTTGAATGGCATACCATTTTCAAAAATAAAGGTAGAAGGCAACCTAAAGTGAGCAATGATATTTTTCAGAATAAAACCATAAATAGCTTTAGTGTTCATTGATTGAAGCATGATAGATTCAACCCACTTTGTGAGGTAATCAGTAGCACTGATGATGAAAAGATGTCCTTTAGAAGAAAGAGGTGATATCTTTCCAATTATATCCAACCCCCATTTTATGAATGGCCAAGGGGAAGTCTAATTTTAAATCTCTTGAGTAGGAGAATGAATTAGACAACTATGCTATTTACATTATAGACACTTCTTAAAAAAATCAAAGGAATATTGTTACATTGTCTACGAAAAGTATCCCATATGCATCAATTTTCACACTAGGGATTTACCACCAAAATGCCTACCCCCAGAGCTTGAATGGTCCTCTTTAAGGGCAAGGGGTATTTTTACTTTAGTGAGACATTGAAGAAGAAGACCAATATAGGATTTTTGATAAAATATATTCAATAAAACAACGTAGTAGATCAAAATTTTCATTTCCAAGTGTGATCATTCTTTTTTGCATCATTGGGAAAGTTTCTAATATTTAGATAGTTGTAGATGTTAGAGTACCATTATCCCAAGTCTGGGTATGTGCAGGATCATGGTGCACCAAAAAGTGGCAATATTTGTAGGGTATGTGGCTGACGACTTTTTTTTCACCCAAAATTAATGAAATGAAAAGGGTTTTTAGAGGAGATTCTCAGCTTTACAAAAATATAAATTATGATTTAATTTGATTTAATAAATAATTATTATTCATTTTCTATTAGAATTACGACTAAATTCCTGATCGATAGGCTGATTGAAAAACATCTATAACTTTCAAACGGTGTCATATTTTTTTAATGCAAAACATGCATCACATTCTATGCTTCACATAATATAGGATTAAAAAATAAAAATTAAATTTCATGAAGTTTTGACCAAGTTAAGGTGGTCAGACAGATGATTTTTTATATTTTCTAAAAGTTGTAATAAAAAATTAATAATTAATTATTTGCTTGGAAAAAAATTACAAAAAAATATGCATCACATCCGGACATGAGTACTCTACTTATATATAAAATATTACAAAAAAATATTATCATTTTATTATGGTTAGGGTGGTCAGACAGACACCTACTTCTTATTTTTTCCCTGAAATTTAAGTACTACTGCATTGAAATTTCAAATTTTCACCAAATAGATTTTATTTATTTTTAAATAAACCTAGTATTTTAGAAACTACATTCAATTTTCTACAAATTCTATTGTTACATATTTTTGAAATAATATAGATCACTTATTCAAATATTTACGTCAAGTTTCCTAACACTGATTTTTCTGAATTTTTTGCCACTTAAGGGCCTGTTTTTTGCACGATGATCCTGCACATACCTATCTACGTGAACACACATGAGAGAATTAGATTCAGGTTGATCAAAAATTTTAGGAGAGTGAAGAATATGAAACACAAAGTTGTATTTTGTTGTGTCCTTATTTTAGGGCACCAAGGAGGCAACAATCACCATGAAATCTATGTGTCAGGTTTCTCTCCTAGGGACACTATCTATTGTGAAAAAAGAGAATCCATCAAGTAAGGACAAAGATAGATCCTAATACTAAGATAACTTACTTTTCTTATCTTGATAGGTTCCCATTATAAGATTCACAATAAGCTCAAAGTCACCATGTATGCAAATATGTTTTATGTCTAATATGATTGCAACATGAAAGATGGAAATATGTGCTTCTTACTTAGTAATATTATTAGTACATTCAAATTATAATCAAAACAAGAGAGGGACTAGCCTTCCCTCTGGAAAAATCAAAACTACACCTATTGTAGAGCTAGTCTGACATCTTGATCCATTGAAATACATATCCCATACAAGATCATGACTTATTATGAAAATTTATTCATCAGGAAACATGTCTAGACCAGGTAAGGAGTGAGATGGAGAAGCATCTACCAATTGATTGAAAACCACTTGACCTTTTATTGATTTCTTATTCACAAATATTATGTCAAACTCAAAAAGAAATATTACCCATTTTGCTAACCTTTCAGCGAGGTCAATAGTAGAAAAAATATTTCGTAGGAGATCACTTTAAAAAATGACTTGTGCTTTGACATGAAGAAGATAATGTCTTAACTTCTACATTACAAAGACAATAGTGAGACATTTCTTCTCGATTGTAGAATGATAAGTTTCATAATTTACAAGGACACAACTAATGGAGTAGACTTCTCTTTCTCTACCATCATCATTTTATTGAGCAAGTAAGGCTACTAAATTGTATGATGATGCAATTAGGTAAAGAATCGTGCATAGTTAACATTGAGGTGAGAGGATTGGCTCAATAAATTTCAATTGAATTTGAAGCTTTCTGGCACTCATCATCCATTAAAAGAAAACATACTTCTTCAATAAATGAGTGAAGGGAAGGGTAGAATTATCTAGATAATATACGAATCTATGAATTTATTCAATCTTTCCTTTTAAACTATGTAGTTCAAAGATGTTTCTAGGTGGAGGAATGTTTAAAATTGCATCAATTTTTTTTGTATCAACTTCAATTCCAAGATTAGAAAATATAAATCCTAAAATTTTGCATGTGTCTATGCCAAAGAAACACTTAAGGGGGTTTAGCCTCACCTTATAGAGTCAAAGCATTTCAAAGATAAGATGAAGATTTCCTGTGGGATCCTGATGCGCTATGGAATTTGGTAAGATGTCATCAAAGTAGTGTTCTAATATTTTATGAAAGAATTCATGAAAGATTAGGGTCATTTCCCATTAGTAAGTCACACTTGCATTATTTAACCCAAATATGAAGGCTATCTTATATTGATCTTTTAGGTTAATAAAAATTTGGTTAAAACTTGAGAAGCCATCCATGATAGAAAACAAGGCATGTCATACAGTTGAGTCTACAATCATATCAATATTAGGTAATGTAAAATCATCTTTAAGAGAATCCTTATTAAGGTCGCAAAAGTCAATAGAAATATGAATACGGCCATCTAATTTTCTAATGACAATAATATTTGAAATCTAGGTTGAATAGCCAATAGGATAAATAAAGCCTAATTTTTGAAACTTCTCTATCTTGGTCTTAACCAACAAGGCCACCTTGGGATTGATGTTTCATATTTTTTACATAATAGGTTAGCATTGAGATATAGGATGATATTGTCTACCACTATGGACTTGTCAATACTAGGAATTTCCTCATATGACCAAGTGAATATATTAGGATGAGAATGTAAGAGGTTAGAGTGCTCTTTAGCTTCTTTTGAAGAAAGGAATTTTTTGATATTAATCACCTTTTATGAGGGTTTAGGATCCATGAAATATTCATTAGTATCTACCTCGATAAGAGGACAACAGTCTTTAGGAAAAGGTATTGGAACAAAATTTTCAACAATAGAAAGAGGAGCCTCCTTTTCAATATTCAGAATAGATTCTCTAAAGTATGCTAGTTTATTCAAGTGATACAATAATTTTCACTTGTGGTAAAAGGAAGGGAAGTGGGAATAGGAACCTACAAATTATTCTAGTGCTTCCTCTAAGGAAAAGAAATCTAGAGGAACTTTGGAAGGTTCTATTTTATCCTCTATTAGTTTAGGATGAACTAGATTGAGAAGTTGAGCAAAAATCATGTTAAAAATCCACTATGGTTTTTGCCTATATTGTTCAATAGAGCATCCCAGTACCAACTTATGATTATGAGGCTTAAATTTGATAGGGACCTGAATTCCTTGTTGAATACACCTAAGAACTTTACGTGTGTAACCACACTTAGAAATGAGCCTATATTAAGGACCATAATGCATCTGCAAAGGCACAAAAGGAAGTTGTTCCACATAGAGAGAATCATTCCACCAGTGAGTTTCAAACATGTCTACAAGATCACAACCATCCATATCATTGGGATTACAAACATTGACCTATTGGGAGAAACTTTGATTATCATCCTCAATAGAGGAATAGTTTGGTTCTTGGCTAGGATCACAACCTTCCTTCTTAGTAGGACATTGATCAGGTTTCTTAGTGGAGGTGTTTAAAGTTATTGGAATATTGAGGTGTATTGGACTCAATTTTTACTCATGGGTATGTGCAGGATCATGATGGGGCAAAAAGTGTAAATATTATCGGTATTTGTAGGGTATGTGGCTGATGACATTTTTTTACCCAAAATTGATGAAACGAAAAGGGTTTTTAGAGGACATTCTCAAATTTCCACAATATAAATTATGGTTTAATTTGAATTTAATAAATAATTATTATTCATTTTTTATTAGAATTACGACTAAAGTCCTGATCGATAGGCTGATTGAAAACCATTTATAGCTTTCAAACGATATCATATTTTTTGAATCCAAAACATGCATCACATTCTATGGTTCACATACTATAGGATTAAAAAAAAAATCATGAAGTTTTGACCAAGTTAAGGTGATCAGACATATGAATTTTTATTTTTTCTAAAAATTTAATAAAGAATCATAATTAATTATTTACTTGAAAAAAAATTACAAAAAAAATGCATTATATCCAGACACGAGTCCTCTACTTATATATAAAATCTTATAAAAAAATATTATCATTTTATTATGGATAGGGTGGTCAGACATACACCTACTTCTTATTTTTTCCCTGAAATTTAATAAGTACTAATATATTGAAATTTCAAATTTTCACCAAATAGATTTTTTTTTTCAAAGAAACCTAGTAGTTTAGAAACTACATTAAATTTTCTATGGATTATATTCTTACATATTTTTGAAATAATATAGATAAGTTATTCAAATTTTTACGTCAAGTTGCCTAACACTAATTTTTCTAAATTTTTTGCCACTTAAGGGCCTGTTTCTTCCATGATGATCCTTCACATACCCTCCTGATGAAGAAATAAAATAATTCCAAGGATCCCCAATCATCACCAAGACATGCATTTGATTAAGAAGAAATAGACAAGGAAGAATTAGGTGTTTCTTCTATAGGTTATTCCTCTTTTGGGACACTCACTTTGGGGATGACCTTTAGAGATGATACCACTAAAGAGAAAGTAAATGCATCAAAGGTTAGTGATGGAATGAATTTATTAAGAGTGGAAACATCTGAGGCTCGAACAACAATAACCAACTTAGAAAGGTTGACTTCTTCAGTTTTAGCCTTAATCATAACCACTTGATTATTAGCTACAAACTTTAAAGAAGGATATATAGTAGAAGTTACAACTCCCATAGCATGAATCCAAGCTCTTCCTAGAAGAAGGTTGTAAGGTAAGGGGCTAGGAATCACATACACCAAACTAGGTAAGGTAACATTTCCTAGCCGTAAATGCAAGATTATCATTCCTAAGGCTTTTCGACCAACACAGTCAAATCCATGAATGCATAATGAAGAAGTAGCTAAAGAAGAATAAATATTAATCTTAGGTAGTATTTATGTATACCATAAAAATTGAGAGCCAAAAATGATGTCAATGAGGTTACATCTAATACCAATATTTGTAACACTAACTATGATAATTAGAGAATCCTCTTGCTTTTGAACATCTAGGGGTGGAAGTTCCTATAGATAGAACATAATATTCAATGAATCTACAGAAATATGAGCCATCAATGCATTTTCATACATTTTCCTAGCGGAGGCAGGCAAGAGGGTCTTTTGCAAGGCTTCCTAAAGCATACCTTGGTAAACCTAAGTGGTTTGAAGCAAACCCCAAAGAAAAATATTAGTGGGAGTAACACAAAGTTACTCAACAAGATCATAGTCTCTAGGTGCTTTAGTCCTAGGTTTAGGATCTAGAGGAAGGCTTGGTTAAGAAGGTGGTAAAGGAGTATAAACTTGAGTAGGTTGAGGTGTAGGAACATAAGGTTATTGATTCAAATTTTATTTACTCCTTCTAGTGTTGCATGTATTCCCTATAAAATTATAAGAATTAGTGTGTATAGCTCATACAAACCTTGTATATAAATCTGTTGAGTCATTATAATAAAGGACCCCACATAGAGAATGGATCTTCTTAGTAAAAGGCTAGTTGGAGTCAAGTAAACAATGGACAACTTAGGCCTCATAGAAGCTAGAGAGACTACGATAATGTTCATTGACTTTTGATTTGGTGAATAAGAAGTTTGTTTAGAAGATCTATAGATAGAGGAAGATGGCTCTAAGAAAGCATCTAGAGCATTGTCCTACATATCAAAATATTCCTTAGAGAAATTATTGTCATAAGCATTGAAATATTGTAGAAAATGATCCAACATGGTTCATGTCGTGTTCACCAAAATATAGATAAGGGAGATTTGCTGCTCATGAGTCTCTTCTTTCTCAAGAGAATCCTAGGGACCAAAATACCCTAAACTATCTCAAGCTTAGCCAAATCAGATTACAGAATTGAATGGAGAAATTACAAAGAACAAAATATCAAGAATCTACTATAGATAGAATACTTCAAAGACTAAAGAGAAAAATTAGTAGATCTCTATTATACGAGGACTAACTCTTGGGAAAAAAGACAACAACACATATTTGGGATGCCAACATGGTGCACTAGAGTTTCAGGGATGCATTGGAATCCTCTATGGAAAAAGAGCTAAACCAAAAAACATAAATACAATTATTCTACTAATGAGTTCAGATCTGAGGTTTACTCTTACAAAACAAAGTAATCAAAATCAATAAAATCTGAAAAGCACAAAGGAGAAGAAAGGAGAAACTTACAACAGGTCCTCAATTTGAACTTTTTTTGCAAGATTTACTTGGACAACCTATACACAAGATGAATGAGAAAAAATGTTCACACTCTTTTGGGGCTTGCCACAATTAGACGAACACTTTAGTATTCCCACCTCCACAAAAAAATAGATATATTGAAAAAGTTGACAAAGTAGATAAATACAAAGTGATAAAAGATATACCACTCAATGGGGAGAACATATATCACAAGATAGTAAATGGAATTATAAAGTATCTATTTGCAAATAGAGAAGAAGTAAGAGAGCATTACCAATAGTCTGCAGTGTCGTCTTGACTACACAAACACATAAGTAAAGGCTTGCAAGAGAGATTTGGTTGTTGGAGAGAAATCAATCTAGGAAAGGTTTGCTATAGAAGCAACATCGAGAGAGAACAAGGGTATGTGCAAGATCATGATGGGCAAAAAAGTGGCAATATGATGGTTATGTGGCTGACGACTTTTCTTTTACCAAAAATTGATGAAACGAAAAGGGTTTTTAAAGGATATTCTCAACTTTCCACCAATATAAATTATGCTTTACTTTAAATTTAATAAGTAATCATTATTCATTTTCTATTTGAATTACGACTAAAGTCCTGATTGATAGGTTGATTGAAAAACATCTATAGCTTTCAAACGGTATCATATTTTTTGAATCCAAAACATGTGTCACATTCTATGCTTCACATACTATAGGATTAAAAAAAGAAAAAATGAATTTTGTGAAGTTTTCACCAAGGTAGTCATCCATACGATTTTTAATATTTTTTAAAAGTTGTAATAAAAAATTCATAATTAATTATTTACTTGGAAAAAAATTACAAAAATATGTATCACATTAGGGTCCATGAGTCCTCTACTTATATATAAAATATTATAAAAAAATATTATCATTTTATTGTGGTTAGGGTGGTCAGACAGACACCTACTTCTTATTTTTCTTTGAAATTTAAGTACTACTGCATTGAAATTTCAAATTTTCACCAAATAGATTTTTGTTTTAAAACAAACTTAGTAGTTTAGAAACTACATTCAATTTTCTATAGATTCTATTCTTACATGTTTTTCAAATAATATATCTATAAATTATTCAATTGTTTACGTCAAGTTTCCTAACTCTATTTTTTCTAAAAATTTTGCCACTTAAGAGCATGTTTTTTCCATGATGATCCTACACATACCCACAAGCTATAGAATAGAGTGAGATTGGGAGATTCAAGTGTCAAAATGAGAGAGAACCCCCAAAATGAGAGAAAAGTGAGATTTTTCTTGCTGCAAGAGGTGGGAGGAGCCATTACACTCAAAAATCTAACTACGGGGATATGTTTCACAAGTCAATATTCCAAGATTCCATATTTCAAACATGAAAAAATAGGATGCTAGTTACATGTGTACGTCTACGTGGTGCATAGGATTCTGACTCATCTTTTTTTAGGAAATGTCGTGGTAGACTATTGTTGCTTAATTGTTGGTCCTTGTGGCATTGATATCATAGAATTCTGACCCATAAGGTTCTTGTCATAAATGTGGCTAAGTGCAATAAATGTAGGGCCAAATGCAAAAATGTCAAATTATCACTAGGGCGCAATTTTATTACATTACAATTCTTAACTTGGATGCCCCACCTTCATCGATTGTTACTTCTTCTCATGTTGCCTCAGTTCCTCCTCCAATTTCTCCCCTCTTTTCATTTTCAACCTCAAGACTCCTACATCAAGTGTTCCTAAATCCTATATAATTATTGTTTAGTCTAAAGAGCTTGATACTTCAAATTATGAGTCTTTTAAATGTTTGATGGATTCTAATGAGTTGGTCTTTCCATCATATTTTGATGTTTCTCCTCCAAATTCTTTAATCCCAAGTAGCTATGAACCCGTTTCATCAGTTCCTAGCTTTAAGAAGAATTCTCAAGCTCTGGTTGTTGATGAAATTAAAAAAAGGATAATTTATGTGGCAAAGGAAGAAATACGAAAGGATTTTTTAAACGCTAGGGAAGTAACCCTAGAGAATGATATGAATCCATTATGATAATCTAATTTTTTTTATGAAGTTGATGATGGTTACTGCTCTTCCATTGCAAATAACATAAATTCTTCGATGGTGTTTGATGAAATGAATGGTAAGGTAACTTCTCATTTGAGTCATAATGATGATGTATCTACAAAAATGAAAATCAAAACATCATATGAGAAAATGGCTATTTCTAATAATGACACTTCTAAGGAATATTTGGAAGAAATTCTAAATAATGATGATTTGGGTATGTGCAGGATCATCATGGAAAAAATAGGCCTTTAAGTGGAAAAAAATTTAGAAAAATCAGAGTTAGGCAACTTGACATAAAAATTTGAATAAGTTATCTATATTATTTCAAAAATATGTAAGAATAGCATTTGTAGAAAATTGAATGTAGTTTCTAAACTACTAGGTTTGTTTTTTTAATTATTTTGTGAAAATTTGAAATTAAAATGGAGTGGTACTTAAATTTCAGGGAAAAAATAAGAAGTAGGTGTCTATCTAACCACCCTAACCATAATAAAATGATAAAAAAAATATAATAATTTAGATATAAGTAGAAGACTCATGCCCCGATTTGATGCATATTTTTTTGTAATTTTTTTCTAAGTAAATAATTAACTATGATTTTTTTATTACAAATTTTGTAAAAATATAAAAAATTATATGTCTGACCACCATAACTTGGTCAAAACTTCATGAAATTCAATTTTTCTTTGTTTAATCCTATAGTATGTGAAGCATAGAATGTGACACATGTTTTGGATTCAAAAAATATGATACCGTTTGAAAGCTATAGATGTTTTTCAATCAACCTAGCAATCAGAACTTTAGTCATAATTTGAATAGAAAATAAATAATAATTATTTATTAAATTCAAAGTAACACATAATTTATATTGATGGAAAGTTGAGAATCTCCTTTAAAAATCCTTTTCATTTCATCAATTTTGGGTAAAAAAATAGTCATCAGCCACATACCCATCATATTGCCACTTTTTGGCCCATCATGATCCTGCACATACCCATTTAGATATATTTAAGAATTTTCCTTCTTGTAGCTCTCTAATTTATTTGCATGATTCTAAACCTAGAAAGTTTATTGTTGTCCAAGATTAAGCCTTGGGCATAGTCCATCATATCAATTCCAAGAAGGAAAAGAATAGAAAGCTCATGAAGTAAGAAGTAGATAAATATAGCTCTATTAAGCATTTAAATGATATCAAACCCAAGGGTATGTGCAAGATCATTATAGAAAAAATAGGCCCTTAAGTGGCAAAAAATTCAGAAAAATCAATGTTAGGCAACTTGACATAAAAATTTGAATAAGTTGTCTATATTATTTCAAAAATATGTAAGAATAGAATCGGTAGAAAATTGAATGTAGTTTCTAAAATACTAGGTTTATTTAAAAATAAATAAAATCTATTTGGTGAAAATTTGAAATTTCAATGCAGTAGTACTTAAATTTTAGGAAAAAATAAGTAGGTGTTGTCTACCACCCTAACAAAAATAAAATGATAATATTTTTTTATAATATTTTATATATAAGTAGAGGACTTGTGTTCGGATGTGATGCATATTTTTTTGTAAATTTTTTCCAAGTAAATAATTAATTATGAATTTTTATTACAACTTTTAAAAATATATAAAAACTCATATGTTTGACCACCTTAACTTGGTCAAAACTTCATGAAATTCAATTTTTCTTTTTTTAATCCTATAGTATGTGAAGCATAGAATGTGACGCATGTTTCAGATTCAAAAAAGTGATACCATTTGAAAGTTATAGATGTTTTTCAATCAGCCTATTGATCAAGAATTTAGTCATAATTCTAATAGAAAATAAATAATAATAATTTATTAAATTCAAATTAAAGAATAATTTATACTGCTGGAAAGTTGAGAATCTCCTCTATAAACGCTTTTTGTTTCATCAATTTTGTGTTAAAAAAAGTCGTTAGCCACGTACCCTAAAAATATCCATATTATTGCCAGTTTTTGGCCCATCATGATCTTGCACATACCCCCAATATAAAATTGATTTATCCCTAGTGGATAACACCCCTAATTCCCTTATTGTTGATATACCTATTGATAAATTTTGACAAGAAAAATATATCCTATGTTTACCTTTAGACATGGGCAACTGAAAGGTTGGTATGGCTATTAATTCAATTAATAACATGGTAGAACTTAATTCAAAAGAAAATTCTCACCTATAGCTTCATAATCACCCTTCTCAAATGATATCAGTTCTAATTGATTCACATATAGTTCAAGCCTTCCCTAAAAAATGAGTGCTTTGATGGAACCTTGTTTACCTAGAGGGCTACTTTCTAATTCTAAACTCAATGATGTTATGCAGGAGAATATGCTATCAAACTGTAATGACATAAAAGAGTCCCAATTTTCCTTGCTTAATTTTGAAATAATTAATGATAAATTGGACTTGATATCACCTTGATCTAGTATTGTGATGTTTTTTACACATCCACATTGGATCTTGGGCCCTTTTAAAGCTAAATAAACTTAACTTTTCCAAATTTAGTGTTGTAAAGTGTATTTATTGACACCTTAATATTAAATTTAGGAGGCTTGTAAACTAAATGGACCTAATATAATTTTGTAATGTTTTTTACACATTAACATGGGATTTTGGGCCCTTAGCTAAATAAACCTAATTTTTCCTTAATTTAATATTCTAAAGTGTATTTATTTACACTTTCACATTGACTATTGGCCCCTCTTGCATTTATGAACTTTACATCAATTTTAATATTCCCTTAAGAACCTATATTAGATGGATCTTAGATGGATTTCCAATATAAATGAGCTTTCAAACCATTATTTCATAAGGTCTACATGTTATCAAGTCAAACATTCAAGAATTAAAGATTCCAAGACTTCACAAGATCATCCAGAGAGCATTCAAGATCATTTTTGAGGCATTCAAGGGAGAAATTATTCATCAATTGTTACAAAAATTCAATATCCATCATCATGTCAAGGGAATCAAGCATCAAGCATGCTATTGAGCTATTGTTGTCATGTAACATTGAAGATCCAAGATCAAGATCGAAATCCTTCATGGACATTTCATGTTGAGTTGTAGATTTACAAGAAATCATTGAAGGTATTATTTTCCATGATTCATGTTCTTTACATTTCATGTTTCATGCATGCATTTCATTATCTCATCATTTGGTTTAATTACCTACAAGGGGTTTGACCAAGGAAAACCCCTATTCCCTAACAATCAACACTTTCTCTCTCTCTCTCTCTGTTTAATTGTAGATCCAGGTGTCTTGGAGAATGAAGGATATTTAAATATTATCTTACAAGCCTGATAAATTGTTTGAAGTTGTCTCCCCATTTGCAAGGTTATAATATTCACTAAAAAGTTACCTACAACCCCAAAATCATAGTTTCAGATCTAGAAATGAAGAGGAACAAAGAGAGAAAATATTGAAGACCAGATTTATACTTTGAAATTCCAAAAAACTCTAACTCGATTCATTCACCCACATTGGTGAACGAGTCCTAGTTTAGGTGAATTTTAATATTTTTGCAATTTCAAATACCCTTTTTCTAGAAACCCTTCTAATGCAGAAACCCTAATTTGGGTCTCCAGATTAGCAATGAGTCATAGTAGGCCTAAATTTTATGTTATTCAAAATTTCAAGCCTCCATTCAAGCTTTCAAATTTCCAAGTGCTCCTTTATACTTTTCCATTTTTTTCTGATTTATTTGCATCTATAGTTCATTTAGTGAAGTTTTATGCATCATTGAGTTCAATTATTCAATCTTTCATTTTATACATTTTTCCAAGCCTTAGTTGGGTGGTGAACCCCTCATAAATATCTAAGCATACCCTAGGACAACACTATTGACAAATCTTTTTCATTGTTCTTCATTGGATTGAGATCTCCAAGGCATCCTTGAATGTGGAGGATAGAAATTTTGTTTCCCTAAGTCCCAAAAACCCTAGCGGTCACAAAATTCTATCTTTCATTTTGGTGAACCTACATTTAGAATACCTTCTATTCTAATTTTCAGTGCATTTCCATTCTAGGTCTTTCTTTCATTAACATTGCATTGCATTTTGCATTAGTTAATTAGCATTCTATGGTTTTTAAAATCTTGCATTAGTGAAAGTGCATATAGGTTGCATTTTTGCATCTCAAATCATTGAAAACCATCTAAAAACTATGTTTTCACTTAGGTTATAGGTCATATAAACTAAAAAGCATAAAAATCACTTAAAATTTTCAATTTTTTTTAGAACAACCCTCACTCGGACTCATACGCCCCTTTGGGTGAATCATCCCAGTGCACATCCAAAACTTCCTTTTACAACAATTAAAAAAAAATTTATGCACTTCTATTTGCTTCCATTGGTTATCTATTTCATTTGGTTGAGTTTTTGTTACATACATTTCATTAAAACTAGCTTCAAGTGGTTCATTTCAAACATTCCTTCATTTCATTTTAAGATCATTGCATAGTGTAATCAGTACATTACCTTGTTTAAAATATGAAAATTACATTTACACATTTCATTCTAATTACTTACATCATATTTTAAGTCTCTTTCTATTTTTGCATAGATTTCTTTTAACAAAATTTTAGTATTTTTCTTTTCCAAGTTTGGACATAAAAAGTTAGTCAATAACAACATTAGTCATTCATTCAATATATTCCCTAGTTATGAGAGTCTCTTAGTGCAAAAGAGTGAAAATTTTGACACTTTCCTTAAACTTTCACCCCCTCATATCTCTCCTATTTGTGGGGATGATGTGATAGAAGATATTGCAAGCATAGATAATCATGATGATCACAATTGTTCTTCTCCTGACACCTATACTTTTAGAGACAAATTTATCTTGGTGAAAGAAGATGCAATCCTTGAGAATCATGAATGTATTGCTTTTCCTTCTCCTCATCCCCCTTGGGAAGATATTAGAGAAAAAGACGATGACATCATAGACACATTTCTAGGCATCACCTTACCTAGCCTCCATTCTCCCTTTGCTTGTGAGAATGATTTAGCAAAAGAAGATGAGATTGTAGATGATGAGGATATATTAGTGTTAGATGATCAAATATTGAAGGTATGTAACAACCCTCTTTATGATCCTTCCCCCACTTTGGAAGACATTATGGGACAAATGAATGGCATTATGGATGATCGTGACAATCACATTTTTTCTCCTCCTTGTATCTCTCCTAGTTGTGACGAAGATACTTTGATTCTAAAAAATCCAATAGATGAAGATCATGATAATCTTATGTGTCTCTCTTCCCCTAGCAAAAACATTATGGAACAAGACAATAACATCATTGATGAACAAGATAATTAAAACCTTGATCATTCTCCTACTTGTGATGAAGTCATTTTGGAAGAACAAATTCTTTAATGTCAAGAACATTCAGTTTTTAGTTCTCTTAAAAACTCTCCTCCTAGGGAGGATGTCATGGTGCAATAAAATTACAAAAATAGTAATGGGGCTCCATTAGGTGATGATAAAAAGATAAAACTATATTTCCCTTTATTAGAAAAACATCAAACTAAGACTATTGTGGTTATGAATGTGCAAGTATCCATTAGATCTCCCTTGATTACTGGACCTCCTACATACCCTATAGGACATCCTCATCATCCCTTGATTCTTTATCCACCTTGACAAAAACCACAAACTCAAAAGAAACCTGAAATTATCCTTCAGCTACCTAATATGAACATTGTTGCTCATACATATAACACTAGAAACAATCCACAACCAAGATCCCTCTCATTAACTCAAACTATCTTACAAGGTCCCCCTCATTTACCTTCACAAAGTGGAAAGAAGTATGATCTTGTTGAACAAATAAATAATTCTCCTACTAGGATATCATTATGGGACCTTATTCAAGCCTCCCCTCACTACCATAACTTGATTCAAAGTGCCTTGCAAAAAATTGTGGTTTTGTCTACTGCAAACCCAAATGACATAGCATCCATGATTCAAGGAATAAATAATGACATTGTTTTCCACCAAAGTGAGCTCCCTCCTTTGGAAGTACAAAAACAACACGATTCTTTCATGGTAATAGTTCAATACAAGGGAAGAGGCATAAAATGAACCCTTGTTGATAATGGCTCAACACTTGATGTGTGTAGTGTGACCCTTTCAGATAGGTTTGGTGTGGATAGATAAAAAATTCAACCTTCCTCTTTATCCATTAGTGGATTTGACAACGTGGGAAGGAAACCACTTGGTGTGATCAGTTTACCTATTATAGCTAGAGAAGCCACATTACAAACATTGATCCATGTTATGCCTCACAATCTTTCATATAACCTCCTTTTAGGGAGACCATTGATTCACGAAATGAATGGTGTGGCTTCTAATTTGCATCATATCATCAAATATGTCTACAACAAAAAAGTGCACATAATCGAAGTCGATCCTAAGCCAAATAGTTGTTTAAACATTGAGAAAAACAAGGATAATCCTTTGAAAACATTAACACCAACTACACAAGTAGAACCTGTGCAACAAAAAGACAATGAAAAACACATTGAAGGATTCAAGAAGCTATTAGAAGATGATTGTGTTACCTTGGATTTTGAACCAACATTCATGGGAGAATACAATATCATAAAAAAAAACTCTAAAGAGGGAAAAGAAAAAGAGGTAATTTCAACACAAAATTTGGAAGACCCTTTGAAAGCATCCACCTCAACCATTTTCAACAAATAAAACACAATATACACAACAAACTTTGATGGAATTAATTATGAGCAACCACCAAATCCAAAAGAGATGAAGAATATTTATGGAGAAGGTTATGAAATGATGAAAAAACCTAGTTATAGTGGAAAATGATGTGGTTCTAGAGAACAAGGTATCTGCATCCCTATAGAGCCTCACATGCAAGAAAAGACTAGTGGTCTTGGTTATTGTTGCATGAAAGACACAAACAAGCCTTCACTTAATATCAACACTATGACAAAAGATCCTTCTAAGACAAATTTCACATTAGTGCATACTGAACTAATAGACATCAATACTCCAAATTATTATCCTTTGAAAGACATGAAAGAAACAAAGAAATCCTTACTTAACATCAATATCATCACAAAAAACACTTATGATTTGAATTCGATAGATTTTGTATCTTCCTTTAAAGAAGAAAACATAATCTCACAATCTAAAGAGTCTTGTGTAAGTATGACATCTTGTACTAAGAAAGAGATATATTTGTCGTAAAATGAAGGAACATCTTCTACTATTGATAAAGAGAGTATTTTATTGAGACTCCTCCAAGATCTTTTATTATCCCTACCTCTAAGGACACAAAAGAAATATTACTACAAGAATTCATTTTGTGCATACCATAAAATTCATGGTCATTCTAATAATGAATGTAAGGATTTGAGTAAGAAAAATCAATATCTTAAGGACTATGGTGCTCTCCCTTGGTTAGAAGCACCTAGTCCCTCTTTTCATTTTATCTCATCCTTATCATGCACTAAGTTGGGGCAAGGAGATAGATAGCCTCGTCCTTGTATGTCACTTGCCATTGTCTATTTTGGCTAGTTGATCACCTTTCATGTACATATAAGAGCAAGCTTGGGATGTGGATGACATGCCTTAAGTTGAATCTCATGTAACATAATTATTCATGATGTAGTTTTATTCAAAAACATATGACTTGGCATAGGGATTTCTGAATAATCTCTCATGTCTTCTTCTACTTTAAATAAATTGCTCATAATAATGGTATTAGAAACTACTTTAAACTGGGGGAATACATTGACGCTTATGTTTTATTGTGAAATTTTCTTTCTTCTTGTGATGCATCCTCTTCATGGTGGTGTCATTTAGTTTTATTTCCTCTGAGAGTGTGATATTTCTTTGACTTATTCTCTCTTGGAGATATTAGGTACAATGTTCCCTAAGAACAAGCCTTGCATGAACTAAGAAAAATCCCTTTGAACATTCCTTAAACTATTTTATATTTACAAAATAGGTTATATGGCCATCTTACAAAGCACACTTTGCATTCCTATGGAGCCATCTTGTTTTTTCATGAGATCCAAGCACATGGATTTTTTATTGTCTCACGAACCTAAAAGTTCATTGTTGTTTATTATCAAGGTTACACAGAGGTATAACTTTTGGTATAGTTTGATGGGAAGCCAATATTCAAAATGACTTTCCCTTAGCCACTCACGTGTGCGTTTGAGCACATATCTATTGTATCTATTGTATGTGTCTCACCTTCTTGGATTACTCACCTAGCAAATAGTCTAAAGCTTCATTGCCTCAAAGTGAGAGTACATTTTTGGACAAACAACCTAGATTTGATCCACATCGTGTTGGACAAATGGTCAAAGCTTGATCCACCTATTTTTATTTTTTCTTATTATTTTTATTTTTCTTTCTTCCTTTAGTCATTGAAATTGGAGTTTGTGTATCTTGATATTGCATATCATACATCTTGTGTGTGTCCTTTCATACTTATTTCAGTTTGACTAAGAATCTTGGATCCTAGGGCCTTGACTAGTTCCTTTATCTTTGTTATCCTAGACCATTCACATTGGTATGCTCGCACCCCTCTTGAATGTACACTTTAGTTTGAGTTTGAAGTAAGTTCATCCTCTCACTAAAGTGTGGGATAGATGTAATGAAAAAAAAGAGTTCCCCTTTTCCTTGCTTAATTTGGGAATAATTATTGATAAACTAGACTTGATATCACCTTGATCTAGTGCTGTGATGTGTTTTACACATCCACATTTGGTCTTGGGCCCTTTAAAGCTAAATAAACTTAACATTTTTGAATTTAGTGTTGTAAAGTGTATTTATTGAAACCTTCACATTAAATTTAGGATGCTTGTAAACTAAATGGACCTAATCTAACGTTGTAATGTGTTTTGCACATTCACATGGTATTTTGGGCCCTTCTTATCTAAATAGACCTAATTTTTCCTTAATTTAATGTTGTAAAGTGTATTTATTTACACTTTCACATTGAATTTTGGACCCTCTTGTATTCATGACCTTTATATCATCATTAATAGGCCCCTAAGACCCTATATTATGCACCCCAAGGTATATTCCAATCCAAAACTTGACAATATCAACATATAAGCTTAATTTACACACTCCTCAACACTTTAGCAATCAAAAAAGGCCCAGTGGGACCCATTCACCACTTTTGATGAATGAGTCCCATCCAAGTCAGACCTATTCACCAAGATTGGCATATGAATCCCATTTTTAGACCTATTTTCAAGGTTTCAAGTGGGAAAAATTGGGCTTTATGTTCAAATTTTATGCATGTCATATTTTTGGATCTGATACACCAGATCTTATATTGATTGCTTATACAAATCAGCTTTAAAACAATTATTTCATTAGGTCTACATGTTATCAATTAAAGCATTCAAGAATTATAAATTCCAAGACTTCACAAGGTCATCTAAAGAGCATTCAAGATCATTTTTAAGGCATTCAAGGGAAAAATTCTTCATCAATTGTTGCAAAAATTCAAGATCCATCATCATGTCAAGGATATAAACCATCAAGCATGTATTGATCTAGTGTTGTTATGTAGCATTGAAGATCCAAGATCAAGCATTGTTCTACACCTATTGTCAAGATCAATATCTACATCCTTCAAGGTCATTTCATGTTTAGTTGCAGATATACAAGACAATATTCAATGTATTATTGTCCATGATTTATGTTATTTGTTTCATGTTTCATTACTTCATTTCATTTTCTCATCATTTTGTTTAATTATCTACAAGGGGTTTAACCAAGGAAAACCCCTATTCCCTAACAATAAACTCTCTCTCTCTCTCTCTATGTGTGTGATTTCAGATCTAGGTGTCTTGGAGCATGAATAACGTTTGAATATTACGTTAAAATATTGTAGAAAGTTTTTGAAGTTGTCTTCCCATTTTCAAGGTTATAATCTTCACTAAAAATTCACCTACAATGCCAAAATCAAAGTTTTAGAATTGAAAACAAAGAGGAATAGAAAGAATAGACATTGAAGACTAGATTCGATATTTGAAATTCCAAAAGACACTAACTAAAAACATTCACCTAGATTGGAAAATGAGTCTTAGTTTAGGTTAATTTTGAGATTTTTGTAGTTTTGGATACCCTTTTTCCAAAAACATGTTCCTGTGCAAAAACCCTAATCTAGGACCAATTCGCATAGATTGGTGAATCAGTCCGAATAGGCCTAACTTTTAGGTTATTATGCATTTCAAGCCTCCATTCAATCTCTCTTAGATTTTTAGGTTCTCCTATGTACTTTTCCAGTTTTCTATTTTGATTTATTTCCATCTATAGTTCATTTAGTAAAATTTTATGCATCATTGAGTTCAATCATTAGATCTTGCATTTCATACATTTTTCAAAGCCCTAGCTTGGTAGTGAACCCCTCATAAATCTATAAACATACCCTAGGAAAACCATATTGACATATGTCTTTCCTCATTCATCATTGGATTGAGATCTCTAGGGAATCCTTGAATGTGGAGTATGGAAAGTTTGTTTCCTTAGGTCCTAAAATCCCAGTGGTGACAAAATTCTATCTTACACTAATAATATTATATTGCCTAATGATTGTATGGCCTAATATTTATAGATTGATAATATCAATCATGAGAGTAGTAAAGCTTTTTCTAACTCAAATTGTCCAAATAGGTCTCTATAGTTGAGATTTGTAATATGCCCAACATGGAGTTTAGGGACATGTTAGTAGTTGCATATTCTAAACCTTCTCTGAACGTCACTATGTTTGAAACACATATTTAGCATAAAGATAATCTATAAGGTAAAGGGTGGATTAAAGTCAACAAAGTGAAAAGAAGATTTAGTAGTAGGTATGTGTAGGATCATCATGGAAAAAACATGCCCTTAATTGGCAAAAAAGAAAAAATCATAGTTAGGCAACTTGACGTAAAAATTTGAATAAGTTATCTATATTATTTCAAAAATATGTAAGAATAGAATCTATAGAAAATTGAATGTAGTTTCTAAACTACTAGGTTTTGAAAAAAAAATGAAATCTACTTGGTGAAAAATTGAAATTTCAATGTAGTAGTACTTAAATTTCAGGAAAAAATAAGAAGTAGGTGTCTGTCTAACCACCCTAACTACAATAAAATGATAATATTTTTTTATAAGATTTTAGATATAATTAGAGGACTCATGTCCCGATGTGATGCATATTTTTTTGTAATTTCTTTCCTATTAAATAATTATTTATGATTTTTTATTACAAATTTTAAAAAATATAAAAAACATATGTCTGACCACCTTAACTTGGTCAAAACTTCATGAAATTCAATTTTTATTTTTTTAATCCTATAGTATGGGAAGCATAGGATGTGATGCATGTTTTAGATTCAAAAAATGTGATATGTTTGAAAGCTATAGTTGTTTTTCAATCAATCTATCAATTAGGACTTTAGTTGTAATTTGAATAGAAAATGAATAATAATTACTTATTAAACTCAAAGTAAAGCATAATTTATAATGGTGGAAAGATGAGAATATCCTTTAAAAACACTTTTTATTTCATCAATTTTGGGTAAAAAAAAAGTTGTCAGCCACATACCCATCATATTGCCACTTTTTGGCCCATCATGATCCTGCACATACCCAGTAGAGAGGATTTATTTCCTACCCCAAAAACACTAGACAAAGAAATTAGTCTCCCAAGTATTTCACTAAATGTAAGTCTCCTAAAATTGAAAATAGATTAAATTCATAATTAATATTATTTGCATGAGTTGGAATATAAGGGGATTGTAATCCCCTAACCAAAAGGTCATTGTTAGAAGTTTTATCAATCAATTACATAAGACTTGGATGTGGTCTTTTACAAGAAGTGAAAGTAATCAACTTTAATTTGAAAACTAAGTTGAGATTTATTTGGAAGGATGCATCTTAGTTCCATGCTAATCATCTAAAATGTAAGTGGTTGTGGTTGTTTTAGTCTCACCTATCTAGTATCCCTTTTTTTTTAATATGGGATATCCCCATGTAATAGAGAAATTTGGATAACCATTGAGACTAAAAGGAAAAAAATTGTCTTTGAGCCTTCTATGTCTCTAATAACCACTTGGAGAAGATTGAACTATGGAAATCAATGTGTAATATGTAATATATTCCTTGCATCAATGAAGGGAACTTTAATATGGTTGAAATTCAAGAGGACAAGGTAGGAAGTAGTAATATGGACTGTAAGGGGAATGAGAGGTTCCTTTATTTAAAAGTGAAGAATAAGCTTAATCTCCTTAATCCCCTTGAAAAAATACAAAGGATAATCATCACACTTGGTTTACATGGTGCATTAGCCAATAAGGCTCTAGAAGGATATATTTACATTTAGATAGATTGTATATTAATAAAGACTTCTTTAGAATTGTGAAAATAAAGGATGGATGTAGAGTTAAGTTCACCCTATACTCTCTTTCTAAAAATCATCCTATATATTGCAAAATTCTTCTTGATAATTACAGACCAAAAGTCTCTAGTAAAGTGATAAATTTCTTTTAAACACTATTCTACTAAAACATGAAGATTGTTGTGATGTTATCTTTACTTAAAGGGAACTTTCAATAAATAGATGTTAATGAACAAGAACGGTATTGAAAAATGATATATCAATGTAAATAATTTCTCCAATATCTTTCAATTTACTCGAAAAATAAAATTTATTGTCTATAGGAGATCTAAAGATTTGCAAAATCTCAAAAAAATTGAGTTGGCATACACACACACACACACACAATTAGATAATCACATATTTTTTACAAATTTGTATACATGTACATACACAATAATACTCCACAATTTTATATATCAAAATCAATATTCTATATATATTTTTCACTAAATCTACATTTTTTCCTACTTTGAAACATTAAATTTGATTGTACAATCACTAAATATTATGTATATTATTGTTAAATTTGGTTGCTTTGGGAAACTTTAGAAAAAATTGAGAACTTCTTTGATTCCCTTAAGACATTTTATTAGGACCCCTTAAGACATCCTATTATGACATAAATTAAATTAACATTGACAATATTTTTGTATAGAATGTGATTGTTATGATGAGTCATCCCAAATTCTCATACTTTATTACATCAATTGAGATTAAATATGAGACATGTACTTTGAAGTATTTTCAATCCCCTTAAGATGTCCTATTAGGACATATCCTACATATTTATACTTTGTTATATCATTTGTTATGATGAGTCACCCTAAAGTTTAATACTTAATTATACCAATTGTCATCCAACATGAGACATGTAATTTGAATTCTTTCACCCCCTTAAGAATTCCTATTAGGACCCCTTAAGACATCCTATTATGATATAAATTATATTATCATTAACATTATTTTTGTATAACTTTTTTGATTGTTATGATGAGTCATCCCAAATTCTACTAGTTAATTATATCAATTACGATTAAATAGGAGACATGTACTTTGAGGTATTTGATCCCCTTAAGATTTTTTTTTAGAAATTCTTTGATAAGTTAATTCCTTGACTATGTCAAACTAAATTTGTAAAGTATAAATATTTAAATGTCCTATTAATTTCAATTTTAATTTCACATTAATTTCCTATTAATGTATTGAATATGAATCTTTTGTAAAGTACAAATATTTGAATGTCCTATCAATTTCGTATTAATTTCACATAAAATGCATAAATACACATGTGTAAGTTACTATTTAACAATAATAGACCATAAAATATTGAAATTAATAAAGTCCATGAATTAATATATTAAGTCCATGAAAATATTGAAACATATATTGAAATACTAAGACTTGTACATATATGTAGTCCATGAAATAATCAAATATAGCTCATGAAATTATCTAATTCATATCATCTCTATAATCAAGAGACCTCTTCATACCACATAGATTACCCAAATGACCTAAATCACTCTATACAAGAGAATGAAAGTTAAAATCAGATGCAAGATGATTAAAAATGATTTAATGATAATTTAATTTATCTAGATTTTATCATAAAATTTAGTTATTATGTGAGGTAGCTATGCATGCTCTAGTGCACGTGGAATTGTCTCTACATGCTCATCTATAAGACATGTCTCATGCTATAAAATAAAAATAATTTAACATGTATGTGCATATATATATATATATAAATTTAATTTAAGTTATTCACAATGTATAATTTGTAATTGAGTTTAAATACAGTCAAAAATTTAAATTACCATATGAGGCTACTCTACATGTCCTGGTTCAGGTGGTGTGACCTTATCAAGATAGAAAGTGGCGCCAACAAAGTCCTATAGTGTCAAATTTAAAGAATATGTGTACTTGAATTTGGTTAAAATAAATTTTAAATTTAATTTAATTTATTCATAATGTATAATTTAATCTAAGTTATTCACAATGTATAATTTGTAATTGAATTTAAATATAATAAAAAAATTAAATTGCCATATGAGGCTACTCTTCATGTCTTGGTTGAGGTGGTTACCTTATCAAGGCAAAAAGTGGTACCATCAATGTCCTACAAGGTCAAATTTAAAGCACATGTGTACTTGAATTAGGTTGAAATATATATATCAAGTGTACGAATATGGGTGAATTGAAATGTATTTAAAATACCAACAAATTGTGCACATGTGTAGAATTTTTTTCAAATAACTTGAAATTCAGATGTCTCCTAAATTGTTGCCACATCAAATTTATGTCTAATCCCCATTCTCACAGTTGTGTCAACCTACAAACATAGACATAATTCTTATAATATTTACTTGTACATGCACATTTGATATACATTGAATTTAATGTAGGGTACTCTCCTTATAGATCTTAGACTCACAACAACAACCAAGAAACACTAAATGAGAATGGAAGAGAGAAAAAAGCCTTTTTTTTATTGTAATAAAGAAAATGACATTACATTACTACATTCGCCCTCATATGGGCCTTCTTGATTTCAAAGTACACCAATGTTTAAATCAAAGCTAACTCACCTTCAAAATTTGTGCCTTCATTGTGAAAAATTAGCTTGCTCCTTCATCATTTCTATCGCTCACCTTGGTTCAATGTATTTTCCCTTTTTGAGCATCCAAAACCTAGGATTTCTTCCCTCATTCCATGTAGTTTTATTTTTTTCTCCCTATCAATAGAATTTGCATTGAAGTAGGTCACTCATGGTTTCCTAAGCACTCCCATCCACCTCCCTGTAGCATTAAACTTTCTATAACCATCACTCATCATCTTCACTATCGTCTCATGCAACCATCAACCAGAAGATTTGCACCAGGTTCATCATTAAAAATTTTCTGCCACACTTTAAAACTTATCATCTGGTTAACCCTAAATTTTATGGTTCAAAACAATGATGTGAATCTTCCAACAACCTCGTGCCATGTATCATTAATTTGTACTAGTTAAGCAAGTCAACTCTACTTATGGAAAGATTTCCCTCCATTTTTGGTGACTTCATTCTCCTTACTATCGAGAGTTGGGAGTCTCTAATCCATCATACCACTTCCTTATAATGCATAGAAGAACTTATAGGGATCGATTGAACAAAAAAATATGAAGACAACAACTTTACATTCAACTTGTTAGAGGTTAGAGTTTTCTCTTCTGTCATACTCCATACCTTATACATTGCAAGGAACTCAAGGAGCAAGCTCGAATAGTGAAGTCCAAAGCCTTCTAACCTATCATTAGGGTCTAGAGTTCCTTTGTAACCTTTACCACTTAACAACTAAGTTAAATCCTACACTAAAACCATGATGCCTAATGTCCTCCCACTTAGCAAAGAGTAAGAAAAAGGACTAAAGTCCAAAGTTTGATAAGACTCTGCAAAAAGTGACTAAGTCCAACTTTTTTGGAAAGTGATAAGAGATACCTCTGAGGTCTGAAGCCCAAACTTATGAAATTATTCTTACTTAGTAAGTGAAATCAACTATCCCTTATTAAAAATAAACATCACCTTTCTTTTTGGTTGATGCAAGATTACCCTTACACCTTGGATGCTCCTAAATCATACACCCAAGGTAGAAGAAAAGTGATATGATCCCTTTCTAAGAAGATATACAAGATGAGTAACCTTAGTCTTAGATAATCATGAAGGATCCTCCATAGGCCTCCCAAATGATTTCACCAAATACTCCATGTATTGCTTCTTCCTTTTGCTCCTTTCCACCCAACTGTTAAGAATTGTCTCAATATTCTCATTCTATCAAGTAGGTGTGAGTGCTTGAGGCTACTTAATTAGTATAACTTAATCATTTTCACCTCCATGAAATATGGTCATATCTAAAATATTAAAAATTGGAGAAATATTAAGCTCATTAGGCAATTCTACCTCATATGCATTACCAAAATCATGCATTTTTATAATCTTGCATCGACCAATCCTCTTCATCTTGAGCTTGTAATATGTACCCACTAGAAATCTCTCTTTTGGACACCAAAAAAGTAACTCTTCTACTTTTTTTGTCTCATTTGGGCCCTCCTCGTGAATTTGGTTTAATATTTCCTTTATTTAATTTTGTAATGTGGATAACACATTCACATTAGGAATTGGGCCTTTGTAAACTCAATAAAATACATGTCTTGTAAAGGTGTTGTAAATCACTTTAACACTTTTCTAGACTTTTATTAAGCATTTAAGTCTCATGAACCTATCTTTTTCTTAATTCAATGTTGTAAAATTCATTTAATTGTATTCTCACACTAATCAAGAAGGCTTGTAAATTAAACCTAGTTTTAATCTAGTGTTGTAATGTGTTTTACACATTCACATTGGATCTTGTTCCTTTCTAGGATAAGTGGACCTCATTTTAGTGTTGTAGAGTGTATTTAACCACACTTTCACATTGAAATTTGTGTCCCTAGCCCTAATCACCCTTTATATCATCATTAATATGCCCCTACGCCCTTATATTTGCATGGCGAGGCATAGTTTGACTAATATCTCGATAAAAATACTCTAAAACCCCCAAATATTGAAGACCCACCTCAAAAAAATCAAAGTGGGACTCATTCAGAACCTTGGAAAAATGATTCCCCTTAGGTGGGACCCATTTGGAAAGGGTGGAAAATAAGTCCCTTTTGGGGGCTTTTTCAAAATTGAGCAAGAAAATTGTCATTCTCATTTGAATTTTGATGAATGTCGGCCTTGTGGATCAAAATAACAGCCATTTGAGTGCCTTTCCTATATAAAAAGGCTTAAATTCTTCTCAAGGTCATCAATATAGCATTCAAGATCATTTCTAAGGCATTCAAGGGAAAATTATTCATCCGTTGTTGCAACAACTCAAGATCCAGCATCATAGAAAGTTTCTAACTACATTATTTCATATTCATTCTTCATTATCTTGCTTCATCATTTTGGTTTAATTACCTGAAAGGGGTTTGACCAAGACAAACCCCTATCCCCTAAGAATCAACATTTTCTTTCTATTTGTTTATATGACTATAGATTTAGGTGCTCTAAAGGATTCGAGGTGATTGAAGAATAGGTTTCAAACTTGTTGGAGTCATATCTCTATTGGAAAGGTCAAAATCCTCACAAAAATTCACTTATAGTCCCAAAAATTAGGGTTTCGATCTAGACACTTGGAGATACAGATTGAGTAGACTGAGAGTTGCAGATTCAACTTCTAATTTCTAAAAATTTCAAAGTGGAATAATTTTCCAAGATTGGTGAATGAGTCCCACTGTGCATATTTTTTAGATATTTTTGTGGATTTGGATACCCATTTGGCTAAAATAGGCTTTGGTGTAGTTTTCAAGAATCATGACTAATTCACCCAAAATGGCTAATGAGTCCCACCACGCTTAATATTCAACATTTTCATAATTTTAGAGCTATTTCTAGTCTCTTCAAGGTTTCCAGGTGCACAACATTCACATCTTTACTTTTTTTTGTTCTACTTTATTTACATTTCTATGGATTTTCTCAGGTCATTTAGCATTTGTTTGCATATCAGATCATGTTTTCAAACATTTTATGTTTTCCAAGTTTACACTTGGTGGTGAACCCATTTATTATCTCCATCATCGCCAAGGATTCCTTATAGTCAAATCTCTCATATCCCTAATTGGGTTGAGATATCCAAGGTATTCTTGAATATGAGCATTATGAAATTGGTTCCCTCTCCTTCTATCCATTTTTGTGGACAAGGAAGTGAAGCATCCATTTCTAGTGTCCACATCTCCTCTCTTAGATGCACCATAGCTTCATCTCCAACCTAAAATTCCTTGTCTCTTCCTAAAATCAACATTATTTTTATAAGAAAAAATCATTTTACTGATAAGTTTTCTTACCTCATCATGTAGGGTTTTCATATGCTCTAAAAAATCCTCTACATCTGCACTCTTTTTCACATCTTTATCAATCTTATTTAGGATTGATACAACTCTCGGGTTGTTTCCATAAAAAATATGAAATGGTGACTTACCTATGATTCTATTGACTTAGTTGTTCTAGAAAATCTCATTTGTGGTAGGATCAAGTCCCATCCTTTTGGTTTGTCTCCAACCAAGCATCTCATAAAAATTCCAAAACTCCTATTCACCATCTTTGTTTGACTATCTTTTTTAGGATGATAGGCTAAGAAAAAAACTTTAATTTAGTGTAGAGATTCTTCCAAAAAGTCTTTTAGAAGTAGCAAACAATCTTGGTATCCCTATAAGAAACAATTCTCTTCTGAATCCAATGAAGCCTCACAAATTCCTTGAAAAACAAATCTACAACATTCACATCATCATTAATCTTATGAAAAGGGATAAAATGTGCCATTTTAGAGAATATATCTACCACAAAAAATATGAAATCATGGATTTTTTGTGTCCTTGGTAAGCCAAGAATGAAATCCATACTAATGTCCTCCCATGGCTTCTCTAGTAATGGTAGTGGCTAATATAAACTAGTGTTCTAACTCACTCAATTTGTCACTCGGCACATCGTGTAACCTTACACATACTTTATTACATCATGTTACAATTGAGGCCAATAATATTTTTTTCCAACAAGTGTAATAGTCTTATCTAAAAAAAATTGTCTTGCAAGCCTAACACTATGCTTCTCCTTAATTAAATTTAACCTCATGGAACTTCTAAGAATACACAATTGATTATCGTTCAAAAAAATACCATCTTGGATGAAATAATCCAACCACTTGGTTCTATCTACTGCAGTAGGCTCCTTACAAGCCTTGCATGCCTCTCCAAAATCTAAATCTCCTTCATAAATATTCTTGAGTTCATCAAAACCCACAACTTCAACCTACATTTCAATCAAAAAATCTTGCCTTCTACTCAAAGCATCAACAACTCTGTTATACTTCCCACTCCTATGTTTTAGAAAAAATGTATAACTTTGTATAAATTCAACCCATTTCACATGCCTTTGACTCAACTTCCCTTGACTACTTAGGTATTGGAGTGCTTGACTATTGGTGAACAAAATAAATTCTTTTTGAAAAATATAATGCCTCCATTTCTTATGTGCTTGAACGATTGGATAAAACTCTTGATTATAAATTGAATGCCTTTCCTTAACATCATTTCACTTTTCACTAAAATATGCAATAGGTTTACCTTCTTGGCCCAGAAAGTCCCCAATAGTGTCACCACTTGCATCATAATCTACCTAAAACACCTTGTTAAAATTTGGAAGTACCAAAATAGGTTGTTGTATCACTTTACTCTTCAACAAATCAAAGCTCTTCATTGCCCCTATATTCCACTTGAATTCCTTCTTATCACTCATATTTTTAGTTAGTGGTACACATATGCTACTAAAACCTTTGATGATATTTCTATTAAAACTTTCTAAACCATGAAATGATCTCACCTCTATTACACTCCTTTGCACTGGCCATTCCAAAATAGCTTTCTCCATTTTAGGTCCATCTTGATGCCTTCCCTAGAAACAAAAAAGCCTAAATACACATAATCTCTCTTCAGAAAGTTGCACTTTTTGAGGTTAATTAGAAACTTTTCATTTCTAATATTTTCAAAAAAAAAATGATATGCTTCAAATTCTCCTCAAGAGTCTTGATAAATCTTAAAATTTCATCAAACTAAACTATCACAAATATTCCCAAGAACTCTTTCAACACTTCATTCATTAACCTCATAAACATACTAGGTTCATTGGTTAGCCCAAATGGCATGAATAACCACTCTTGCAAACCTTATTTCATCTTTAATATGGTCTTCCACTCATCTCTTTCATGTATCCTTATCTTATGATACCCACTCTTCAAATCAATCTTGCTAAAATATGTTTCTCCACTCAAAAAATCCATGATATGATCCATTCTAGGTAATGGAAATCCATACTTTAGTGTGATCTTATTTATAGTCTTTGAATCCATGCATATTCTCCATTATCTTCCTTTCTTTGGTGACAAAATAGCAGGCACTGCACATGGGCTTAAACTATCTCTTATCAAACCCTTCTTCAACAAATCAACAACTTGTCTATTTACCTCCACATTCTTTGTAGGTAAAATTTGGTAGGTTTCCTTGTTAGTTAAACTCTCCCATGGTATTAAATCAATTTGATGACTAATTTTTCTCACTGGTGGGAGTCCTTCATGCATATTATCTTAAACAATCACATTGAACGCTTGCAGCAAATCAGTAATTCCTATAGGGATTTCATAAACAACTTCATTGCTAGCTTTAGGAATAATATAAAATAAACATTTTCATGCTTCATGCCATCAAGAAATATCATTGAATCAACTAAGAAAACTCTAGCATTACCACAAACTTGAACATTTTCCTCCTTTAGAGGCTTCAACTTACACTTCACTCTATCTTTTACAATTGTGTAGGTGTTAGCACACCAATAATGTATGGATTTTTAGTCATATTTCCATGGTGTTCCAAGAAAAATGTGACAAGCATCCATACAGATGATATCACATAGAATCACATCATGATAATTCCAAACCTTAAACTTTATAATATATTATTCATTTACTAACAAGATCAAGTTATCCTACACCCAAGAAATCTTGTATGGTTTTGGGTATCTTCTCCTTTCAAACTTAAAATTTTCTACCATCTCATCAAACACAATATTGTATGTGCTTCCACTATCTACTATGATGTTACACACCTTCCCTTCACACTTGTACTTTTTTTTGAATAAATTCTTCTTGTGCATAGGCTCACTATCTTCATTTAGGAGTACTCTCCTTTTCATCAAAACCTCTCCATCTTCTACATCTTTAGATTGTGAAGAAGGTACCTCTTCCTCATTGACATTTTCTAGCTTTCCTTGGTGTTCTTGTATTCTTCTTGGCTTCTCCTCTATTTTTTGGAAATCATAGGCTTGGTTTCCATCTCTAAATTTGAAACATGTTCCCTTGAATAATCCTCCACCATAACCACTACCTCTACCTCTTCCTCTAAAGTTTTGGTGTCTTGATTTTTTCCCCTCTTTATATTTTGTTGATCTATTGCTACCCTCTTTATTCTTGGAACTCTTTTTCTGATTTTCTTCATTTTTTAAGTTCTTCCTCCTACCTTCCCTCCATATAATTTTCCCATTTCTTTTCTTTCAAACCTCTTGTTCAACCATTCCTCTATCTTCAATGCTATTTGGTAAGAATCTTCCATTGCCACAACTTTGAAAAGTTCCATCTCTTGTTGAATGCTTAATCTTAACCCATTTATGTATCTTGCTACCTTTCCATTGGTCACCACTAATTGTCTAGTCCTTATAATTTTTTTGTGAAATTCTTTAGTATATTCTTTAATAGTCTTACTTCATTTTTTTAGACCTTGCATCCTCTTGAGAAAATCCAAATGATAATCTATAGGAATAAATTGTCTTTTTTAATTTATCCACCAATTTGTCCCATTTGGTAATCTTATCTTTTCCTCTTCTTCCCCTTTCTAATTGGACCTCTTTCCACCAGATTGTGGCATGTCATTTTATTAGCATCTTGGAAAATCTCACTTTATTAGGGTCCTCCATCTCTTCAAATTGAAAGCACTCTTCCATCTCATCGAGCCAATCTACCAATTCCTTTGGATTCAAACTTCCATTAAACATAGGCACATCAATTTTTGGTCTCTTTCACATTTTTATTAAAGCTTTTAGAAATGGGTCATTTGCAACTAATGTAATTTCCTCTCTTTGCTCAATATATATAGTAGCATTCTCTATGCTTTCATCCTCATCATCACCTCTTGGGTGTCTCATTCTTACAAATCATCTCCTTATCTTATTTTTTAGTGTTTCAAACTTCCTTCTCAAGGCTCTAAAATTATCATCTCTTACAAAATTATCTCATATTTCTCTTCCTTTACCTCTATCATGATAGGCTCCTCTCCAATCCATTTTTTTTCAAAAACCACAAAACAATCTTGGTGCAACTACCTCTCTTCGGTAGTTTGTTACACACTCAGGATCAACTTTTTTGATACCGCTAGTGCAGGGTACTCCCATGGTTATAGATCTCAAAATCACAACAACAATAAAGAAACACTAAATGAGAATGCAATAGTGAACAAAGCCTTTGTTTATTACTATAATAATAAAAATGACATTAAATTACTACATTCACCCTCATATGGGCCATCTTGATTTCACAGCCTACCAATCTTCAAATTGAAGTTAAATCACCTTCAAAATTTGTTACTTCACTATGAAAAATAATCTTAATCCTCCATCACTGCTATCTTTCACCCTATTTCGATATATTTTTCCTTTCTAAGCATCTACGACCTGGGGTTTCAGCCCTTATTCCATGTGTTTTTATTTTTTTCTTCTTGTCAATGAAATATGCATTGAAGTCAATTACCCATGCTTGCCTGAGTGCCACCATCCACCTCCTTGTAGCATTAAAACTTTTGTAACCATCACTCATTATCCTCACCATCGTCTCATGCAACCATCGATTACAAGATTCATGCCAGGTCTATCATCAAAATTTGGTCATCACACTTGAAAACATTATCATTCGATTAACCCTAAATTTTTTTGTTCAATACAATGATGTAAATCCATCAACCACTTTATGGGTATGTGCAGGATCATGATGGGAAAATAAGTGGCAATATGATGGTATGTGGCTGGTGACTTTTTTTTACCCAAAATTGATGAAACAAAAAAGGTTTCTAAAGGAGATTCTCAGCTTTCCAACAATATAAATTATGCTTTACTTTGAATTTAATAAGTAATTATTATTCATTTTCTATTCAAATTATGACTAAATTCCTAATTGATATATTGAATGAAAAACATCTATAAATTTCAAATGGTATCACATTTTTTGAATCCAAAACATGTGTCACATTCTATGCTTCACATACTATAGGATTAAAAAAATAAAAGTTGAATTTCATGAAGTTTTGACCAAGTTAAGGTGGTCATACATACGAGTTTTTAATATTTTTTAAAAGTTGTAATAAAAATTCATAATTAATTATTTACTTGGAAAACAGTAAAAAGTATGCATCACATTGGACACACATGAGTCCCTACTCTATATCTAAAATTCAATAAAATATATTATCATTTTATTGTGGTTAGGTGGTTAGACAAACACCTACTCTTTATTTTTTCCCCGAATTTACGCTCTAATCGTGATTGAATTTCTAAATTTTACCAAATATTTTTTAAAAACAAAACCTAGTAGTTTAGAAACTACATTCAATTTTCTATAGATTCTATTCTTACATATTTTTGAAATAATATAGATAAATTATTCAAATTTTTACGTCAAGTTGCCTAACTCTAATTTTTTTTCCACTTAAGGGCTTGTTTTTTCCATGATGATCCTGCACATACCCTTATCCCATGTGTCATTAATTTGTAGTGGTCAACCGAGTCAACTTCACTTTTGGCAATATTTCCCTCCATTTTTAGAGAATCCAGTATCCCTTATTGTTGCGAGTTGGCAGTCTCTAATCCATCATACCACTTCCTTGTAATGCATAGAAGAGGTTACATAGCTCGACAAATCAACACGATCTAAATACACCAACTCTACATTCAACTTGTCATAGGTGTAATTTCACTATTCCCTCATAATTCATACCTTATACACCATGAGGAATTCAAGGAGAAAGATTGAATAGTGAAGTTTGGAGCCTTCTAACCTATCATCAGGGTTCAAAGTTCCTTCGTACCATTTACCACTTAAAAATTAAGCTAAATCCTACGCCAAAAACCATGAAGCCTGAGGTCTGCTAACTTGAAAAAGAGTAAGAAAAAAGACCTATGTCCAAAGTCTAATAACACTATGCAAAAAAAGGACTAAGTCCACCTTCTGTAACAAGGGAAAAGAGATACATCGAAGGCCCAAAGCTTGAACTTCTAGAAATCTTCTTACTTAACAAGTCAAATCAGCTAGCCCTTATTTAAAAGAAACATCACCTTTGTTTTTGGTTGATGCAATATTTCCCTTACACCTTGGATGATCCTACATCAAAATTCAAAATAAAATTTTTTGAACTTATAGTAACTTTTAAATAATTGTCAATATACATGTACCTGTACCTCATACAAGACACTAACAATGGAGGAGTGCTTGACAACCCCTTAGGTGGAACCGACATAGAAGTTGATTGACTCCCCTGAACCAACATAAATATTTAAAACACATATTCATGATTGAATTAAAAATTAAAAAGTCAAGTTAAAACAATTATTCTGACCATTATTTAAAATTTGAAATGAAAACCCCATAGGACTTGTGAACTTGCAATGGTTTCAACATAAAATTGAGGATCGATGATGCCCCCTCATGGTGAAAGTAATTACAACCAAAAAATTTATTGTTAAAACATTAATATGTATGTGAGTGTGTAGTAAAGTTCATGAACATCAAGCATTTAAAAATTTTATAAATTCAATATGTACATGCATATTTATACCTGTGTCAAAAATTTTATAGAGTGATTCTCTATAGTAACAAAATCAATGTATGAACTAATCCCACTGGATTCTCCATTAGAATATCCATGTCCACCTGAACTGGGTGTAACCTAATAAGGTCCATAGCATACCTGATGAGAACTAGTACATACATTGGTTGTTGACACTCAGGAAGTGGTACTATGACCAGCTCCATAAAATACTCCTTTATGGTCATGGTCCCTAGACCCAGCCATCATCATAGAAGTATGCTCATCAAGGTTACTTACGAGCGTACTCAAAGATCTTAATGTGCATACCACCACATGATGATGAACAAATGCAACAATGGAAAAAGTAGGAGGATCTACAAGAGGTTGGATATGAACAAGGTATTGAGGATCAACCTATGCCCCTAACCTTTATTGTGGCCTGATACCACCAACACGTTGAAATGCTTTAAAATCAAAATAATTAGGCTTCTTCCCCAAAAAAATTGTATATAATTTCCTCAAAAATTATAAAGAAACCTCCAAATTATCATGTGGTGGATAGAAATACCATCCACCATTGTTCTAAAAAATGCATATTTATGTTAATCAATCTCATTGATATTCTAGGTTTATTTTTTGGGTGCTGGGTAGCTGTAATAGAGGAGGAAATTTGAAAAAATTAGGTGTGTAAGATGGGATTTGGTTATTTTCAGGTCCGTCTTCTTTATAGGGAGATACCCATCTAATAAATGATCTCACATCCCTCACATCACACCTCCTATCTAAACCATCAATGACCTAATGTCATCAAATAACAACATTTTACATCACAAATGTAAATGGAATCAATACTCTTCATTTTGACCAGGCTTGATTTGATTAAGTGAATGGATCTAACTTAGTCAAGTTCATTCATTCTGTAAGCAAGCCTCATTGACCTCGAAGGGTGGAGGGGTGGGATGTTAAGGAGGTGGGAGAGGGATGGAGGAGGTGGATGTGGAGGTGTGGAGGGGGTGGAGGTGGATTAAGGATATCATCAATATTGAATTGATCCATGATCTATATATAAGTGAACCTACATTAAATTATACAAAATTAACGAAAAAGTACAAAATTACAAGAAATAGTTAAATTTTAAGCATACATGAATGTTTAAATAGGATACATACATACATACACATACATACATCATTCAACTTGAGCATGTACATACAAATTTTAAAATTTAAGATACATGTTTAAAATTTTAAAAATAGGATGTACAATGGATACATACATCATTCAACTTGACCATGTACATACAAATTTCAAAATTTAAGATCTAACTATGTAATTTTAATACATATACATACTAAAAAATAAACATAAAACATACACAAAAAGCTCATTTATGTCTAAGGCATGTAAATGAAAAACAAATAATTATTAATGTGATGTGAAATCTCATTAAAAGTTGCATTATTTTATTAGGAAAAATTATGATGGCTTAAGGGGTCCCCATAGGATGGCATAAGGGGTCGTAATAGGATGGCTTAAGGGGATCTATAAATTAAGGTCCTAGGACAAAATGATGGCTTAAGGGGATAAAATTTGGTGAAGTTGCCCAAGGCAACCAAATTTCATTAAGTTAAATATATACTATTTTGTAAAATGTACATTTAGGAGGTAATTAATAACATATGGTGGCTTAAGGGGTCCTAAGTATAGTTTTAAGGGGATCTATGGCTTAACTATCCTAGGAAAAAATGATGGATTTAGGGTTTAGGGTTTAATTCCCTTAAACCAATTTCTTAAAAATCCTCTTAAGCCATTCAATATAAATGACCTAATTGAATACAAATGAAAAAATCCCTAGGAATCATTTATGTCTAAGGCTTGTTACAAATAAAAATAATTTTTTTTTTTATTAGATTAAAATTGTAATGGCTAGTACCCATTACAAAACAACAATAGAGACAAACGAGGAACCCATGAGAAGTGAGAAAACCAAAAAAACTAGAAAATAAACTAAAGCTTAAATAGTTGAACTAGCATACAAGAACTAATAAAACACACAGATCAAGGACAAACATAGAACCACATGACACCTATAGGTCTCCCAACAACTTGAGACTAGTGATCACATTCCATTCCTAAGAAGGAATTGGAGCTTCCTTTTCAAAAGTCACAGGCCCCTACTGAATGGGTTGAGTATTCATCATGACATCACAAGCCAAGGTATCTACCATTTTACCATTCTTCTTTTGCATATTAATATCCTCCAAAAAATCCACAAACTGCTTCTCCTAATACTTCCTTAATTCATTCTATAAAAATTGAAGGGTGAGGGAAGTGTTTTTCACAGTTATTTTACAATAATCAGTGATGGCCCTAAGACATTGCATGGTTTTCTCCTAGTTCTAATGGATAACATAATCTTAGTTAGTGAATTATTTTTTTCTTCCTCAGTACCAACAATGGCATGAAAATCTACCAGATCATTTTCCCACCTCATCCACTTATCAAATGACTTCACTAGAGAGGAAATTATGGCCCAATGCTCATTGTTCTCCACCTCCCCTAGCCACAAGACTTGCTTCTTAGGAACCTTGCATTCCATAATTTTGATTTTTTCTTTAGTTGTTAGCTACTAGCCCAAGATCCACTTCATGATATCCCTTTGGATGTTAAATTTCTCTAAAATTTCATTTATTTTTTACTAAGGGGGTCAATAAGGGCATGAATCAACCTAGGTTTAGTTTTAGTTTCCTCCAGATTAATGCACAGGTTGGGAGATTCTTGAGGGTTAGGGTTAGAAATAAGGGGGTGTTGAGAACATCAAAGATATTCACATGAGAAGAAGAGTGCAAAGGAGAGTTGGTCAGGGTGGGATTCTATGACTCACCATTGTTTGAGTTGTTAGACTCCCTCGGCCTAGAAGTAGAAATAGGAATGGGTTTTGACAAAGGGGTTCATTTTATGGGGTCAAGGGGAGGGGGCTTTCATTCATAGGGGCTTTACCTGAGGCTTGGGTGCTATGGAAAATGGTAGGAGGGGTTTCATCTAGAGTAATAGAGGGGTTCAGGTCCATAGAGGGATTGGTGGGTTCATGAATGGTTAGAGTGTTCCTTCAAATAGAAGAAGGGGAGGGAAGCCATGTTGAATGAAAATTGAAAAGAAAAGAAAAAATAGGCCTTGGTGGATGGGTGATTTATGGCATTTATCCTAGACACCTCTAATTGATTGCTCAACTAAGGATAGCAGCCAAAAGGGGAAGTTATTTTAGAAATTATATCTAGTATGAGTAACCATAGGGAAAAAATGAGTGTGGAAGTGATAAAAATTCCCTTCGAGAGTCACATACATCATGAGGACTTTAGAAAATATTCTCTAGACACTGGGAAGATCCACACGGTTAAAGCCATTCTACAATCTATTCACCCTCTCGCCCTCTTTCGGAAAATGTTCCATCTCTTTTTGGTAATGGATTTTCAACTTATGAGGAATGTAAATCCCTTCCAAAGATAGCCATTCCAACTTTGTAGTTAGCTCAAGAGTCACCATGAAAGAAAGCCATTCACTAATAACAGTTTTGTTCACCCAAGAATTAGCAAACTCCAAAGAAATATTGGGGTCATGGCCCTACATCACCTCCACAAATGAAGCCATCTTACCCCATTCTAGAATGGCCCAAAACTCCTTGTATTGCTTCCATCCATCAGAACCCGTAGGTTCATCCTAAATAAAATCATCCCCCATCACTAAAATTATAAATTTTGGAGAAAGGTAACACTAGGTATAGAAATAGCTATACAAAAAATAGAGCTGCAAGTAGATATAAATATGAAAAGATTGATTTGCAAGCTTAAGTTGGCATAATTGAGGAATGTGGCAACTATCAATTATAGCTATTATCTTATCCAACTCGATCTCATTTCAATAGTAATTTAGCATCATGTTGAATTAATTTGAGCACCTAACTTGGAATACGAAGGATATTATCTCATCTTACTAAATTTGGAGTAAAAAGCTCCAAGATTTGCTAACACATCAACAACTTTATTGCCGCTCATATACACATTATTAAAACTCGAGTTCCCAAGGGAAATCATGAGATTGTGAGCTCAGGGAATATGTTCCTAGAGGGTCTAGTAGGGAAAGGCTTTCCTTGTCAACATGAGAGTCATGTTTCGAGAGTCCCCTTCTATAATCAAATTTGACAGCCTGACTTGTGTGGGAATTTTTATGTCATGGAAGGCCACTGCCACCTCGACAAAGCTAGATGATTGAATTGCCAAGGTGACTTTGTAGGCCAAAACTAATTTCCCCTTGTGGTCATGGATGACCACAGCCCTGCTCGCTCAACCTAGATTAGGTTTGGTTGAGATGTCAAAATTGAGGTTCAAGCAACCCGAAAATGGGGGGGGGAATAAATAATTGTTAATGTGATGTGAAATCTTAGTAAATATTACATTAAATTGGGATAAATTATGATGGCTTAAGTTAAATATATAAAGGATTTGTTCTAATTTGAATATTTGTATAAAATTAATGATGATAACATTGTGATTGTAGTTTTCTATGTTGATGATCCTATTATCATCAATATTGAAGCCAAATTCATTAAGCATGTGCATTATTGCTTAATATAATTTTTTTAACAACTAAAAAAATGTTATATATATGTATCACAAACTAAGTATATCAAAAAAATTCAAAAAAATTTCAAAATGTGTCAATGTAATCCACTCTCTACACCTCTAAAAATTAGAATTAAAAAAAAACACCAATTAAAAAGTCAATACTCAAAGAAATATTTTTGTTGCATCTATGCTTGGGAGATAGAATAACAAACATTACACGCTCTCATTCAAGGAAAAACCATAGAGATCTCAACCTCAAGTATGCAAAGGAGAAAGAGATCTTGCAAGAAGGTTTTTCTAGGTTCTGATTGTAAACTAAAGAGGGGTTCACATCCAAGCTAGGGCTTGGAAAGACTAATGAAATGAAAGATGTAATGTTCAAACCTAATACAATGCAATATTTCACTAAATGACCTAGAAAATCATGTAAAATAGAATGAAAATATGAGAGATGAAAGGTGAGCACTTGGAAACCTGAAGGAGATTGAATGAAGCTCTTAAATGCTAAAAACATTGATTTTAATGCTAACTAGGACTGATACACCAGACTAGGTGCTTTAGTCCTAGATTAGGGTTTTTGGCCAGGATTTGGTTTCTCACACTAGTGAATTTGAATCTGCAAAAATCTTGAAAATAACCTATACCAGAACTCATATGCCAGAATTGGCATAGATTAGTCTAGCTAGGTTTTTTTGGAACTTCAAGGTCTAAATCTATTCTTCAATTTCATCTATATCCTTGATAATTGATTTTAAAATCTGAAACCCTGATTTGCAACCTGTAGAAGTCTTCCAATGATCTCCAATGCAAGGTGACAACTTTGAAAACTTTGAACACTTTGAAAAAATTCTACAAACATTATGTTTTATATGTCTTCTACCTAGACCTACAAATCACATACTAAAGAGAGGGAAAAATATTGTTCTGTTAGTGGAAAGTTGTTTTCCTTGGTCAAACCCCATTTTGGTAATCAAACCTTGAAATGAAATGATGTAAGAAGGGAGAATTATGAATGAAAAAAATATGATGTTGCAACTCACCAAACATAGAAATAAAGTGCTACAAATATGTATGAATTTTCTCCAATAGATGTAGATCTTGAATCTTTTTTGAATAGGATAGATCTTGAATTGAATGCTAGCTTGAATCATGAAACCCTACATCACAATTGTTAGCTAAAAAGCAAACATGATACATGATGACTTTAACATGATGCTTGATGGTTGGATAATGCTCCAAATCACTTGAGAATCTTCCCTTGAAGACTCTTGAATGTTTTTGTAAACACTTGAATGCTCTTATGAATTTAAACTTGATATATGCATGAATAATTGAATGCTTGGGATGAAAATGAGTTAAAGAAACTGCTATTTATACCTGTTTATGCAAAAATTCTTGAAATTATAACACTACAAGCCAAAATCAGATCTAGGAGAATAAAATTCCACCAAGATTTTGAATTAATTTTGATTTTGGACCAACAGGACTCATACACCCAAGGTTGCGTATGAGTCCCATTAGGCATGAATTATGGTACCATTTTCAAAAATCTCAGAAAGGTGTAAAATCTAGATTAGGACCTAAAAATAGGCAGGACTCATATGCCCAAGGTGGTGTATGAGTCCTCGGCCACCAAATTTGGGTTGTATTCCTAAAAACACTTGAAAAGATGCATTAAATGAGGATTCCTAATGCAAAATAAGGCCATTTAAAGTATAAAGAAGCCCAATTATTAATGACAACCCTAGAAAAGTGTGAAAGTGTGTTACAACAGTTTATAAAACCCTAAGGCATCTGAAATGGTGTATTTGTGGTATGGATGTTATTGTATGCTTTAGGGCATAAAGCATACACACACTTCCAATTTCATTCAAGGATGACCCTAAAGATCTCAATGCAAAAGAGAAATAAATATTGTAATATGGTTGTCCTAGGGGTTTAACATGATCTAATGAGGGGTTCACCACCAAGTCTAAACTTGGAAAAGACAATGAAATGCAAGATGCAATGAAAACCCCTAATTGATTGCAAACTAACACTAGATGACTTAGAAAAGTGAACAAAAAAACACAAAAAATGTAAAACAAAATGTGTTCACCTGGGAATCCAGAGAAGATAGAATGGAGGTCTAGAATCCTAGAAAATATACTTTTACTATTGACTAGGTCTCATTCGCCAAGCTAGGAGAATTAGTCCAGTTTTGGGGAAACTATGCAGGAATAAGAATCAGCCAAAAGGGTATCCGAATTTTCAAAATCCTAAGAACTGGAAGAAACTAGGGCTCATTCACTAGAAGTGTCGAAATAGTCTAGTTTGGATTTTCTAAAGGTTCAAAAGTTGATGTTGCTCTTCTCTATTTGCTCTATCCTTACTAAGTTATTTTGGGATATGAATATCTGATTTACAACCTGTAGGTCTTCTGTAATGTTCTCCAAAGCTTGATCACAACTTTGAATGATTTGCTACTTGTCTCCAATCTTTCTCCTTAGGAAATCTACAACCTAGACCTAACCCCAGCAATAAGGTGCTGCAAATATGCTTGAAATGTTTGTAATGCTTGTAGTTCTTGACTCTTGCCTGATTGATGTTGATCTTTCTTCAAAAACTTGCTTAAATCATAAACTCTACATCACAATTGTTATCACAATAATAAACATGATGGATAAAATATTTGACATGATGCTTGACACTTGAAGAATAATCGAAAATGTTCCTGAATGCTCTTGTGAATGCTTAATGATCTATTGAATGCTAGGTGAGAATAATGAGTGAAAGAACCTTGTATTTATACTCAATTATGGAATAATTCCCAAGATTACAACACTACAAGCCAACATCAGATCTAGGAGAATAAAATCCCACTAGAAATTTGATTTAAATTTTATTTTGGGCCACAATAGACTCATTCACCCAAGGTGGTGAATGAGTCCCATTAGACATAATGTATGGGACCAAAAATCAAAAGTTCTTAGAAATGTGTGAAAACCGATTCAGGATCCAAAAATCTATGTGGGACACCCAAGGTGGTGAATGAGTCCCAAATCACTAAATCTAAGTCACATAAGCCAAAAAAAACCTAAATTATGATTTGTTGATGATTGGTGTCAGAATTATCCTTAAAAAGATGCATTAAATGGGTCTTGTAGATGGAAAAGGGCCAATTAAAGCATAAGAAAGCCTAATTACTAATGAAAACACTTTAAATATGGCAATATTAAAATTTATTTTGATTAAAGAAAGGCTCATTAAGCTCAATTAATTGATAAAACCTTAGAAAATTGTGAAAGTGTGTTGCAACAATTCACAACACTTTTGCAAGATGCCATTTAAATTCATTAGTTTACAAGGGGCCAAGACCTAATGTGAATATGTTAGGCATATATTAAAACACTAAATCAAGGCCAAATTGAGGGGACCTTTTCTCATCATTACATCTAGCTCCCACTTTAGTAAGAGGATGAACTTTCTTCAAACTCACACTAAAGTAGACCAAATGCAACAATAATCAAGAGGGGTTCAAATGTACCAATGTTCACAAGATAGGACAACCAAGGGGGTTGTGAAATCCCCAAGGACCAAGGTCCTATGGCAGAACAACACAAGCACAAAGGAACACACATGGAAGTGATAAAGAGAAACAAGGCACAAACATGCACTATAAAAGATGAAAAGAGAAAAGGTAAAAGAGAACTGGATCAAGCTTCAATCATTTGTCCATCATGATGTTGATCAAATCTAGGCTATTTGTCCCAAAAAAATGCATACTCGCTATGTGGAAATGAAACTCCTAGTTGTTCATTGGGTGAGAAGTCCAAAAGGGTGAGGCACATACACTCATGGCTAGTATTCACTCACACACACAAGTGGCTATGGGGAAATTCATGCCTCGGTTGGGCTTCCCGCTCAAATCATACAAAAGTTATACCACCTAATAACTTCAATAATGTACCACACAAAAATAGTTTTTGAGCTTCATGAGACAATAAAACATTTGTATGCTTGGAGCTCATTAGAAAAGAAGATGGCTCTATAGGCATGCAAGTTGTGTTATGCAAGGTGGCTATATAAATGCAAAATGCAAAAAAAAGGAAATGTTCAAAGGAGTATTGCTTAGTTCATGCAAGGTATTTAACATAGGGAGCATTGTACCTAATGTCTCCAAGAGAATACCAATCAAATAATAACATATTCACAACTTAGGGGATGTAGTGCACCACATCAATCCACTAAGAGGAATATAATATGATACGAGAGATCACGCTCTTGAGGGAAATAACACCCAATGTCATCCACAAAGTGAGAAACACATTGTATGAAATAAGACCACTACACCAATAACCATGAAAAGGAAAAATGCAAAAGAATAATGCCCATGTATTCCCCCACTTTAATGGAATTTCTAAACACCATACTTTGAGAAATTAATTTAAAGTAGCAAATGAAAAATGTAAATGAATAAGACATGAGAGATAACATGGAAATCCCTATGCCAAGTCATATGTTTCCAAGTGAAGCAACGTCATGTAAGAGAAAAAGAAAAGAGGGGGGGTTTTCCATCAAAATCAAAACACATAAGGGATCTATGGATTTGGGGTCAGTATGTTCTTGTTGCAATTTTTTTAGAGAGCTTGGAATTGTCATCATCCCCAAAATATACATAGAAATGGAAGAATGACACAAAGAGAGAGAAAACAAAGAAAAACCTTTTGGGTCAACATGGAAGAGACATGAATTTCTCAACACTTTGCATCATCCCCAAAAGTAAAACACAAGATAAATGAGAAAAAGATAAATAAAAAGAAAAATAAATATCCTTTTGGGTCAACATGGAAGAGACATGAATGTCCTGATGCCTTGCATCATCTAAAAAAGGAAAACACAAGGAAAATTGAAAAAAGATTAAAAGAGATAGAGATGCACGACATAAAGAAGAATGAAGGTACAAATAGAGGAATGCCACAAATAGAGAGAGAACATAGAATAGAACATCATGGGGGATCACATCACGCACATGCAAGCACACAAAAGAAAATGAAAAAGATACAAATAATACAAAATACTAGTAAGGAACATGCAAGTCAACCTACTAGTAGGTCATCCACATCCCAATAATTTTCTTTGTATATACTAAAGGTGGAAAACTAGCGAAAGGGACAAGAGAAAGTTTTGAACTAGGATAAGCAATAGGTTCAACACTCTTTGTAGGAGATTTGTTTTTTTAAGCTCATGGAAGAGGAAAACAATGTATTCAATTCGTTATGCACCTCCTCATCAATTCTAGAAACCTTGTCACCATCATCTAAATTAATCAGAACTGAAGGTTGAAGGATAATGTCCGTGGAAGAGTTCAAATCTTTTTGTGGTTTTATTTTGAGGGTATGTGTAAGATCATCATGGAAAAAATAGGCCCTTAAGTGACAAAAAATTTTAAAAAATCAGAGTTAGGCAACTTGACGTACAAATTTAAATAAGTTATCTATATTATTTCAAAAATATGTAACAATAGAATTTTTGGAAAATTGAATTTAGTTTCTAAACTACTATTTTTTATTTATTTTTAAATAAATCTATTTGGTGAAAATTTGAAATTTCAATGTAGTAGTAGTTAAATTTCAGGGAAAACTAAGTAGGTGTCTGTCTGACCACCTTAACCACAATAAAATGATAATATTTTTTTATAATATTTTAGAAATAAGTAGAGGACTCATGTCTGGATGTGATGCATATTTTTTCTAAGTAAATAATTTATTATGAATTTTTTATTACAACTTTTAAAAAATATAAAAACTTGTATGTTTGACCACCTTAACTTGGTGAAAACTTCATGAATTTTTTTTTTTTTAATCCTATACTATGTGTGGCACAGAATGTTATGCATGTTTTGGATTCAAAAAATGTGATAGTGTTTGAAAGCTATAAAAAATTTTCAATCAACCTATCAATCAACACTTTCGTCATAATTCAAATAGAAAATGAATAATAATTATTTATTAAATTCAAAGTAAAGCATAATTTATATTGGTGAAAATTTGAGAATCTTCTTTAAAAACCCTTTTCATTTCATCAATTTTGGGTTAAGAAAAAGTTGTCAACCACATACCATACAAATACCCATCATATTGCCACTTTTTGGCCCATCATGATCCTGCACATACTCTAGATTATCTTGTTTTATTGAAGGGGGGGTTGATAATGCATTTCTTCATTCAAGTTTGGATTTTTATTTTCTTTTTTTAGTTATTCATGTAACCTGCAAGCAAGGGCATGATGTTGATGCCTACACTCTCTAGCACCTCTATTTATTTTAGTTTTATTTTCAAGTTGCATTTTTGTAGGAGAGGGTTGATCAACCATAGGTTTCTCTTCTTCCCTAAGGGGAGGAACGAAAGAAACAACAAGAGGTTGTTCAATTACTTTCTCTTTGATTTTTTATACTTGTTTTACTCTAGGAGGTGTGGTAGGGTTATTTTAAATGTCTCTTGGATTTTTGTATGAGGTAGGTGAAGGTTTTGTCTTGGGTTGTTCTTAGTTATTTGGTATATCTTTAGGTTTAAGAATGGTCTCTTCAAGGATAGTAGGCTCATAGGTAGATGGGGACATGTTTTAGAGGGATAGTTCTGCTATCTTCTTTTCCTTGAATTTTTTATAGGACAAGAAAAATAAGTCTTCTCATAGTTTTATAGGTTCCATAGGCTCATGCCAAAAGGAATCTAAGGAAAATTTACCTTTAGAGGACAAAGGATTGAAGCCACTATGGTGAATAGTGAATGTTTCATTTTCAAAGTGAAGCCATGGATGACCTAGCTTCACACAAAATTGGTCCAACTATGGGATGATGGAGAATGAGAAATCTAATGTTGTTGGTCCTATTTGCAAGGGAAGAGTGATCGATCCTATCATAGGGAAAGCATAACCATTGTGTCTCTTGATCTATGTTTTTTGTTTATCATATATATCTTGATAGAGTTCATGAAAAAGTAAGAATTCCTTGGTGATCACATTCTCTCCATAGGCAAGATCTATTAATATCCCATTAGTCGGCTTATCATAGATACAGTCAACTATGTAAAGAGGACTATTGAGAGCATGTTTAAGTATATCTTTAGAAGAGAAAAAAATATCAAGAGGATTCTTAGTATACACCTTATGAGGAATGACATCCATCACTCCCACCATGTCATCCAAAGGATCATTATCTATAGAATCATGTTGCATAGGATCATTGTTATCATCATCTATGTCAACATTCATCACATCATTCTTTGTAGTTTCATTGGCTTTGAAAAATGAAATATTATGTTTTGGAATGGGGTTGGTGAATATTTGCATGTTTTGTTTAGGAGGGGAAAAAAAATTATTTCCTTGATCACTAACACCACGAATGGATAGATGGACAAAATCAATGAGGTCTTGTACGATATTTTTATGATGCTTGAAATGTTTCATGTCATGTCCATTTTGTCAGGGTATGTGCATGATCATGATGGGCCAAAAAGTTGTGATATGATGGGCATTTGTAGGGTAAGTGGATGATGAGTTTTTCTTACCCAAAATTGATGAAATGAAAATGGTTTTTAAAGGAGATACTCAACTTTCCACCAATATAAATTATGCTTTACTTTGAATTTAATAAATAATTATTATTCATTTTCTATTTAAATTATGACTAAAGTCCTGATTGATAGATTGATTGAAAAAATCTATAGCTTTCAAATGACATCACATTTTTGGAATCCAAAACATGCATCACATTCTATGCTTCACATACTATATGATTAAAAAAAATAAAAAATTTAGGAAGTTTTGACCAAGTTAAGGTGGTCAGACATACGATTTTTTATATTTTTTAAAAGTTGTTAAAAAAATTCATAATTAATAATTTACTTAGAAAAAATTTGCAAAAAAATATGCATCACATCCAGACATGAGTCATCTACTTATTTCTAAAATATTATAAGAAAATATTATCACTTTATTGTGGTTAGGGTGGTCAGACACACACCTAATTCTTATTTTTTCCCTGAAATTTAAGTACTACTAGATTGAAATTTCAAATATTCACCAAATAGTTTTTTTTCTTTAAATAAACCTAGTAGTTTAGAAACTACATTCAATTTTCTATAGATTATAATTTTACATATTTTTGAAATAATATAGATAAGTTATTCAAAATTTTACATCAAGTTTCCTAACTCTGATTTTTCTAATTTTTTTACCACTTAAGGGCTTGTTTTTTCCATGATGATTCTATACATACCTGTCAGTGATAGTGGCAATAAGGATTTGATCTAAAGCCCAGGGGTAAAGGCTTGTTGGGTCAGGTGTTTTGATAGGAGGAAAAGTAATCATTTTATGTTCTAGATGTTAGGACATTTTTTTATGAAGGGTATTGGGTAAGGGAGTGAATTATCTCTTTGGTTCTCCATAGCTAAAGGGGATTGTGGATTTAACAATAGCTACTTGGCTATTGGAATTTTGAGTTGTTTGTTGAGAGGGATTGAATTGAAGGAACCCTTTGTTTTTCTTCATAAATGGTTGGGAATTGTTTTGATTTATGGGCTCAAATTTCTCAATTTAGTTAGAAGTGGATTTTGTATCACAATTACTAACCGAATTTTGGTAATCACAAAGGGTAGTACACAATTTCATGAATGATGGAAATTTCATCATCGTAAGCTTGTATTGGATCTTGCTTTAAAAATTTTCCTTGAACATCTTTTGAAGGTGAGGATCGAGGATCTTGGTATCGATTTAGGAATAAAATGATTGATAAAATGAGATAAAATCAATTATCTTTTCTTCTTTTTGATTGCATCTCATAAAATTGGCTAAGGTCATCTTGGGAGTCATGTGCACTTGGAAATGGTTTACAAATGCATCAAAAATTTCATTGAATGAACAAATCAATTTTTTTGGTAAGAAAACTATTCCAAGACAGTGTCTTTCAATGATCTAGGGAAAAGTTTTGCCAAAAGCTTATATCATCAAGGAAAAAGTCACTACATAAGGTAGTATTAGCACTAACATGGTTAGAAGGATCTCCCTTCCCTCCATATTTCTCAAATATAAGCACTTCTACACCTTGTGGCATTGGTGTTCATAATATCTCCAAGGATAGTTAACTACTTTTGACATCATATGTAGGTGGACCATTTTGATTTTGGTTTATAGTGAAAATTTTCTTTTGAGGGGATGAAACGGTTTGAAAGAGTTGTGTTATGAAAGGGTCATTACTTGTGTTATGAGATGGCAGTAAAAATGGTGAAGGATTGTATGTGTTTGAAGGAAAAGTGAATGGAATTCTTATAGGTGGTAAGGTGGTAGGAGATATGACTTGCAATGCCACTTAGGAACTAGGGATGCTAGTAGGAATACACAAGGAAGGAATCTCGTTACTAACTTGTTGCATTGTTGTTGTGACTTGAGGAGTGGTATAGGTAGGTATTAAAGCAATTGTTGTGGGAAGAGGAATTTGAGTTCCTACTTGGCTCATGACATTTTTTGTTGGTAAATGACTAGTGCTTGGAGAGATTTTTTCCAATGATTTGCACTATTTTTTTCACAAGTTCAATCCCTTCTTCACTTTCAAGCATGTGGTGAATGTTATCTATAGTAGAGAGTGGTTGAAATGTTGTCATTTTGCACTTTATTTTGTAAGGTTTTTATGTTTTCATGAGTCTTACTTATGTTTTCTTGTGGGACACTATCCTTCCTTGTTTCATCTTGTATACTACTTGAAGGAAAAGAGTTGCTAAGGGTATTTTCCATACCTAGTGTACTAATTTCAATACTAGGAGTGAAAGAGCTAGACAACCCAAGATCTAGAATGATTGTGCTATCATACGATGACATGAGTCTTGAACTTCATCTCACTATATTATTAGTAATAGGACACCAAATACTCATATAAGGGGTACTAAAGGAAATGTGAATGAAAAGGCAATATAAGCTAAGAACAATGAAATTATTATAACAAAAAATATAGAAACTCAAATAGAAAAGAAATAACAACAAAAAAAAAACACATAACAATGTTTTGAATGCCAGAAAATGTAGTACAGAATATGCAAAGGGACTGATTCACCCAATGTGGTGAATGGGTCCCAATAATGATTTTTTTGAATTTTTTTAGAAATTTTCAATGAAATTTTATGCTTTTTATGTTTTATGAATTCTATGTGAGATGAAAATAAAAATTTTGACTATTTTTCAAAGAAATTGGATGCACAAAAGAAAGCTATACAATATTTCACTAATTCACATTTGGAAACACTATAATGCAAATTAACCAATGCAAGTCCTAATGCAATGTTAATGCAAACAAGATAATGTAATCCAAATCAGAAAATAAGCTATTCTAAATTTAGTTTCACCAAAATGAAATGGTTTATTTATGGGATGTATGCTATCATATGCTTTAGAGCATAGATCATACCCACACTTACAATTTCATTCAAGGGTAACCCTTAATATCTTAATGCAAAAGAGATAGAAATTTTGTAATAGGGTTGTCCTAAGGGTTAAATATTATATAATGATGGGTTAACCACCAAGTATAAATTTGGAAAAGACAATAAAATGCAATATGCAATGAAAAACCCGAATTGAATGCAAACTAATAATAAATGACCTAGAAAAGTGAACAAAACAACACATAAAACTATAAAACAAAATGTGTGCACTTGGTAATCTGGAGAAGATAGAATGGAGGTCTAGAATTCTTGAAAATATGATTTTACTACTAATTGGGATTCATTTTCCAAGCTAGGTGAATCAATCTAGTTTTGAGGAAATTGTGCAAGAACACGAATCTTCCAAAATGTTATTCAAATCTAAAAATCCTGAAAACTGGCAAGAAATAGGAATTGTTCACAAGAATTGGTGAACCAATATAGTTGGAATTTTTTAAAGCTTTAAAAGTTGATCCCACTCTTCTCTATCTACTCTATCATTCCTGAGTGATTTCTAGATCTGAATCTCTGATTTACAACCTGTAGGTCTTCTCCAATGTTCTCCAAGGCTTCATGACAATTTTGACAACTTTGAATGATTTTCAACTTTTCTCCAATCTTGTTCCTTAGGAAATATATAACCTTGACCAAGCCATAGCAATAAGGTACTGAAAACATGCTTGAAATGGTTGTAATAGACGTGTTTTTTGAATGTTGCTAGATTTATTTTGATCTTGCTTGAAACACGTGCTTGAATCATAAAACCTACATCATAATTTTTAGAACAATAACAAACATGATGGATGAAACATTTGACATTATGCTTTCAAGACACTAGAAGAATTCTCCAAAATTCTTGATAATCTTCCCTTCAATTCTCTTGTGAATGCTAGGTGAGAATATGAGTGAAACAACCTTGTATTTATACTCAATTATACAAGAATTGTCAAGATTACAACACTGCAATTCAACATTAGATCTAGGAGAATAAAATCTACCCAAAAATTTGATTTATATTTTATTTTGGTCCACATATGACTCAAACTTATTGTATGGGACAAAAAACTGAAAGTGATTAGAAATGTGTGAAAACTAGTTCAAGACCCAAAAATCTAGGTGGGACCCATTCTCCCAAGGTGGAAAATGAGTCCTAGATTAATAAGTCTGGGCCACACAAGCCAAAATCACCTAAATTATGATTCCTTAATGATTAATGTAAGGATTATCCTTGAAAAGATGCATTAAATGGGGCTTGTGGATGCAAAATAGGACCAATTAAATCATAATAAATCCCAATATTAATGACAAACCTATACAACTGTGAAAGTGTGTTATGACACTTTTAAAAACTTTAAATAAGGAAAGATTAAGATTTGTTTTGATTGAAAAGAGGCTCATTAAGCTCAATTAATTAATAAAACCTTAGAAAAGTGTGAAAGTGTCTTGCAAAACTTCACAACACTTTAGCAAGGTTTCATTTAAATCCATTAGTTCATAGGGGCTCAAGAACTAATATGAATATGTTAGGCATATTACAACAAAAAATCAAGGCCAAATTGAGGGGACCTTTTTTGGTCATTACAACATGATTAGGTTTATTTAGTTTACAAGGTCCCAATACCTAATGTGACTATGTGAAACACATTACAACACTAAGTCAAGGCATCATTAAGCACAATTTTATAAGGAGGGCCCAAAAAAAAAGTGAAAATATCACCAATGACATTTTTTGACAGTACAAATACAATATTATTTAATATTTCTTACTAAATTTTTGTCTTATCATTATACTAGATTAATAAAAAAAATTATAATCATCAAATGAAAACCCCAACATCAAAATTTAATAACATCATAAAGTTTTTTCACTGTCATCATCTTTTTTCTTAGGTCCTAATAAAGTGTTGTGACTATCTATTGCATCTCATCATATCTCTTTGTTTTCCTTGTTAGAATATAATTGTCTCATCTCCTCTCCATTGTTGATTGATTTCTAAGTCCACATAAATGGACCTAACAAAATAAAAATTTTGTATATTAGATACAAAACACCTCAAATGTGGTGGAGTCACTTATTCATTTTAAATGACATTTATTTTATCTTGAATGGATCTACCATTATCATTGATCCATTCCCACAAGTGAGCCTCATTGAATCTAGGTGGTGGAGGTGAGTGGTTATGAGGTGGAGTGGGTAGAGGGGGAGGTGGAGGTGTTGGTGGAGGGGATGGAGATGGAGGGAATGGATGTGAATGGGGATGAGGAGGTGGATAAAGGATATCATCAATATCTAATTGATCCATGATCTATATAAGTGAACTTGCATTAAATTATAAATTTCAAAATGTACGATAAATTTTTAAAAATCCCCTTAAACCATTCAATATAAATGACCTAATTGAATACAAATGAAAAAATCCATAATATTCATTTATGTCTAAGGCATGTTACAAATGAAAAAATAAATAATTATTAATGTGATGTGAAATATCATTAATAAAAACATTAAATTAGGATAAATTATTATGACTTAAGGGGTCCTCATAGGATGTCTTAATTAGATCTATGAATTAAGGTCCAAGGAAAAAATGATGGATTAAGGCAACAAATTTGGTGAAGTTTACCAAGGAAGACAAATTTCATTAAGATCATAGGATAAAATGATTGCTTTATGGTTCAGGTTTTTATAGTTGAGAGTTTAAGGTTTATGGTTTATGGTTTAGGGTTTAGAGTAATAGGATGGCCTATGGGGATATAGGAATTAAGGTCCTAGGATAAAATGATGGATTTAGGGTTTAGGTTTTAGGGTAATAGGATGGCTTAAGGGGATCAATGGAGTAAGGTCCTAGGACAAAACATTTGATGGCTTAAGGGGATAAGATTTGATGAAGTGCAAGATAGTGCTTCTAGCTTTAACTAATTATTTTTATATCAATGTCAAACTAAATACACAATAAATTATGACTTGAAATATATTTCTCAACTCTATGCATTTACTACAAGTTAATATTTTAAAGGGTTAGAAAAAGGTTGCAATATTCTTGTAGTGCAGAAAAATGTATCCCTTTACATTTTTTCACTTGTTTGCATCCTCCATGTAAAAATTTGGCTTATTTATTCCTTAGTTGGTCCTATTTTCCATCCACAAGCCTAGTTAATTGTATTTTTCTAAGGATAATCTTGAAATGTAATAACGGAAAATCATTATTTAATATTTTTTCTTATGAGTTCTAGATTTAGGGATCTAGGACCCATACACCCATTTGGGCATATGGGTCTTCCCTAGGTCTTGAAACCTAATTTCAAATGTCACATTGAACATAACAGTTCATGAAGTATGTGTCCTAGATTTAAGCCTCTAGGAATCATATTACCAACTTGGAATATGAGTCCCACTTCAATTTAAGACCTATTTTATTTCAAAGTTTTGGTAGGATTTTATTATCCTTAGTTTCATTTTCTCAATGTTGTCTTGTAGAGTTGTAGTTTTTGGAAATTAAGCATAAAGAACTATAAATACAAGGTCATTTAATTATGTTTCATCTAATATTTCCAAGAGAGCATTCCTAAGGAATGTTTATGAGATTAAGAGAATTCAAGAGAAAATTATCAAGCATTTGGAGCTACAATAAAGATTCAAGCTTCATTTCAAAGTCTTCATGCATCATGTGTGTTTGTGAGAGAACATTTGTGATGTAGGCTTCATGATTCAAGCAAGCATTAAAGACAAAGTTCCAATCATTCAATAAAATGTCAAGATCCACAACAATTGAAGCCATTTCACACATGTTTGCAACCTTCATTTCAAGTGTTTGGTGAGTTACAACATTGCATTTTTTCATTCATGATTCCTTCATGCTTTTCAATTTCATTTAATAGGGTTTAACCAAGGAAAACCCCTATTCCGTAACAAAAAAAAAACTCTCTTGATGTGTGTTTGCAGATCTAGGTTAATTAGAGCATGAAGATCCTTTGAAGGAAAAGTTGAAAAAAAAGTCAAAGTTGTCAAGAAGTTGTATCTTCGAGGAAAATCACCTACAAAACAAAATTCATACTTTTATATTTGAATATTAGAAAGGAAGGAAGCTACATAAGATCATTAGAGGCTACAAAATTTCTATTCAAACCCTAATAATAGGACTCATATGCCCAATCTAGTGTATTAGTCCCAGTATACCCTTTCTTCAATCTTTTTATAGATTTTGATTTGTCATTAGAAGATTCCAGATTCTTCCCAAAAATCATGTAGCAAGAATCATATGCCAAACCTGAGATATTAGTCCTAGTATACTTTTAAAAGTATATTTTTTGAGTTATAGACCTCGTTTCGACTCCATCACTCTACTAAGTACTTCTCTATTCTCATCCAGTTTATCAATCTCATTCCATGCTTTTAAGTTTCTAGGTTTCATAGTGAGTTTGAATAAGTATTTATGTTTCTCCTTTTGAAGCTCCATTTAATGGTAAACCCCCATCCAATTAAACTAGGAAACCATGAGACATTCCTCAATTGAGTCACTTGGTTGATGGATCTAGTTTCCTAATGAACTAAAGTGTGAAATAGGTCCAATTCCATCTCCCAAAAGGTGGAACCATATTTTCCAATTTGTTCATTTTGGTGAGCTAAAATACCTCTTCAGATTGCTTTCTTATCAAAATATATAAATCAGAAAGGCACCTAGTGGTTCTCTTTACATAGATGTCTGAATCAATGACAAGCCTACTAATGGGATATTAATTGATCACATCTATGTAGAGAATGTTGTCACTAAATAATTCTCACTTCTGCAAGAATTCTATCAAGATACATATCATAAATCGAAAGCATGGATAAAAATGCATAATGGTTTTGCTTGCCCTATGATAGGTTCAATCACAGTTCCTTTAAAATTTGGACTAAAAAAATTAGATGTATCATTCTCCATCATCCTGGCATTGAATAAATTAGATGTGAAGCTTGGTTATCCATGGCTACACTCCATGGAAGTCATCCTGTCGATTGGGAATATATGTTTAAAGTTTCCCTTGGACAATGAGATATTTATTCTACACCATATTGGATTTAATACTATGTCTTCTCATGGGAATTTTGCATTGGATTTCTTTTGGCTTGATCCTATTGAACCTATTAAACCTCGTGAATATTTCTTTTTCAAAACCTATCACAAGTTTAAGGAAAAATGAATAGAAAAATTATCCCTTTGAAACATGATTGAACCCATGATTGAGCCTCCTATCCTTGATGAAACCATGATTGGACCAAAATCCCTTCCAAGTAACCAAGACCAACCCAAGATAGATCCTTTTCCTATCTCCTACAAATGACCAAAAGAAAACCAAAACAATCCTGATGTGCCTCCTAAGATAAAACAAGTTTACAAAGCTTTAAAAAATTGGTTTAAAAACTTTCCATGGTTCCTTTCGTTCCTCCTCTAAGGGAAGAAAAGAAACCCATACTTGATAAACCTTCTCCTACACAAACACAAATTGAAGATTGTACCCAAAAAAATAGAAATTCTAGAGAGTGTAGGAATAGACGCCATGCTATTGTTCAAAGGTTAAGAGAAGAGAACAAAAAAAAACATCAACATCCAAACTCAAGTTAAGCACTACACGAAGAGTCTCCCTCCTTGCCACAAAAAAATATCTTATATCACAACAACAATAGAGACTAACATCTTCTTTGGACATTATCAATCAACCTCCCATTGTGATTAACTTGGACGATGATGATGAGATTACTAAAATTGATGAGGAAGTTCATAATGAATTGAATTTATTGTTTTCTTCTTCTATGATCTTACACAAAACCAACCATGATGATCCTCCTAAAAGGAGTGACTCACCACGTGTTGAACTTGGTGATGCTCCTAGTACCATACTTGTTGTCTCTTTGGCTAGTTTTCCACCTTCTGCATACAATGAAAAATATTGGGATGTGGTTGAACTCCTATAGGTTGACTCACCTTTGCCATACTTGTGTAGTATTTATTTTATTTTTTATTTTGTGCATAATGCAATCTAATGTACCATTCTATTTGATGTATCTCTCTCTTGGTGACATTCCTATATTTGTATCTACATTATTCTATATGTTGTAAAACTTTACATATTTTTTTTCTTGTTTTTCCTTTTGGGGATGATGTAAGGAATTGATCCATTTAGGTCTCTTCAATGTCAATCCAAAATATTATCCTTTATATTTTCTTTGTTTTGTGTTTTCCTTTCAATGATGACATAAGGCATCAAGACATTTAGGTCTCTTCCATGTTGACTAAAAATATTATCTCTTATCATTTCTTTTTCTTTTGTTTTCCTTTTGGGGATGACACATGGATTCAAGACATTTAGGTATCTTTCATGTTGACAAAAACTATTATCTCTTATCTTTCCTTTATCTTGTGTTTTCCTTTTGGGCATGATGCAAGGCATCGAGAGATTTAGGTTTCTTCCATATTGACCCAAATATTTTTCCTTTTTTTTCAATCTCTTTGTGTCATAATTCCCATTCCATGAGCTATTTGGGGAGTGATGAAATTTTTGAGCTCTCAAACAACATTGTATAAAAGACATACTAACCCAGAATCTGTGGATACCTTGTGTGTTATTTTGGGATTTCATTCTAGGGGCAACCCCTTTTCACGATGTAGCTTCATTTAGAAACATATGACATGGTGTAGGGATTTCCAAATAATATCTCATGTACTCTTTATTGTTATCATTTTTCATTTGCACTTTTAAAGTAATTTCTCACAACATGGTGTTTAGAGATTTCTTTAAAGTGGGGGCATACATTAGCATTATTTTTTTGCATTTAAATTGCAACTCATGTTTCATTGTGTGGTCTTCCTACTTCATGCAATACATATTTTTCTTTGTGATGAAATTGGGTATGATTTCCTAAAATAGCATGTTCTCTCTTAGCATATTATATTCCTCTATGGAAATTCCATGCAGAGTGCATTCCCTAGTTTTTGAATCTTCTATTCTTTGATTAGTCCTCTCTTGGAGGCATTGGGCATGATGTTCCCTAGGTTGAGACCTTACATGAACTAAGAAAAAACCATTTGAACATACTCTACACTATTTCATATTTATAATAGTAATTATATGGCCACCTTACATAACACACTTTTCTTTCGTATGGATCCATCCTACTTGTTCATCGGTGTTAGCAGACAAAGTTTTCTTTGCCTCATGAATTCCATTGTTCATGTTGTGTGGAACCTTATCAAAGTTATTCGGGGGTATAACTTTGGTGTGGTTAGTATGTATGGGATCCAACTGTAGGAATGAATTTCCCATAACCACATTCTACTATGTGTAGGCACATACCAACCATGTTTGTGTGTCTCACCTCTTTAGGGGATCACCTAGTGGATACCAAATTCCACTAGGCTTAGTGAGCATGCATTTTGTTTGCATAGTGGAAATCATGTTCCACTTGTAAATTTTTTTTCATAATCACCTTAGCCCTAATCCACATCATGTTGGACAAACTGTCAAGGCTTGATCCACCCTCTTTTCTTTCCTTTTTCTTCCTTCTCTTCGTCTTTGAGTGTATGCTTGTATCTTGTTGTTGCTTCATGAATCATTCAAATGTGTGTTCTTTTTTTCCTATGTTAGTTTACCATGAGATCTTGATCTTGGTGTCTTAATCATCCTTTTTTATCATTTTCATCCTATCTCACTAGCATCGGTACACTTAGAACACTCTTGATGCGAATTTTCTACTTTAGTGTGAGTTTGACACAAGGTCATCATCTCACTAAACTGGGGGCTAAATATAGTGTAGAAAAATGTATCCCTTTATATTTTCACATTTTTTGGGCCCTACCTATTAAAATTTGGCTTATTTATTCCTTAATTGGTCCTATTTTGCATCCACAAGACTAGTTAAATGCATTTCTCTAAGGATAATCCAGACATTTAATAAATGACAAATCATAATTTAATTTTTTTGGATATATGTTCTAAATATAGGGATTTGAGACCTATACACCCATCTAGGAATATGTGTCATCCCTAGGTCTTGAGCCCTGATTTCAAATATGACATTGAACATAACACTTCTTTAGATTTGTGTCTAGGGTTTAAGCCTCTTGTAATGATATGCCCAACCTGGCATATGAGTCCCACTTTAACCTAGGACCTATTTTAATTTAAATTATTGGTGCAATTTTATTATCCTTAAATTAAATTTATGAATGCCATTTTGTAGTGTTCTAATTTTGGGAAATTAGGCACAAATAACTATAAATACAAGGTCATTTCATTATGTTTCATCTAATATTTTCAAGAGAGAATTCCTAAGGAAATTTTATGAGATTAAGAGAATTCGAGAGAAAATCATCAAGCATTTGGAGCTACATTCAAGATTCAAGCATCATGTCAAATTCTTCATGCATCATGTGTGTTTGTGAGCTAATATTTTTGATGTAGGTTTCATGATTCAAGAAATAATTCAAGATAAAGTTCCAAACATTCAATCAAGATTCAAGATCCCCATCCATTGAACTCATTTCACACATGTTTGCATCCTTCATTTCAAGGGTTTCGTGAGTTGCAACATTACATTTTTTATTCATCATTCCTTCATGCTTTTCTATTTCATTTCAAGGTTTAATTACCAAAATGGAGTTTAACCAAGGAAAACCCCTGTTCTCTAACAAAAAAATATTTTTCTCTCTTGATGTGTGTTTTTAGATCTAGGTGAATTAGAGCTTGAATATCCTTTCAAGGAAAAGTCACAAAAGTTGTCAAAGTTGTCCAGAAGTTTTCATCTTCATGGAAACTAACATTCTGACCAGAATTATGAATTTAAAACTTGAAGATTGGATAGGAAGGATGATACAAATGATCACTATAGGATATATAAGTATCATTTAAACAATAATAATAGGACTCATATTCCCAACCTGGCATATTAGTCCTAGCATACCCATTTTTTCCATCTTTCTATAGATCCTGATCAGTCATTAGAAGATTCCATATTTTGCCTAGAAACCCTTTGTCGTGTAAGAAAATTTATCCATTTACATTTTCACACTTCTTGGGCCCTCCTTGCTAAAATTGGGCTTCTTTATGCCTTATTTTGTTCTCTTTTGGATGAACAAGCCTTTTTTAATTCATTTTTTTGGGGATAATGTCATCATATCACAACTAGTAAATCATGACTCAATGTTTTGGGTTGTGTGTTCTAGATCTAGTGATCTAGGACTCATACATTGCCTTGGGCATATGGGTCCCACCTAGATCTCAGGGCTTGATTCTAAGCATTTCCTTAAACTTAACACTTTTTGGAGTTTATATCTTGTGTTTAAGACATTGAGACTCATATTCCCCAACTGACATATGAGTCTGTATTTAACCAGGACCTATTTAAAATCAAATTATTAGTGGGATTTTATTATCGTAGATGTGATGTCGGCTTGTAGTGTTGTAATTTTAGGAAATTTTGTATAAAAAAATATAAATACAACATTATTTCACATAATTTCACCTACTATTTTCAAGAGAAAATTCCTAAGGAAAATTTATAAGATCAAGAGCATTCAAGAGAAAATTATCAATAATTTGGAGCAACATTCAAGATTCAATAATCATGTCAAAGTCTTCATGCATCATGTGTATTTTTGAGCTAACATTTGTAATGTACGTTTTCATGATTCAAGCAAGTATTCAAAGACATTATCTTATATCAAGATGAAGAGTTGAGATGCACATTCATTGGATACATTTCACACAATTTTGCAACCTTCATTTCAAGGGTATGGTGAGTTTATAATATTACAGTTGTTCATTCATCATTCCTCCATTTTATCTCATTTTATTTCAATGTTTGATTACCAAAATCGGGTTTGACCAAGGCAAACCCCTATTCCCTAACACAAAAAATATTTTTCCCTCTTCATGTGTGATTGTAGATATAGGAAATTTGGAGTGTATAGATACTTTGAAGACAAAGTTACAAGATTGAAGAAAGTTGCAAAGGTTTTCAAGAATTTGTGATCTTCACAGAAACTCATCTACAAATGGGAATTCAAACTTTTCAAACTTGGAGACTAGACAAGATGAAAGCTAAAGAAGATCAATCAAGGTTGCAAAATTTTCATTCAAAATCTAATATAGGGAGTAAATTTATTCGTTTGGTGTATTAGTCCTAGTATACCTCTTTTTAACAATTTTTTGTATATTCTATTTTTCTAGCAAAAGATTCTAGATTTTCTCTAGATTCCAGTAGCAAGACTAAATTGCCTAGTTTGGCATATGAGTCCTAGTGTACTTCAAAATGTATAATTTGAAAGTGGTATACCTTTATTGGAATCCATCAGCTTACTAGGTTCTGAAATAAAGAAAATTCAACACTCTATGTTCTAGGAGATAGAGTATCCAATCTTCTTGCAAGTTTCATTCAAGGAAACCCTAGAGATATCAATCCAAGGATGGAATGAAGGAAAGAGATCTACTAGAAGGGTTTCATAGCGTATCATTAGAGAATAAAAATGGGTTCACCACAAATATAGGTCTTGTAAAGACAAGTAACATGCAAAACCTAATGATGAAGCTTAATGAAATGTAAAATCTAAGCAAATGACTTAGAAATGATGCAAATTAGAATAATAAATTGAGATATCAGAGAGGCACACCTAGAAAATTGTAGATAATCAAATGAAGGTTTGAAATGCTAGAAAAACTAATTTTGATGCACACTAGGACTCATATTTCAGACAAGGCATATCGGTCTTAGACTAGGGTTTCCAGGAAAAAAATAAGAATCTGACAATGGTAAATCTAGAACTTCCAAAATCTAGAAAAATGACTATACTGGGACTCATACGCCACAAGTAGTGTATTAGTTCTATTTTTCTTATTCATAAATTCAAATTACTAATAAATTCTATCTCTTCTCTTTCTTCCCAGTCTGATTTATGGATCTGAACTTGTAAAAGACCTAAAAACATAATATAATTTTTATTTTCTTATGGGGGGTTTGCATTGGTAAAACCCATAGTTCTCTAATTAAACCTTGATAGAAAAAATGGATCTTGAAATTAAATGTGAATACAAACCCTAATCTCAAGTGCATCTAAGATTAAGTAATTTGAAATGCAATGCAACCCTATTCTAATGTGCTAGAATGAGATGCATGAATGAAGCATGAAGATGATGACTTACTTTGGGAGATCTCTAATCACCCTAATAAGTCATAATGATGCATGTCCCTTCCTTTAGAATTAAAATTAGAGTGATAATGGAGGATGGAATCACTTAGGAAATAAGTAATTAGACATTTCTTGATGGCTAGTTTCATCTCCCCAACCTAGAATATATCATGATTCACTATAGAAAACCATCACCAATCCTTGAAAATGATAGATACTGAATGAAAGTGAGCTTGAAGACAAACACAAACATGATTATGTTACTCCAAGAATTCAACTTTTCTTGCTCTTGAAAGCTTGTAAATCCCTTTTGAAGACTCACGCTTGAAACTCTAGAATGACTTACCTCTTGAATCACCTTCTCTAGATGAAAATAATGATTTTAAACCTTGTTTACATAGGAAATTTACCTAATTTATCATTTATTAGATATCAAATGATAACATCAACCAAAATTTTGAATGAAAAACTTGAATTTCCCACTCAAACCCTAAAAAGGGGCAAGACGAGACTCATACAACACTTATGGCATATGGGTCCCACTTACGGGGTCTCATATGTTGAAGGTGGCATATGTTTCCCACCCTAACTTTTGGGGGTGAGTAAATGTTGGGTTAGAAAATTGAATATCTTTGTTGATTTTGTCAAGATTTTAGTCGAAATAAGCCTTGAGATCTAAAATAAAGAATCTTAAGGGCATATTAATGATTGTTTAAAGAGCCATAAATGAAAGGGTACTAAAATAGGTAAAAATATCTAGTATGAAATTATGCCATCTCTAGGAAGGTGTAAAATATTGTACACTATATTTAGACAACACTTTAGTGCCCATATGACTCTACATGCATATATAAGCTAAATGGATTAGAATAGTAAACATCATTTCATTTCATAAAATGATACTCATATGGATTCATCTGTAAGTGTGGGAGAATGAAGCCCCCACTATATTTATATGCAAAACCACAATCTTAGAAACCATATCCTACACAAATTTTTTTGTTAATAAAAAATCCTCTTTGTTTAAATTCTTTATGAAATCAAATTTGAGGGTAGATGTATGCCCCCTTCATTCTACTTGCTTTATAGAGGTGGAATCAAGGTAGCATTCTAGCCACATCAAATTGTGTAAGTCATATCATAGGGTACTTCCAAGTACCATACCACATAGTGATAGAGATTTGATGAGAATGGGAGTGGAATCTTGAATCCAATGCAATACAAACATCAAAAATAGAGTTTTCTAGCCCCCAACATGCTAGTTTAAATGAAAAAGCACTTTTTAACCCTATGTAATAAAAAAAAATTCCCCTTTTTCCTTTCTTAATATGGGAATAATTAATGATAAATTGGACATGATATCAGCTTGATCTAGTGTTGTTATTTGTTTTACACATCCACATTAGGTCTTAGGCCCTTTTAAATCTAAATAAATTTAACGTTTTCCTAATTTAGTGTTGTAAAGTGTATTTATTGACACCTTCACATTAAATTTAGGAGGATTTTAAATTAAATTGACCAAATCTAATGTTGTAATGTGTTGTACACGTTCATATGGGATTTTGTGCCCTTCTTAGTTAAAAATACCCAATTTTTCCTTAATTTAATGTTGCAAAATGTATTTTTTTACATTTTCACATTGAATTTTGGGAACTCTTGCATTTATGGCCTTAATATCATCATTAATAGGCCCCTAAGACCCTATACTATGCATCCCAAGGAATATTTCAATAAAAAACCTGAAAGGATCAATAAATAAGCTAAATTTACACTCCCCAATGCTTTAGAAATTAAAATAGGCCCTATGGGACCCATTCACGACTTTGGGAAAATGAGTCCCATTTGGCCTATTTAATGGTTTTTAGTGGAAAAAATTGGGTTTTAAGTTTAGCTTTTATGTATGTCGGCCTTTGGGATCTACTATATGGGGTATTAGATAGATTTCCTATATAAATTACCTTTCAAATAACTATTTCATGTAATTCTACATGTTATCAAGTCAAGCATTCAAGATTTAAGCATTCCCAGACTTCACAAGATCATCTAGAGAGCATTAAAGATAATTTTCAAGGTATTCAAGGGTAGAATTATACATCATGTCAAGGATATCAAGAATAAAGCATGTTATCAAGCTAGTTTTGTGATGTAGCATTGAAGATCCAAGATCAAGTATTGTTCTACTGCTATTTTCAAGACCAAAATCTACATCCTTCATGGAAATTTCATGTTGACTTGCATATTTACAAGAAATCATTTATAAGGCACCATTCAATGTATTATTTTCCTTGATTCATCTTCTTTATTTCATGTTCCATGGCTTCATTTCATTGTCTCATCATTTGGTTTAATTACATACAAGGGGTTTGACCATGGAAAACCCCTATTTGCTCACAATCAACACTTTTTCTACTATCTCTCTCTTTTTATGTAATTAAAGATCTAGATGCCTTGAATACTTCAAGGATCATTGAAGAATACGTTTCAAGCTTGGAGAAAGTTGTTGGAGATGTCTCACCATTTTCAAGGTCATAATCCTCACCAAAATGTCATCTACAACCACAAAATCAGGGTTTCAGATCCAAAAATAAAGAGGAATAGAAAGAGTAGACATTGAATACCATATTTAGACTTTAAAGTTCCAAAAAAACCTAATTGGGAACATTCATCATGTTGGGTGAATGAGCCCTAGTTTAGGGAAATTTTGATATTTTTGCATTTTTAAACACCTTTTTCTAGAAACCTATTAATGCATAAAAGCTAAGATTTGGGACCGATTCAACCGGATTGGTGAATGAGTCCTAGTAGGGAAAAAATTATGTTATTTAGCATTTCAGGTCACCATTCAAGATCTCTCAGTGTTCTAGGTTCTCCTCTATACTTTTCCAATTTGTTGTTCTGATTTATTTGCACTTATAGGACATTCATTCAAGTTTTATGCATCATTAAGTTCAATCATTAGATCTTGCATTTCATACATTTTTCCAGGTCCTAGCTTGGTGGTAAACCCATCATTACTTCATAATTATACCCTAGGATAGCCCTATTTCAAGATCTCTTTCTCCTTTGCATACTTGAGGTTGAGATCTCTAGGGTTTGTCCTTGAATGTTGAGTATAGAAATTTTTGTTTCCCTAGGTAGTAAACCTTGGGGTGACAATTTTCTATGTTACATTTTGGTGAACCTAAATTTTGAACACTTTATTTCTGATTTGGAGTGCATTATCATCCTAGATCTAGCTTACATTGACATTGCATTAGGGTTTGCATAAGTTAATTGGCATTCTAGGGTTTGTAATTTTTTCATTAGTGAAATTTCATATACGTTTCATTTTTTCATCTTGAATCATTGAAAATCATTTAAAAAATTGCATTTTCGCTTAGGTTACACATCGTAAAAACTAAAAAGCATAAAAATACTTAAAAATATCTAAAAAAATTGCAAAAAAGTTGTCATTGGGACCGATATGCCCCTTTGGGTGAATCAATCCTAGTGCGTATTTGAAACTACCTTTTATAGCATTAAAAACCTTATTTCTACACTTTTGTTTTCTGCCATTGGTTAGTCGGTTTAGTTGGTTGAGTTTTTGTTACATGCATTTCACTAAATCTAGCTTAAATTGGTTCATTTCATGCATTGCTTAATTCCAAATTTGCATCTACAAAATTCCATCCTTCAAGTTGTTGCATAGTGTAATCAATAAATTACCTTATTTGAAATCTAAAAATTGTATCTACACATTTCATTATTGGCCTTTACATTCTATTTTAAGTTTGCATAGATTATTTTTCAAAAATGTTAGTTTTTGTCTTTTATAAGATTTCAAAGAAAAATTTATTCAATAAGCATGTTATTCATTCATTCAATACATTCCCTACTTATGAGAGTCTATTAATGCAAGAGATTGATAATTTTAACAATTTCCTTAAACCTACACCCCCTCTTATCTCTCCTATTTGTGGGAATGATGTGATAGAAGATGATGAAAATATAGACAATCCTAATGATCACTGTTGCTCTTCTCCTAATACCTCTCCTACATGTAATGAAGGTATTTTGTTGTTAGAAGATTGACTAATTGAGAATCATGAAAATGTTGAAATCTCCTCTTTTATTAACTCTCCTACATTGGAATATATTATAGTTGCACAAGATAATGAAATCATAAACACATTTCTAAACATCACCTTACCGAATTTACATTCCTCCTTTTCTTGTGAGAATGATTTAGTGGAAGAGGACAAGATTGTAAATGATGAGGATATGAACAAATATTTAAGTTATATAACAACTATCTTTATGATCCTTCCCCTACCTATCCTTTTTTGGAAGAAATTAGGAACAAAGGAATGAAATCATAAATTATCATGGAAATCATACTTATTTGTCTCCTAGTATCTCTCCTAGTTGTGAAGAAGGTACTTTGATTGATGAAAGTCATGAGAATCTTAGGGAAACCCTTATTGGGCAATAAAATTCAACCATGGATCATTGCCCTAATGTTGATGAAGTCATTTTGGAAGAACCAATCCTTGAATTTCAAGAACACTTGGTTTGTTGTTCTCCTACAAACTCTCCTCCTAGTGAGGATATCATGGTCCAATAAAATGACAACAATATTAATGTGGCTTCCTTAGGTGATGGTAAAAATGTGATTCTAGATACACTTTATTATAAATAAATTAAACCAAGACCCCTGAGGTTATGAATCTAAAAGTGTCCATTATACCCCCCTTTATCATGGGACCTCCTTTCAATGCTCTAATCCTATACCCACCTTCACACAAACCAAAAACTCAAAACAAACCCAAACTTATACTTTACCAACCTAAGAATATTGTTTTGCATTAGCCAAGTTCTAATATCATTGCTCATACATATAATACTAGGAACAATCCACAACCCAGCAAAACACCTTCAACAACCTTACCATAACCTAATATCATCTTGCCTAGCACTCCTAGTTTTCCTTTACATAGTGGGAAGGAGTATGATCTTTTTGAACAACTTAAAAATAATCCTACAAAGATATCCCTATGGGAACTAATTCAGAATTCACCTAATTATCACACTATGCTTCAAACAACCTTGCAACAAGTTGTCATCCCTTCTAATGCACAACTGAATGACAACAACAATGATCCAAGGAATAAATGCTGAATTTTTTTTCCAGCAAAGTTAACTCCCCCCTTTGGAAGTGCAAAAACAAAATGATGATTTCATGGTAATTGTTTAATACAAGGGAAGAGGCATAAAGTGAACCTTTTTTGACAATGGATCTTCCCTTAATGTGTGTAATGTGACCCTTTTGGATAGTCTTGGTGTGGATAAATAAAGAATTCAACCTGATTCTTTATCTATTAAGGGATTTGACAATGTAGGAAAATAACCACTTGGTGTGATCACTTTTCCTATCACAACTAGAAAGGCCACTTTAGAAACACAAATCCATGTTATCCCTCATGATATTTCATGTAACATCCTTTTAAGGAGACCACAGATTCATGAAATGAATGGTTTTCCTTCTGATTTGCATCATATCATGAAATATGTATAAAACAACAAATTGCACATGCTTGAAGTTGATCCTGAACCAAACAATTATTTGAACATTGAGAAAAAATAAGAAATTCCTTTGAAAAAATTAACACCAACCACACAAGTAGAACCCATACAATAGAAATAAAAATAAAAACACATTGATGAAGTCACAACTATTAGAAGATTATTGGGGTTCCTTAGATTTCACACCAACATTCATGGGTGAATACAAGATCATAAAGAAAGACCCTGAAAAGGGAAAAGAAGAAGCAATAATGTCAACACACAATTCAAAAAGACCCTTTGAAAGCATCCACATCAACCACTTTAGAACAAAAGACAACAAATTATAGAAAAAACTTTGATGAACTTAATTATGAGCAACCACCAAATCCAAAAGAGATGAATTTTTATAGAAAAGGAAAATGAAATGATGAAATAACTTGGTTACAATTGAAAAGGATGTGGTGCTATAGAACAAGGTATCCATGTTCCTATAGATCCTCACATGCAATAAAATACTAGTGGTCTTGGTTATTGTCCTTCAAAAGACACAAACAAGCCTTCACTTAATATCAACAATATCACAAAAGATTCCTCTAAGCCAACTTTAAAATTAGTGCATCCTTAACTGATAGACACTAGTAGTTTTGATTGTTATGCTTTAAATGAAAGAAAAGAAATAAATAAATCCTCAATTAATTTCAATTTCATCTTGCAAAACACTAATGATTTGAATTCATTATTTTTTACATCCTCTTTTAAAGAAGAGTACAAAATCTTGCAATTTGAAGAGTCTTGCATAAGTATGACACCTAATACTAAGCAATAGATATCTTTATCACAAAATAAAGGAACATATTTTACTTTTGATCAAGAGAGTATCTTGTTAAGAATCCTCCAAGATTTTTTGATATCCCTCCCTCCATGAACATAGAGAAAAATTTACTATAAGAGTTTTTTTTTTGTGTATCATAGAGTTCATGGTCATGATACTAATGAATGTAAGTATTTGAGTAACAAAATTCAATATGTTAAGGACTGTGGTGCTTTTCCTTAGATTGAAAAACCTAGTTCATCTTTTCATTTTTGCTCATCCTTGTCCTGCACTAAGTGGGGGCAAGGGATTAGGTAACCTTGTCCTCATATGTCACTTTTCATTGTCTCTTTTGGCTAGTTGATCAACTTTCCTATACATATAAGAGAAAGCTTGGGATCTAGAAAATATGCCTTAAGTTGGCTCACATGTGACATACTTATTCATAAAATAGCTTATTGTAAAGATATGACTTGGCATCTAGGGATTTCTAAATAAGCTCTCATTTCTTCTTTTGCTTTAAATAAATTACTCATAGTAATGTTGTTAGCAACTGATTTAAAGTGGGGGCATACATTGACACACATGTTTCATTGTGTGATTTTATTTCTTCTTGTTATTCATCCTTTCCTTGGTGGTGTCATTAGTCTTGATTTCCTCTAAGAGAATGACAATTCTTTGACTTGTCCTCTCTTGGATACATTAGGCACAATGTTCCCTAAGGAGAGACCTTGCATGAACAAAGCAAAATCCCTTTGAACATCAATTTTTTACTTGTCTCATGAAGCTTGAAGTTATTTGTTGTGTGGAACCTTATCAAATTTATAATTAGGTATAAGTTTCATATAGTTTGATGGGAAGTTGATTCGTAGCATGACTTTCCCTTACCCACTTGCATGTGTATGTGAGTGTGTATCAATTGTATCTATCTAACCCTCTTAGATTAGTCACCTAGTGAACAACGTAAAGTTTTGTTGCCTCAGAGTGAGAATGCATTTTTTGACAAACAACTTAGATCTAATCCACATCATGTTGGAAAAATGGTCATGATTTGATCCACATCTTTTTATTTTTGTCATTTTTTATTTTTCTTTCTTCCTTTAGTCATTGACATTGCATGCTTGCATATCTTGATGTTGCATATCATAAATATTGTGTGTGTCCTTTAGTGCTTATGTTAGTTTGACTTAGGATTTTGGATCCTGGGGGCTTGACCACTTCCTCGATCTTTGTTATCCTAGACCATCTACATTGGTATACTTTGACCCCTCTTGAATGTCTACTTTAGTGTGAGTTTGGTGAAAGTTCATCCTATCACTAAAGTGGGGGCTAGATGTAATGACAAAAAAGTGTTTCCCTTTTGCTTGATTAATTTGGGAATAATTAATGATAAATTGGACTTGATATTACCTTGATCTAGTGTTGCATTGTGTTTTACACATCCACATTAGGTCTGGGTCCCTTTTTTAGCTAAATGAACTTAACTTTTCCCTAATTTAGTGTTGTAAAGTGTATTCATTAACAACTTCACATTAAATTTAGGAGACTTGTAAACTAAATGGACTTTGTCTAATGCTATAATATTTTTTACATATTCACATGGAATTTTGTACCCTTCTTAGCTAAATAGACACAATTTTTCCTTAATTTAATGTTGCAAAATGTATTTATTTACATTTTCACATTGAATTTTGTGCCCTCTGGCATTTATGGCCTTAATATCATCATTAATAGGACACTAAGACCCTATATTGTGCATATCAAGGCATATTTCAATCAAAAACCCAATAAGATCAACAAATAAGATTAATTCACATAGTCCCTGATGCTTTAGCAATCAAAATAGGCCTTGTGGGACCCATTCACCACTTTTGGAAAATGAGTCCCATCCAAGTGGAATGCATTCAACCAACTTGGAAAATAAGTCCCATTTGGCCTATTTTCAAGGTTTTGAGCAAGAAAAATTGGGTCTTAAGTTCAAATTTTATGTATGTTGGCCTTTAGGATGTAATACACAAGGTATTAGAAGGATTTACTATATAAAAAAGCTTTCAAATAACTATTTCGCATAACTCTAAATGTTATCAAGTCAAGAATTCAATAGATAAGCATTCCAAGACTTCACAAGATTATCTAGAGAGCATTCAAGATCATTTTTAAGGTATTCAAGGGAAAAATTATTCGTCAATTGTTGTAAAAGTTCAATATCCATCATGATTTCAATTATATCAAGCATCAATCATGTTATTGAGCTAGTGTTGTGATGTAGCATTGAACATCCAAGATCAAGCACTATTCTACTCCTATTGTCAAGATCAAGATCTACATCCTTCATGGCCATTTCATGCTGATTTGTAGATTTACAAGACATCATTAATAAGGCATCATTCAAGGTATTATTTTCCATGATTCATGTTCTTTATTTCATGTTTCATGCCTTCATTTCATTGTCTCATCATTTGGTTTAACTACCTACAAGACGTTTGACAAAGGAAAACCTATTCCCTTATAATCAACACTTTTCTCTCTATCTTTGTGTAATTTCAAATCTAGGTGCTTTGAAGAATTGAAGGATAATTGAAGATTAGGTTACAAGCTTGGAGAAAGTTGTTGGAGTGGTCTCCCTATTTGCAAGGTCATAATATTCACCAAAAAGTCACCTACATCCCCAAAATCAATGTTTTACATCCAAAAACAAGGAAGAACAGAAAGACCAGACATTGAAGACCATATTCAGACTTTAAATTTCAAAAAAACCCTAATTGGAATCATTCAACACCTTTGGAAAATGAGTCCCAGTTTAGTTCAATTTTCATATTTTTACAATTTTGGATACCCTTTTTCCTAAAACCTATTCCTGCATGTAAGCCCAGATCTGGGAAAGATTCACTTAGATTGGTGAATGAGTCCTAGTAAGCCAAAATTTTAGGTAATTTAGCATTTTAGGTCTCCATTCAAGATCCATACATTTTCCAGGTGCTCCTATGTACTTTTCTAGTTTGTTCTATTTTTTTTTGCATTTATAGGTCATTCATTATGTTGGTGTAATTAAATATCTTGTACCTTGTCCTAGGTCATAATTACACCTTAGTTAAATTTACTTAGGGACCACATAGGAGGTTGTTGGAGATTTTCCACCTTTGGTGGAGTTGACATCTCATACCTCATCACTTCCACCTTTTGTGGACACATCATGTGATTATCTCTCCACCTTTTGTGGGAGATCCACTTTTTGTGGTGAATATCACATTATCACCTTTCCACTTTAGGTGGAGTGATAACTTTTCATAGTTGTCTCATGTCATAAGATTATGACACTTGTCATAATCTTATGCCCTTCTATGTTCTCACCTTGGCTATATATCCAAGGGGTCTCCTATGTACTATTTGCTCATTACATTCTATCATATTGATAGAATACAGTTTATTCTTGTCATCTTGTCTCTATCTCTCTTATTCTTGTGCTTTCTATTAGAACTCTAGATCTTGGGTGGCTACCTTCATAGCCAATTCTTACATGGTATCAGAGCTTTTGGAGTGCCTTTAGTTAGTCATTTGAAGAGATTCTTAGAGGGTTCCATTTTTGGTATTGTGTTGCAAGTGCATTTTGGGAGCTTGTTGCATCAGATCTGAGCTCACCATTGCATCCGGAGTGTCCGAGATAGTTATATTTTCCTTTTGTTTCATCTTAGTTGGACATCGGAGGCCAAATCTACAAAGGGTTGAAGATTGAAGGTCGTTGCCAGATCCAGGAGGTAGCTACCACTTTGAAGCATTTTCAGCGGAAAAGGACATCACCATTGCATCCAGAAGGGCCAAAAACCCCTAAATCGACTGCCAAATCATCCGAATTGGAGCAAGTTTCTCTCAGAGGAAAAAAAATTTTAGCAGGAAGGTCATACGACCCTACCTGCATAGGTACGATTTTATTAAAAAAAAAAATTATTTATTTTCTGCAAATAAATATTCACAGTTTTTGTTTTTCTAAATCTTAAAAAAAAAAATTAAAAATCTATTGTTTTTCAAAGTTTAAAAAATAAATAAATATATAAAATTTTAAATAAAAAAAATCTGCAAACCCTGCGGTGCGCAGGGACTGATACCTGTGCGGACCGTAGGTCTGCGGTTAGCCACCAATGGTGGCGGCAGGTCCGGTCGCCACCATGACCGTCGGCCATTGTAGGGGGCAGCCTCCCTGCGGCCCCCACCGGCCCCACATTTTTTAAGTTTTTTAAAATAAAAACATTTATTATGTTTTTTGGTTTTTAATAAAAAAAAAATTATGAATTTTTCATAAAGTTTTAAAAAATAAAACTTTAATAAATATTTTGTTAAAGTTTTTTAAAAATAAAACTTCTAATGTTTTTTCTTTAATAAATTAAGTTTTTTAAATAATTAAAAAAAATCAATCATGTTTTTTCTTTATTAGTTTTTTTAATAAAGTTTTTTCAAAAATTAAAAAAATAAAATTCTTTATTAAGTTTTTAATAAAGTTTTTTCAAAAATAAAACAATGTGTTTTTTCTTTATTTTTAATAAAGTTTTTTTCTCCAATAAATAATGTTTTTAAATTAAATCTTTTAATTAAGTTTTTTTTTAAAACAAATCATGCATTAATAAGCAAAATTGGAGAAATTAGTTTGCCTCCCGATCGAACCTTGTCTTGGACCATTTGTTCCTCTAATCGGCAACCAAATGGGGGTCAGTTGCTCCTACCGACATCCACCTGGAGGGAATTCTTCACGGTCTTCAGGTTTGGGTCTCTTTGGTTGGATTGTTCATCAGCATTTCCAGTTTTGCATCATGATCATTGTAGTTCTCCTCTTTCTAATGTTGTAATCGCACTAAAATAAAGTGCCACAATTTACTATTTCAGTGTACTATGTCATGTTCTGTATGCTTCTTTGGATTGTTCTATGTATCTAGTGTTAGTTACTATATACTCAGTGTACGCAGCGGCTGGTTAACCATGCATTTCGGTGAGATGGACTAATCACCATATAGACTCCTATTTTGGAAGCACTCTACCTGTCTTCAGAAGTTTGGTTCTACATCTAGAGACTTGGTGCATGGCTCCAGTGAGACTTGGATTGTACAAATTGTGCATGGCTCCAGTGAGACATGGATTGTACCAATCTGCTATTATTGAGCATTCAGTTGATTCTCACGCAGTTGTCTTCTTGGTTCTGGCCTTATCCCTATTGCAGTGTGGATTCTTCTACAGTTCTTCATTGATAGATTATGTAGTTATTCTTGAGTTGATAGATTCAGCTCAGTCACTATTATGTGGCATCTTCTATAGTTGTACCTAATTTTCTCTATCAGTGCTTTGCACAATTTGGTATATCTTTTGGCACAACATTTGGAGGACTCATCATCATCCTTGGTCCACTCTACTTCAGCTTTCACATTGTTCTACATTCTCTCCTTCTTTAGTTCAGATTGGGGACTCTTGACATTGTGACATTTGAGCAGTGACTCTCCATTGAGGGGGGGTCACATGGACTATTTCTTATGGGGGGAACTTTTTCCTCACTTGGGGTTTTATCCTTATCATGCTATGTTCATAGATTTTTGTATCTCATCTCTCTTTTGGTGGGTAGTTTTTCCCCCCTAGGTTTTTCTATCTTTCTCCACTTTTATGAGAGATTGCATTGTGTGTACATGGGTACCTAACATGGCCTTGTAGCCGGGACCCATCTTGCATTGTTTGCATTTGTGTACATTCTCCCTAATTTGCACTTAAGGGGGGGGGGTGTTGATGTAATTAAATATCATGTACTTTGTCCTAGGTCATAATTACACCTTAGTTAAGTTTACCTAGGGACCACATAGGAGGTTGTTGGAGATTTTCCACCTTTGGTGGAGCTGACATCTCATACCTCATCACTTCCAACTTTTGTGGACACATCATGTGATTATCTCTCCACCTTTTGTGGTGATTATCACATTATCACCTTTCCACTTTAGGTGGAGTGATAACTTTTCATAGTTGTCTCATGTCATAAGATTATGACACTTGTTATAATCTTATGCCCTTCTATGTTCTCACCTTGGCTATATATCCAAGGGGTCTCCTATGTACTATTTGCTCATTACAAGTTTATTCTTGTCATCTTGTCTCTATCTCTCTTATGCTTGTGATATCATTATCTTATATCATTGATAGGAATATAGTTTATTCTTGTCATATTATTTTCTCTCTCATTTGTGCTTTCTATTAGGCCTCTAGATCTTGGGTGGCTACCTTCATAGCCAATTCTTACACATTCAATTTTATGCATCACTAAGTTCAATCATTAGATCCATACCATTGAAAAATAGACCCTTTCCATTTTCATGGCCTTTTAGGTCTTGTATCATAGTGTTGGATCTATGTTTCTTTAATTTAATGATGTATCTTGGCTTAATCATGCTTATTTTGGTGTTAAAATTCAAAGAATGAAGTCTTGTGAAGGTGTTGTGAAGTGTTGTAAGACATTTCTACATTGTTCTAGACTCTATTTAATGCAATTCACCTAAAAACCATCTTTTCTCTCATTAACAAGTCCTATTTTGAAGTGTTGTAAAGTCTTGTAACAAGATTTCATGCTTTTCTAGGCATATTTTCTCTATTTACACCCTTCTCATGCTTTTATTTTGTCTCTTTATGCCCTCATATTCTTATATTAAGTTTATTTTTGGGTCCCATCCAAAAAAAAAACATTAAACATAACATTTTTCCCAACACTTGGTTTTGGGTCCCAGGTGGGACGCATTCACCAAGGGTGGAAAATGAGTCCCCCTTGGCCCTAAGTTCAAAATATTTCAAAATTTCTTTCAAAATTTTACTAAAATTCACTTCATGTTAGCATGTGATGAGGTATGAATGGATACTAAGGAACATGATTTGTATAAATAGTCATTTTTCACCTCATTTTACATCTCATTTAATCTCCTAGCACATTCAATCTTCAAGCACTCAAGCACATTGCATCATCAATTCAAGCACTTTCAAGCACTTTTGAGTAGCCATTGACATCACTTTAGATTTGCATATTCAAGGATGTGGTAAGTTTGTAATACTTTACTCTTATTCATTTATCATTTCCTTTGCATCTCATTCATTTCTATTGGGTTTAACTACTAAAGTGGGGTTTGACCAAGGAAAACCCCTATTCAATAACCCCCCAACATTTTTCCCCTTTGTCCATGTGCATTTTCAATCTTGTTTTGCAGATTTAATAGGTTTAAAGGTGTTCAATATTGGAATTCAAGTCAACTAGGCTCTTCCAAATCAATTCATCATCTATTCAAGTAATTTGAGTGACTTTCATCCCCTTTTCTACAAAATTGACCCCGACAACCATACATTTAGTCATTACCAGAACTGGAGTAGCAGTGTTGGCCTTTGAATTTTTACAAATATTGGGGAGGACTAAATCCCCACCATTAGAAAATGAGTCCCACTTGAAAATTTGAAATCAAAATTTTGTTAGAAATCAATTCTCGGCTATCAGAAATCAGTTCCCGACACATTTTCAACAGTAGGAGGATTGATTTGCCACCCTTGGCGAATGAGTCCCACTGTGAAGAATAAGAGAATTTCTTCACCATTCCATACATTCGTGAAAGCTCACACATTATCTAGGTGCACTCAAATTTGACCCTGCACTTTCTGTTTTGCATATTTATTTATATTTGTTCATATTTCATAGTTGTTTGCATATCACACTATGTTTTCGAACATAGCATAAATTACACTTTTGCATTCATTTTAGGTCATTTTAATTATTCAATTTCATTTATTTTAGTTATTTTACATCATATCACATCACATATGCCATAATTTCAATGTCACATAAGAATTTTAGGATCCAATCTCTCTCCTTTTGGGTGAAAAACCCTATAAGAGTTAGAGAGTCCATTGGGTCCTAAAATCTATGTTTCATTTTGGTGAACCTGACTTTTGAAAAATTTTCAAACTGCTGATTGCATCCATACATTACATCCTAGCTTTTATTTGCATTGCAATTCAATTAGGACATTGATTTATTATTACATTCTAGGACCTTTCATTTTGCATTAGTGAAAAACTCATTTAGTTTTCATTCTTCCATTCAATTTTATTGAGAAAATTGAAACTCTACATTCTATACCTATTTTTTATTATGAAAATCATTTAAATCATTCTTAAAATTCTGAAAAATACAAAAAAAATGCACCCTAGGACTCATTTGCCACATAGGGCGAATCAGTCCCTCTGCATATTTTAGACATTAATTTTGCATTATTTCTTATATTTTTTTGTATTTCTCTTTTTTGTATTTACATCTGTATTACATTCAATAGATTTTTTGTTATTTTCATTTTACATTCTTAGATTAGCTTGCATTTCCATCCACCCCTCCTTTGTGGTACTTTCATGAGTGTTTGGTTCCCTAGTGATAAGACTTTTTTGAGAAGAAGTTGTAATCTCATGGCATCCCACGATAACACTTTTGTTTTGGACCTTGGGATCTTATGAGCTCTTACTCCTGGTATGGACAATGGTGCATTAGGCCCTTAGAATACCACTTCCATGCCTTCACCTTTCCATCCTATGCATGTTGACAATAAAATCAAGTCTCTCCCACAAGGAAAGGTTATTAACATTCATGAGGACTTTGGACATTTACAACAAGACTTGTCACTTGAAAACATTTCCACCACTGCTATACCTACTATTGAGAACTTTCATCACTTAATTGAGAGTGATGATGGCTTACATGTTTTAAAACAAATTTATTATATTTACAATAAGCATGCCTCTTCAACTACCCAATCCACAAATATCCCTGTAAGGCAAGGAGCATCTCAAGTTCCTCCTCCTTCAACTATAGCTTCCATACCAACTTACACCAATCCGCAAGTCCATGAACCTTTACATCAATCCAATGTTGTTGGTACTTCTTTCCCGATTTCCACTAGCATTCCTACAACTTTTGTGGCATCACAACCTCCTTCCACCACCTTCACACCCTTTACTATTCCTTCCACTTCCCCTAACATCACATACACACCATCACCATTTTAACTTCCACCTCAACCCCATTATCCTGATCCCTTTATGACACAACTCCTTAACATTGTTTCATCCATGCAACACCAACTTGCCACCATTAGTCAAGCTCAAACTACTCCAACCACATAACTTGTTGGTAGCGGCTCCTTATCCTTAGAAATATTAAGTACCCCGATGCCACAAGGGATAGAAATGTTGAGATTTGAGAAATATTGAGAAAAAGGAGACCCTATCAACCATGTCAATGCTTTTGCTGCCTTGTGTTGTGATTTTTCCCTTGACAATACACTTTTAGCAAAACTCTTTACAAGGACCTTGAAAGATATTGCTTTAGAATGGTTTTCCAACTTGTCTAATCATTCCATCCATTCATTTAATGAATTGGTGGAAGCTTTCATTAATCACTTTCTAGTGCACATGACACCTAAAAATTAAATGGCTGACCTTATGCGATGTACACAAAACAATGATGAAAAAGTAACAAATTTCATCTCTTGTTACCACTTCCTATATGCGCAAGTTGATGTCCAAATTCCATATGGACATCTATAGAATATTTTTATTGAGAATTTGTACACCAACCTCCAAGATAAGCTTATGATGATGAACTTCCCTTCATTCATACATTTTTGTACAACCTTATGTGAGTATCAATATTTGGTTTCAAGTTGAGTTAAAATCCACTTTTAGCCGAATTGACAAATCTGAAAACAACAATCAACACCAAAATAACAAACAAAATTTATGCAAACCTCATTAACTCAGGTGATCTGACCATTATGGGTGTTAATGATCAAGGAAATAAGTCTATCATATGGTCCCCTAACCAAAATCTCTAAATCTTCACCAACCCTATGCCCAAGCACACTGCCTTGTTCGTCAAGGCTAGTGAACTATCAAGTCCTAATGTAATAATTGTTGATACACAGAATGAGCAACCCGATACATCTCCTCGTATTTTCCCAAATAGTTCTATGAATGACCTTATCACTACAATAGATGTACCCCTCGTAAGGGCCAAACCCCTTAATCTCTGGTTAATAATTTTTCTACTAAGGACATAATACACAAGCTTCCTGATGGTCCTCTCTACATAGCCATTAGACTCTATGATAAACCTACTAATAGGAAATTAATAGATCCTGCTTCTGGTGAGAATGTGATCAAAGAGGAGTTTCTAGTATTACATGATCTATATCAAGATAACTATAATCCACCAACTGCATAAATTAAAACACATCATGGTTTTGCATTCCCTACAATTGGATCAATCGTGCTACCTTTACAAATAGGACCTAATACTTTGGAGGTAATGTTTTCTATCCTTCAACAATCTAACCAATTTTGTTTGCGGTTAGACCTTCCTTGGCTTCACTCAATGAAATAGGTCCCATCAGTCATTCACAATTGCTTGAAGTTTCCACATGGCAATGAGGTATTCACTATACACCATAGTGGCTTCAATCCTTTATCTTCCAAAGGTAACTTTTCATTAGAAGCCTTTTGGCCTAAACCCATGGAACCTATCACTCCTCGTAAGGACTTCTTTTACATTGCTTATCAAAAGTTTAAAGCCAAATAAATTGATGCATTATCTCTTCGTAACGCATCTTCGTCCACCTCTACTCATCCTATCCTTGATGAAACCATGATTACACCTAAATTTGATATTGAACAAACCATCACACCTTCTATGCAAACTCCTCCTGATACTTCCCAACCATCGTCTAAATGACCAAGAGACCAAGAAATAACTCCCGCCTCACTTCATTGTACCAAAAAAGTATATAAAGAGAAAGAGAAAGTGGTTGAACCTTCCTCTTTAGTTTCTCCTGCTCTTCCCCTTTCAAAAGTACATGAACATATGCTGACTCAATCCACTCCTATACCTCAACAAATCCAAAATAGAATTTAATGGAACCATGCTGCTTGGGAATGCTAACAGCATCATCATCTCCTGCTCATACAAAAAACAATCATGACAATCAATCTTCAGCCTTGAAAGTAGATATAGATGACCATCTTCCCTATCCTGACCAACCACATGAAATTTCAACCCACCAATTCCAACAAAATGAACACATCCAACCCACTCTTGATACATCCATCCTTATAAATCACCCTTTGTCCTCTCATCGTTATTAATCTTGATGATAACAATGAAGATGTGATGATTTCTAACATAGATGAAACAATAAACAATGACTTGAACTCTTTATTTTCATCTACAATGAGCTAGAATGATAAATCATCTCTGCCAAGTAAAGAACCCGGTACAACTCCTAGTTTGGTAGTTGTGATTCCTCCTTTAAACAATCAATCACCTTCACATTCCACTGAACATGATTGGGAGGTGGATGACTTTATGGATGACTTGCATTTTCCTACTTATTCTTTTCTTCACATTCATTTTCCTTTTCTTTGTGTGTTTTTTTTTCTCCGTATCATGCATTTGATGTCTCCTTCTCTTTGTACACTTCTTCTATGTGTATCTCTATTCTTCTTTTCATTTTTCTTTTGTGTTTTCCTTTCAAGATGATGCAAAGCATAGAGACGGCATATTCTCTTCCATGTTGACCCAAATGGTCCTTGTCTTTTCCATTTTTGTTTTGTGTTTTCCTTTGGGAATGATGCAGAGCATAGAGACACCCTATGTCTCTTCTATCTTGACCCAAATGTTCGTTTTCTTTTCCATTTTTGTTTTGTGTTTTCCTTTGGGGATGATGCAAAGCATTGAGATGCCCTATGTCTCTTCCATGTCAACCCAAAAACCCCCCTTCCCCTTGTTCTTTTCAATTTTTTTTCTTTGTATTTTCTTGTGTTTTTTCATTTGAGGATGATGCAAGGCATTGAGACTAAAATGTCTCCTTCATGTTGACCCAAAAGATTTTTCATTTTTCACTTTTTTTTCTTTTTTCTTGTGTTTTCCTTTTTCGGTCGATGCAAAGCATCAAGGCCGCAATGTCTCTTCTATGTTGACTCAAAATGGACTTTGTTTTTCTTTTTTTTTTCATTCTCTTTGTGTCATTCTTCCAATTTTATGTGTATTTGGGGAATTATGATAGTTTCGAGCTCTTTCAGACAAAACACTATAGCAACAAACACCCTAACCCAAAATTTATAGATCCCTTATGTGTTTGGTTGCTTTAATTATGGGGGGAAACTCCCTTCTTTCCTTATTTTTCTCCTCCATCTTGACATGGTGCAGCTTAACTTCAAAACATATGACTTGGCATAGAGCTTTCCAAGTTGGCTCTCATGTCTTGTTTTCTTTTTGAAATTTTATTTTCTTCTCTACTTTCAAGTAATTTCTCATAGAATGATGTGTAGCAATTCCCTTAAAGTGGGTCCATACATTATCATTATTTCATTTACATTCTTACCAAAGCCTTGTCATTTACATGATGCATTTGTCACTTTGTGGATGACATTAGGTGTAATGTTGTTCATAAGTATGATCTCTCTTAACATATTGTGTTCCTCTTTGTGGTTTGATGCGACACACCACATACCCTAAGTTGTGAATATACTATTCTTTGATTGGTCCTCTCTTGGAGAGATTAGACATAATGTTCCCTAAGTGATCAACCTTGTATAAATTGAATAAGACTCCTTTGAAAATATTACACATGACATTTTTACATATTGCATTCTTATTTGGCCACCTTGCATAACAAAACTTGCATACCTGTAGAGTTGTCTTATTTGTTTATACACCTTTGATAACACAACTTGCATGCCTGTGGTGCCATCCTATTTTTCTAGTCTTATAAAACTTAAACCAAAATTTGCATTTTCTTTGGCTTTTTGGCACCTTGTTAAAGTTATTGAATTGTTATAGCTTTGGCATGGTTGAGTGGGAAGACCAACTAGCAGTATGATTTTTCCCCATATCCAATTGTGTGTTTTTTTGTGAGTGCATACCAACTAGCATATGTATCTTAATTTTTGGGCTTTCTCACCCCATGGACAACTAGTTCTATGGCCCTAGAGTGACAGCACATTCTCTCTTTTTCAAACAATCAGCCTAGATCTCTTTTCACAACTAGTTGGATTGATGATCAAAGCTTCATTGAATTCCTCACAACACTTTTGTGTTCCTTTGTCCTTATGTTTAGTTTTTCATGGGATCTTCATCATGGGGGCTTGATCATCTGCCTTTTTTTTTGTATTCCATCTTGCTAGCGTAAGTGCATTCAAACCCTTTTCTCGATGTTCATGGCTACTTTAGTGTGAGGAAGCAAGTTTCTCTCACTAAAGTGGGGGATAAATGTACCATAAAAAATGGACCCTTCCCATTTTCATGGTCTTTTAGGTCTTGTTTCATAGTGTTGGAGTTATGTTTCTTTCGTTTTATGATGTATCTTGGGTTGAACATGCTTATTTTGATGGTAAAATTCAAAGAATGATGTCTTGTGAAGGTGTTGTGAAGTGTTGTAAGACATATCAACATTATTCTAGACTCTATTTAATGTAATTCACCTAAAAACCACGTTTTCACTCATTAACAAGTCCTATTTTGAAGTTTTGTAAAGTCTTGTAACAAGATTTCACACTTTTCTAGGCATATTTTCCCTATTTAAACCCTTCTCAAGCTTGATTTTGTCTCTTTATGCCATCATATGCTTATATTAAGTGTATATTTGGATCCCATCCCAACAAACCAAATTAAACATAACATTTTTCCTGACACTTGGTTTTGGGTCTTAGGTGGGACTCATTCACCAAGGGCAGAAAATGAGTCCCCCTTGGCCCTAAATTCAAAATATTTCAAAATTTCTTTCAGGATTTTACTCAGATTCACTTCATGTCGACCTCTGATGAGGTATGAATAGATACTAAGGCACAAGATTTGTATAAATAGAAATTTTCCACCTCATTTTACATCTCCTACAATCTCCTAGCACATTCAATCTTCAAGCACTCAAGCATATTGCATCATCAATTCAAGCACTTTCGAGCACTTTCGAGTAGCCATTGACATCACTTCAAAGTTGCATATTTAAGGATGTGGTAAGTTTGTAATACTTTCATTTTACTCATTTATCATTTCCTTTTCATGTCATTCATCTCTATTGGGTTTAATTAGTAAAGTGGTGTTTGACCAAGGAAAACCCCTATTCAGTAAGCCCCCAACATTTCCCCCCTTTGTGCCTGTGCATTTGCAGCCTTGTTTTGTAGATTTAATAGGTTTAAAGGTGTTGAAAAGTGGAATTCAATTCAAATAGGCTCTTCCAAATCAATACATCATATATTCAAGCAATTGGGGTGACTTTCAACTTATTTTTTGCAGAATTGACCCCGACAACCATACATTTAGTCATTACTAGATCTAGAGTAGTACTGTTGACCTTTGAATTTTTAGAAATCTTGGTGAGGACTGATTCACCACCCATGGTGAATGAGTCCCATTTGAAATCTAGAAATCTACATTTTTTCATAAATGAATTCCTGGCTATCAGAAATTAGTTCCCAACACTTTTTCAATAGTAAGAGGACTAATTCGCCACCCTTAGCGAATGAATCCCACTGTGAAAAATAATAAAAAATCATCAGCATTCCAGACATTCTAGAAAGCTAACACATCATCCAAATGCATTCATATTTGACCCTGCACTTTATGTTTTGCATATTTCTTTCTATTTCTTCATATTTCATCGTTGTTTGCATATCGCACTATGTTTTCAAACATAGCATAAATTGCACTTTTTCATTCATTTTAGATCATTTCAATTAGTCAATTGCATTTATTTTAGTTATTTTATAACATATCACATCACATATGTCCTAATTTGAATGTCACATAAGCATTTTGGATCTAATCTCTCTCATTTTGGGTGAAAAACCCTATAAGAGTTAGAGAGTCCATTGAGTCCTCAAATCTATGTTTGAAGATCTTGTATTTCTTACATTTTTCCAAGCCCTATCTTGGTGGTGATCCGCACATTAATTTACAATCAAACTGTCGGATAGCTTTACTAGAAGATATCTTTCTCCTTTGCATAGTTGAGGTTGAGATCTATAGGATTTGTCCTTCAATGTGGAGTATAGAAAGTTTGTTGCCCTAGGTCCTAAACCCTTGGGGTGACAATTTTCTATCTTACACCCTCATATGGTAAAAAATTAGTTTGAACATGTAGTGTAGAAAAATGTATCCCTTTGAATTTTCACACTTAATTTAGACCTATTTTGGCACCCTTGGATTAATTACCCTTTAAAATCATCATTTATATGCCACTAAGACCCATTATTTAAGATCTTCGCGCTCATTTGATGTAAAAGTCCCATAAAATCATTCAAAACACTGAAGAACCTGAAGACCGACCTCAAAAAGCTAAGGTGGGACTCATTCGCCACCTTGGGTGAATGAATCCCCTTAGGACCCATTTGGGGTCTTTTTCAATTTTTAGTAGGAAATTCACCATTTTAGTTAAAAATTTTTGTGGATGTCAGTCTTTTAGATCTAAATAATGGATAATCAAGTGTAAATTCCTATATAAACAAGTTTCTAGGCTATTTTTATCATATCTTAAGCACTTTGAGCAAGCATTTTCAAGAGTCAAGTGTTAACAATCTTTCACAAGAGAATTCACATTTCAAGAGCAAGGAAAGTTGAAGCATTGAAGCAACATTAAAGTATTTTGTTGGTCTTCAAGCTCACTTTCAATCAATATCTAGCATTTTCAAGGGTTGATCATGGTTTTCTATAGTGAATGATGATGGATTATAGGTTGGGGAGATGCAACTAGCCATCAAGCCAAGCCTAAATACTTGTTTCCTAAGTGATTTCATCTTCCATTATCACTCTACATTTTTCCTAAGGAAGGTACAAGCATCATTAGGATTCATTTGGGGTGATTAGAGATCACCACAAGTGAGTCTTTCATCTTCATATTTACATTCTTGCATTATATTCTTGCACATTAGAATAGGATTGCATCATGTTTCAGATTTCTTTGTCTTAGACACACTTAAGGCTAGGTTTTTCATGCACATTTCTTTATTTCTATCAAGGTTTAATTACCAAACTTAGGGTTTGACCAAGGGAAAACATCCATTACAAAATCCAATTATATTCTTTTTTGTAGGTACATTTTGTAGATTTGGATCCAAAACTCAGGTTGGAAGGAAACAACTAGTGTTGAAGTGCAGATAAAGACATTCATTTTTTTTAAAAGTGGAATAGGACTGATTCACCAAGAGTGGCAAATCAGTCCCACTATAGCTAGTTTCTAGAGCTATTTGTATATTTTGATACCCTTTTTCTTGAAATAGACTTCCAAACAAGAACCCATATCTGGGCTTGATTCGCCTAGGTTGGAAAATGAGTCCCAATTGTTCAAAAAGTCAAAATTTATAGAGTTTTAGAGTTGTCTCTAGTTACTTCAAGGTTTCTAGGTGCACATCAGTCATCTTATAGCTTTTATGTTTTGTTTTAATTTATATTTGTAAGGGATTTTCTAGGCCTTGCCATTAAACTAGGGTTTTGTATTTTACCTTGTAATTCATTATCTTTTCCAAGTTCCAACTAGGTGGGGAACCCCTCATTAGATCATTTTTAGTCTATAAAACATCCCTCTTGAAATATTTATTTCTCCTTTGAAAATAAATCTCAGTGGTTTCGTTCTTTGAGTGAAAGTTAGTGAAAATTGGCCCTTTCTAGGCCCTAAATAAAGATTGAAGAAAGGTGGAGGAAATTTTCCATCTTTCAAAACATATATATGATTAAAAAGTGAATTAATTTGTATTCATTTTATCTTTTACCTTCTTGTAGTTTGAATTCAGTGGAGAGTATGTAAGAATGTAGAGTGTATGACCATATACACCCCCGAGACTAGACATCCTACATGAGGGGGTGGTAAGAGATGATCTGGAACATCCCATGAGTGAATTATTTTGTACCTTAGCTTTTGTTTTACATATTTATTTTATTTTTTACACATTTCTAGATAGATTTAGGACCCTGGAAGAAAAATTTGCAAAGTGTCTTTTCTTCACAAAGTGTCCCACCTCTTAATAAAGTGCCCTATTTTTTTACGTTTCCCAAAAAGGGAATAAATTGTCTAGGACCCTTAGAAAAGTACCTTGGAGAAAATTTAGCACACTTTTTGATTTTTGATGTATAGATTACGATTTTAGAATTCTTATAGGATATAGTTTTTTCTCTGTTGTTAGACTCCTATGTGATCACGACATCATCTTGGTGGCATAGTATTTTCTCACTTACAAGACCTTTCCACAACACTATAAGTGGACAAGACATAGGTTCTATAGGTTATTGGTATATATTGGTTGTACCTCATGCCATCAATGAGGTACCATGTTGCTATGCTTATGGCCTTAGTAGAGATGTGGGACATCAACACCTGGACCTTTTAGTTACCCATAGGTGAGATGAAAATAACCTTGGAGGATGTGCATCACATTCTTCAGGTTCCCATTTGAGGTGAGATAGTCCATTTCAAAGAGGATCATACATACAGGAAGATGTGAGAAGATGTAGGGTACTAGCTGTGAGAGCAGGTTTGAGATGAGATCGTGGTGCCATTCATTGAGCTATAGTGGCTTCTATATGAACAATCACCACTTGTGAGGTAGATTATGATATTGACTATAACACTAGTACTAGTTCTAGATGGTCAAGGAGCACACCAGGATGGAGACCTAGTTCATATGATACATGAATGGGGCATCATTAGATGATTTACACATGGGATCGCAGTATTCTTGCACATTTGTACTATGATCTTGGATGGTTTGCTTATCATGAGGTTGAGAGCATGGTACAATATACACTATTATAGGTTTTTTTCCTAGAGCATATCACATGCACCAGGCTGACAAGATTTCCATCTATATTTGCCCTTGGATATCCATGTGTAATCATTTAGCCACTGAGATAGCCTTGGAAGTATGGGGATATTTTATACTAGAGAGTCTAATTTGACCCCCTGGATTAGGAGGAGATCTTGTGGAGACCCTATCAGTTGATACCATAGTGGTCAAATGAGACCCGATAGTTGAGGAGGATGTAGAGGGATAGGCTTATATTAGGGAGGCATGATAACATAGTAATACCTTTCTAATATGATTATGCCATGAGTCAGATCAAGTAGATATAGGTACCACCATTGGCATTACCTTTTTACAAGCAATCAATGTAGAGTGATCGAAAGCTAAAAGATACGAGATGATTGACAATGGATGATGTTATATCCAATGACTCAGATGACTCATATCTTGGTATACCCCCAATATCTAACATTGATGATGTTGATGCTATCTATTCATTTTAGGAGTGGTGGGTTGGAGCATGACCAACTCCATTATTTCCTATGGATCAACCTATAGGCTTTATATGGATACTTCCAAATCAAAGGGACAGGGAGAGGAGGCATGTGAGGATACAGGGATTAGGGTGGTAGACTTATTTATAGAAGAGGTAGAGGAGTACTATGATGAGGAGGTAGATTAATACTATGAGGAGGGGGAGGAAGAAATCAAGGAGGAGTATGAGGAGGATGAGGACCAACTAATGAGTGAGGAAAGTGACACAGTAGAGGAGGGTTGAGTTGTCCTTGATTGGAGAGATTCAACTCCCACCCATGTTACTAGATCACAGTGAGTAACCACAACAAAATAGAACTTATGAGCAAGGAGAGGCCAACACATATTCTATACCTCCAATCTAGGATGAGGCTATTTTTACACAACTAGTCAGAGATCTAGGTGATGACTCATTATTTATGATTATGCTTATTCTTTCATGATTATGGTTTTTTTTTATCTATATCATGATGCTTACTAATTAGCTTTGTGATTTCTATCTTGTAGGGGCTGTGAGAGACATGAAGGATCTCTACTGACAAGTAGATATAGAGTTAGTACCTCCCCCAGTCTTAGATCAAGCTATCAACATAGACTATGTTCCTCCACCTATGGTGGAGCAACACCTAGAGCTATTTGAGCCTTCTGTTAGATTGAGAGTGGCATACTAGGGTGCTACTAGGCATGTTGATAAAGTTGAGGCTTCATATGATGAGCTTTATTCATCTCAATATCTAGTGGTGGTCGAAAGAATTCATGTAGAGATTGATAGGCTATAGGTGGATAGAGACCACATAGAGAGGGAGTGCCTAGAGACCATCAGATGGGAGACCATGGTTGTTGGATGAGCATAGGTCCTAGAATATGAATTAGATTCTCTTGTTAGGTCATAATCTCATAATACCATCTCTCAATGGACCATATCTCAATGTATTCAATGAGCAGGTCCTAAGGGATCTAAGAGCCATAGGCCAAACTAGAATTGCATATTTGATGGCATGTATTGAAACTTGTATATATATATATATATATATGATCGTTTATGTTTTATGCTTATGTGTTTAAGTTAGATGGAAATGTGATTTATCAAATAATGTTCTTAAGAATATTTAGTAAATTTATCCATGATCTAGCATGCTTTGTGTAATCTAATTGAAACTATTCTAGTTTCATTTAGATGCAACATTATGATCAAGTATATTATGCTAAATTAAATGCACCTATGGTCTAATTAAAGAACATTAAATGTATATATGGATCTAATCTAACATTACATACAAGATGAACTTGAATATTATGAAACCTAAAGTAACAACTGAAGAATACATTGAGTAATTACCTTAGCCTTCCATACACAAAATGATTATTTTTCAGGAACAAAGAAATGTGAGAGAAATAGCATACTATCTATTAACTCTAATATCATTTCTTTATTAGTCAACTATTCAAGAAGATTATACATAGTATTGGCATAGATGTGTGGCATCAATAGGGTATTTAAGAGGTTTTTCATCCATTTATTTTAATGTATATACTCCAAACCCATAAAGGATCTCAATAGCTTTTTTTGCATTGCAGGTTGTAAAATAGGTGGAGTAGCAAGATAATCCTTCAAACTCTCAAAATCTTGTTCAAAATCCTTGTTCACATTAAACTAAACCTCTTTCTTAAGATGTATGAAGGGTAATGCTTGGTTCATTAGGTTAATCACTTTCTCCTCATTGTTAATACCCATAGGTATGTCGATTGTATCTCCCAAAGAAAGTGCACATTATTTTAGGAATTCAAGGTTGTAATATTTGTTCTCTTTATCAGTCTCATGATTTTCCTTTTCTTTGTCATCTTTCTTAGCATTAATAATCGCATGTAGCCAGGTTTAGTAGGAGTAAATGGTTTATCATAGACTCTATAATTTCTTTCAAGGCTTCATAATCTTCAAAGTATTTAAATGAGTCTTCACAAGTTGTATCAATCAATTTAGGATGCTTCAAGGTGAGAGTGGTTATATGGTTACACATGATGATGGTGTTTATGTTTCACGAGGGTCTTTTAGCTACCTATCTAATCTTAGAAGGAAAATATCCCAAACCACTTTTTGCTTCTTGTGTGTTAGGCTCTATAGGGACACAAATTCCTTGTTCTTTCTTTCCACATCCTTTTCCACTATATCCAAGTTGTTTCATAAGTTCATAACCTTTTCCATAAATTATCTCCATTTATTTCAGGTTTGGTGGATTTTGATAATCTACCTCATCAAATTTTTTTGTATGGCTTGTGTCTTCTTCTAGAGTAGATGAGGTAGATTCTTGTGAGTTTTTTTTATAAATTCTACGTTGAAATTAGTATTGAATGCTTTTGTTTTTTGGTTTCTTTTTTTGTTATTTTGTACTCTCCCATAAATTTTTGTGTGAGCTCTAAGGAACCCCAATCATCTTCCAATAACTTCAACACTTTTTCAATCACTTTTTTTCTTATTGTACAGGTTCTATGGTTGAGGTTGGAAGTAGTGTGTTTAAAGAATTTTTCTTTCCATTTTCAACTTTTAAGCAACTCTCAAACTCAATGCCTATTCCAAATAGGTATACTTTATTATTATAGACATATTTCATGATACGATGAAGAGTTGAAGGAACCACATGAATCCCATGAATCTAAGATCTTCCTAAACAAAAATTGTATAAAAGATCGTGAGGCATAACATGAATAAGAGTTTTTAAGGTGGCCTTTCCAACTGTAATAGGCAAATTAATCACACCAAGTGGTGGCTATCCTAAATTTCCAAATCATTGAATCTATAAGGAATTGGGTTCAATTCTTCATTTATCCATGTCAAATATATCCAAGAGGTTCACACCACACAAATTAAGAGTGAAGAAATTATCAAATATAGTTCTTTTTATTCCCATATTGTTGAATATAGCTATTATGATGAAGGCGTCATTTTTATTTCTCATCTCCAAGGGAGGTAACTTGTGTTGATGAAAAGTAATTTCTATGTTAACCACATTCATTCCTTGAATTAGAGTTGCTACATCACTTGCATTTGTATTAGAGGTAATCACAACTTGTTGTAAGGATATTTAATTCATGGTATGATAGGTGAATTTTGAATTAGGTCCCATAGGGATATCTTTGTAGGAGTATTCTTAAGTTGTTCAACAAGATCATACTCCTTCCCACTATTCAAAGGAAAATGAGGGGCACTAGGAAAGACGGGGTTAGCAAAGGGTAAGGATGTTGAATTTGGTTATCTTAGTTGTGCATTGTTTTTATAATTATATGTATGAGTAATGGTATTATAACTTGATTTATACGAAACATTATTCTAAGGTGATTCAAGGGTGAAAACGGGTTTGTTTTGAGTTTGACTTTGTGTGAAGGTGGGTAAAGGATGAGTTGAGGTTGGATCACATTAACTTCTATTTTTTTTAGTTTGTTGTAACAAGCCATATTGGATGAACCTTATGAGATGAAATCCACAAGGGTCTCATCTAACATGTCAAATTCATCACTAGTAAAATGCTTTATGGTTAGGTTAACTTGGAAAAGGATATTTGGCATATTCAAATAACTATGATTTCTCTATTCATCACTTTTATAGATGTTTTCTATTTTGTTTTCTAATGAATTCCAAATGTAATATAATCTAATTGAACTATGAACTAACGCTATAGATGAAGAGTAGAATAATGTAATTTTATCCACAATTGAATTGAATCTAAATTAAGCTAGATGTAATGAGTTTTATGAAAAATAAATTTAGCGAACTAAAACAAAAATGTAAGAGCAGCCAACTAAAACATAAAAATAGAGTTTTTAATACTATAAAATGCAGTTTTGGATCTGACAGAAGACTAAATCACCTAGAGGGGCATATGAGTTCTATTCAGGGTTTTTAGGGGTTTAAATAGTGAATAAAAGTCACCAAAAAAAACTTAGAAACTAGGAAAAACAACATGCATTGGGATTAAATCGCCTAGAGGGGCATATGAGTCTCAAATTAGGTTTTTTGCATAAATTTTAGAAAATATTGAGCAAATGTTAGGTTTTATAGTTTGAATGATGTTTAGAAAATATGCACTTATATATTTTAGGAAGATTTCAATGATGCATGATGCAAAAATTCAACCTATAGGCACTTTCACTAATGCAAAATTTAGAAACCATGGATGCAAATTAACTAATGCAAAACCTAATGCAAAGTTGATGGAATCTAGATCTAGGAATATGATGCACTCCAAATCATAAATGAGTTGTTATAAAGGCTAGGTTTGAACCAAAATGAAATAAGGAAATTCAACACTCTATGTTCTGACACATAGAGTATTGAATCTTGTGGAAAGTTTCATTCAAGGAAACCCTAGAGATCTCAATCTAGGGATGGAATGAAGGAAACAGATTTACTAGAAGGGTGTCCTAGGGTATGATTAGAGAATAAAGATGTGTTCACCAATAAGCTAGGGCTTGGAGGACCAAGTAATAAGCAAAAACTAATGATGAAGCTTAATGAAACATAAAACCTAAGTAAATGACCTAGAAATGATGCAAATTAGAATAGTAAATTGAGAAATCAGAGAGGTACACTTGCAAACCTATAAATTATTGAATGAAGTTTTGAAATGTTTGGAACACTAATTTTAATGCACACTGAGACTCATATGCTAATCTAGGTGTATCAGTCTCGGACTAGGGTTTCTAGAAAAAAACAAGAATCTGACACTGGTAAATTTGGAACTTTTGAAATCTAGAAAAATTGTTGTACTACGACTCATTCACCACAAGTGGTGCATTAGTTCTATTTTTCTACTTTGGAAATTCAATTTCCTAATATGTTCTTCTATCTATAATCTTTCTTCCCAATATAATTTCTAGATATGAACCTATAAAAATAAATGAAAACAAAATATAGTGTTGATTTTCTTATGCGGGGGTTTCCTTTGTCAAACCCCTAGTTCAGTAATTAAACATTGATAGAAAAAATAGATCTTGAAAGTAAATGTGAATACAAACCCTAATCTCAAGTGCATCTAATATAGGAAATTTTAAATGCAATGCAACCCTATTCGAATGTGCTAGAATGAGATGCATGAATGAAGTATGAAGATGATGAATTACTTTGGAAGATTTATAATCACCCTAATAAGTCACAATGACGCATGTACCTTCCTTTAGGAAAAAGGTAGAGTGATAATGGAGGATGGAATTACTTAGGAAAAAAGTTAGTAGGCTTGGCTTTATGGCTAGTTATATCTCCCCTACCTAGAATCCATCGTGATTTACTATAGACAACCATCATCAATCCTTGAAAATAATAGATCTTGAATGAAATTGACCTTGAAGACCCGCAAAAATGAAATTATGCTACTCGAAGACTTCAACCTTGCTTTCTCTTCAAAATTTGTAAATCCCTTTTGAAGATTCTTGCTTGAAATTATAGAATGACATAGCTCTTGAATCACCTTATCTAGATGAAAATAATGACTTGAAACCTTTTTTATATAGGCACTTTACCGAATTTACAATTTATTATATCTCAAATGCTGACATTAACCAAAATTTTGAATTAAAAAACTTGAATTTCCTACTCAAAACCTAAAAAAGGGGCCACACAAGATTCATATGCCACTTGTGGCATATGGGTCACACCTAGGGGGACTCATACACCCAAGGTGGTGTATGATTCTCACCCTAACTTTTTGGGGTGAGTAAATGTTGGGTTGTTAGAAAATTGAATATCTTTGTTGATTTATGTTAGGATTTTAGTTGAAATAAGCCTTGAGATCCAAAATAAAGGGTATTAGGGGCCTATTAATGATGATTTGAAGTGTCATGAATGTAGGGGTACTAAAAAATGTCCAAAAAAAGTATGAAATTGTGTCATCTCTAAGAAGGCGTACAATTTTCAAAACTACAAGTTCCTTTTTATTTGATTTCTAGTTCTCAATTTGATTTAATGATCTTAAGTTTCTAGGGTTTAGTGTATTGTATTTTTCATTTCTCCTTTGAATCTTCATTTTATTGGTGAACCCCCTCATTTAATCACACCTAAGGAAACCACCCTCCTTCTTGTTATCTATCGTTCTCTCAATTTAGTCACTTGATTGAGGGATCTTGGTTTCCTAATGAACTAAGAGTGAAATAGGTCCCAAATTTGTCAATTTCCTAAAAGGTGGACACACTCCACTTTATTTATATTCATTTTGGTAAACCTAATCTTTGAACACTTTCATTTTTGATTTGGAGTACATTGTATTCCTAGATCTAGGTTAACTTTGCATTACATTTGCAATAGTTGAATTGCATTTAAGACTCTTAAATATTGCATTAGTGGAAAAGTGCATATATGTTGCATTTTTGCATCTTGCATCATTGAATTTTGTTGGAAAACTATACAAAATAGAAACCTTAACATCAACTCATAATTTGTTGAATTTGGCTTAAAAACTCTAATATGGGACTCATTTTCCCACATGGGTGATTTAGTCCCTGTACAGGTGTTTTTTCCATATTTTTGGGAATTCTATGTTGTCTAATTTTTAGTATTTGAACTTTCCAAAATCCCTAACTGGGACTCATTCACCTATTTGGGTGATTTGGTCTTGTTTTAGACCTGAATCTACATTTTATAGTATTAAAAACATCAATTTTGTGCTTTAGTTTATTGTTATCAGTCTCTCTTTTAGTTTGTTGATTTTCTATTCTTTTCATTTAATTAGATCTAGCTTAATTTATTTTCATTTAAATTGCATTTTTAAACATAAGAATTAGAATTAAAGCATATAATTTATCTTGTGTTCATTGCATTTATCTTTCATTCATTGATTGTCCCTTGCATGAGTTTTACAAATTGGTTTCCTATTGCTAATAATATAGTGAGACATAGTTTGAGACTCATTTCATCTTGCAATAAGACACTTATATGGATCTTGGGTTATCTAGCTCTTTCACTCATAGTGTTGACACTAGTTCACTAGCTATGGACTATACCTTTGACAACTCTTTAACTTCAAGTAGTATGATAGGTGTTGAAACAATGGTTTCTAGTGTTCCTCAAGAAAACATAATACATATCCATGAAAATTTGGAAAATCTATTAGACCTAGTGAGTACTGAGAACATTTCAAACAATGTTATTCCTACCATAGATAACATACACCAAATGATTGAAAGTTAAAAAGAAATTATAGATATTACATGTAACTTGGCTCATATTTTTAGAAAAAATCTTACCTCAATGACTAGTTGTCCTCAAATTTCAAACATTACTCAAAGTCAAGGAGGAAGTCAAATTCATCATCCTACAACCATTACCTCTATCCCTACCTATACCAACCATCAAGTTACGCCAATGATGCAACCTACTAGTAATTTCATTCCTATGTTGGGTATTTCCACTAGAAATTCTTATACATTTATGGAATCTAGTACCTCCCATAATTGTTTCATTCACTTCCCCTTAAAACACATACACACCTCCACCATATTCACCTCAATCTCAAAACACAACTAATGATGCCATATGTAACCAACTCTTACAAAATATTTCATCCCTTAAAAAAAAAATCCACCATAAACCAAAATAAAAAAGGCCAACCTTCATACTATGTCAAAAGAAATCTGTTATCCTTAGACATATTGAGAACACGAATACCACAAGGTATAGTGATTCCTAGATTTGAGAAATATGGAGGGAAATGAGGTCCTTCTAACCATGTTTCTACTTACATTTCCTTATGTAGTAATTTTTTCATTGAAGATAAGCTTTTGTCTAAGATTTTACCTATGTCCTTGAAAGATACCGCTTTAGAATAGTTTTCCTCATTACCAAATTACTCAATTCATTCATTTAATGAAATTTTTGAGGCCTTTATCAACCATTTCCAAGTGCATATGAACCCTAAGATGACATTAGCTGATTTAATGAGATGTAAGAAAAATGATGACCAAAAGGTTACTGACTTCATTTTATGCTACCAATTGATTTATTCCAAAATTGATTTAAATATTCTTGATCCTCACCTTCAACAAATGTTCATTGAGAACTTACAAACTAAGATGCAAGATAATATTTGCATGATGAAGTTTCCTTCCTTTGTACACTTGTGTACTACCCTTCATGATTATTAAAACTCAGTTAGTAGTCATGAAATAAAACCAACCTATAGCCATCATAAAAAGTTTGAATCCAAAAATAAAAAAACTACCAACCTTTCAATAAAAATAATAAAGGATTTCTTCAACTCAATCCTCATAAACCAACTCAGCATGTTGATACCCAAGTGGCTACTATAAAGAAGATAAATCCTTTTACATTTCAGGATCTGGCTAGAAAATTTAGTCCCTTACTCGATACCCTCCATAATACCATGTTGCAACTTCTAGAGAAGAACTTGATTACCTTACCTCTCATTAGAAATCATAATCCTAATAAGACATTAGCTCCAAATTTTAGATCAAATTCCTATTGTCATTATCACCATCAAAATAGACATGATACATAACAGTGTAAGTGTCTTAAACATCATATGCAAAACCTCATTAATTTTAATCATATTAAAATTAGAGGTTTCAATGATCAAGGTAATAAGTCTATTTCCCCTCCTATCCAAAACTTGAAAATATTTACCAACCCTAAGCCAAATCATAATAATTCATTTGTCAAAGCTAGTGAAACTAAAAAGAATGATATGATGAATGTTCACATGGATGATGACAACATGGATACTGATGAACAAATTGCTATGGATAGTATGGTTAGATTGATAAAAATTCAATCTCATAAGGGCCAAACTAAAATGCCACTTGATATCACTTTATCACAAAAATGCATACTTAAGCATGCACCCAATGGTCCTCTTTACATAGCTATCTGAATCAATGACAATCCCACTAATGGGATATTATTTGATCTTTTCCATGGAAAAAATGTGATCACTAAATAATTCTTACTTGTGCATGAAATCTATCAAGATGCGTATGATAAATCGAATAGATTGATAAAAATGCATAATGATTTTTATTTCTCTACAATTGGTTTGATCATCCTCTCATTAAAATTTGGCTAGAAATAATTAGATATATAATTCTCCATCATCCTGACATCAAATCAATTACGTGTCAAGCTTGGTTACACATGGCTACTCTCTATGGAAGTAGTCCTACCAGTTGTACATAAATTTTTAAAGTTTCCCTTTTCTAATTAAATCTTTATTGTGTACCATAGTGGCTTTAATCATGTATCTTACCATGGGAATTTCTCATTATATTTATTTTGAATTGAACCTATTGAACCTATTAAACATCATGAAGACTTATTTTTCAAATCCTATCAAAAGTTTAAGGAAAAATGCATAGCAGAACTATCCCTTCAAAACATACCTCAACCCATGATTGAGGCTCCTATCCTTGATAAAACTAGGATTGCACCAAAATAACTTCCAAATAACCAAGAACAACCAAATAAAGATCCTTTTCCTATCTCCTACAAGAGACCATGAGATAACTAAAAAAAATTGTCATGCCTCCTAAGATAAAAAAAGTTTAAAAAGCTAAAGAGGAAGTGGTTCAGCAACCTCCTATGGTTCCTTTCAGTCCTCCCCTTAGGGAAGAAAAGAAACCTAGGGTTGATAAATCCACTCCTACACAAAAAAAAGTTGAAAATCATACCAAAATAAATAGAAATACTAGAGAGCGTAGGCATAGGCATCATGTTATTGCTCGAAGGTTAAAGAAAGAGAACAACAAATAAAAGTGACATCCAAACTTAAGTGAAGTAATAGACAAGGAGTATCCCTTTTCACAACAACAAAAGGATCCTATATTGCAACCAAAATAGGGACTATATCACCTTCTTTGGATGTTATCATTCAACTAAGTCCTGTTGTGATTAACTTGGACAATGATGATGATTTTTCTCAAATTGACGTGCATAATGAATTAAATTCATTGTTTTCCTCTTCTATGAGATTAAATGAAAATTATCCTAAGAAGAGTGTTGAACTTTGTGATACTCCTAGTAACACACAATTTTTTGTCCCTTTGGCTAGTTTTCTACCTTCCTTATATGATGAACAAGATTCAGATGCAAACAACGTGCTATAGGTTGACTCACATGTGCCTTACGATTCTTGTTTTTGTTTTATTTTCTTTTTTCATGTTATGTGTGTGATTTCATGCAAGTAATGTGATCTCCCATGTCCTATTTGATGTACCTCTCTCTTTGTGACATTCCTCTATTTGTATGTACATTCTACTCTATTTCATAAACCTTTATCTTTTCATTTGTCTTGTGTTTTCCTTTTCGGGATGACACAATGTGTCGAGACATTTAGGTCTCTTCCATGTTGACCAAATTTTATTTTATTTTTTTACTATCTTTGTGCCATTCTTCCTATTCCATGACTATTTGTTGAATGATGATAATTATGAGCTCTATAACAACATTTTATTAAAGACATACTAACCTTGAATCCATGGATCCTTATGTAATTTTGGCATATCATTTTGGGGGAAACCCCATTTTAGGACATAACTTCATTGGGAAACATATGACTTGGCACAACCCAATTTCTAAATAATCTCTCATATCTCCTTTATTTTTAGAATTTATCATTTTATACTTTAAAGTAATTGCTTACAACATGGTGTTGAGAAATTTCTTTAAAGTGGTGGCATACATTGGCATTATTCTTTTGCATTTCAACTCATGTTTGATTTTTTATTCTTCTTGCTGTTGGAGTTAAAATGACACTGAGAGGGTAGGGCAGTGAATCAGTGTCTTAAAATATTTGACTAATTTTCAAAAATTCAAAAACATAGCTAAGATTTGATCTCAATATTATTCTGATTAATGCATTCATGAGTTGAATGTAATCATTCATAAACAAAATTGAGAAAAGTAATAATCCCAATAGTTTACTGAAACAAAAACAACACAGTAAAGCAATGAGAACATAGAAGAACAAAGTGACACAAAATTTGTTGAGTGGAAAACCCTCCTGGTGTATAAAAACCACTCCCTAAATGCCTTCCAGGCTTAATCATTTAATCAACTATTCATAATGACTTATAGGCTGATTTTTGAGCACCCACTCAAGGAGCACCAACCCCTCGTTTAGAGATATCTATCTCAAGGAGTACCAACCCCTCAAATTATTTTTTGAACAATAATAATAACTTAGAGGATTTCTCTCTTCTTAGTTCAACACATATTTCTCTGTTTTCTCATCTATAGAATACCTTAAAGATTCAATAATTGATTCCCTAAAATAACTACATAGAGAAGAAATTTACGGTCTTTGCATCTTGTTATTCATATTTTATTGCAGAGTTTATCCATACATTTTCATACAGCCAAAGAATGATAATCTCAGAATTACAACAATAGTAGCAGAAAAGAGTTTTGTCCTTCTATTTATACATCTGCCAAATAGGTAACTGTCTTCAGGAGTAATGGCTGAACAACCAAACAAAACAAGATTCATTTCAACTAGCTAAGAGCCATCCTCAGCAAGTCTGAAACTTATGAGGTCATTTCTCTACATAAAAAGCATAAGTTCCCACCACAGAAAATCATAACATCTAATGTTTGAAAGACAATACTCAATCAGGGCATCATTTGTCATAGTAGTAATAGAGATGCAGAGAGCAGTTAAAGAAAATGGTGATTATAAACTAGTATGTGTAGCATGAAATGCATAAATAAAAATACTAGACAAATCTTCAACTCCCATGGCTCCATCAACCACTGTCGAGCTTCCAGCCAAAGAGGTACATCAAACATAGTAGCCATACCATTCATTTCAGAACCAAAAATGAGTTTCATCCTGACAATGCCATTACAACCAACAACAATAGTAAAGAATAGTTTATGAAACTTTCTCATGATGGCAGCCAGGCTAGGGTTCAATACCCAGCTAAAAGAATAAACTCTTGACAAAAAGTTTACGCTAGCATTCTTTTCAATCGATGTAATGGTATGCTGAAGGAAACTTTAACACTAGACATTCAACCCTAATTCAATCATTAGTCATCCCCTTGGTTCAATTTTCTTTTGTTGTGACACATTAGAGTCAGGGAGAAGACATAATGAATACATCATGTCTCATCAATGGGCTTCCTTAATGTATTATTCATTCGCTGATACATAAGGAAACTTCTCACCGATATATACTTGTGTTTCATTCACTATCATTGTGACCAAACGATATTAGAGAGACCTCTTGCAGAATTCATTTTTTTTTTCCGAGAGCCATATAATATTCTTCTTATCATTGAGACAAAAAGTATCTCTCACTGAAGTGAAATCATCGTTCATCTTTGTTAAGACATAGTATAGTTAGGGTGACTTCTCGTAGAGCATCCTGTGTCATACTAAAAGACCACGTGATTAAATCTCTCACCATGATAAATTGCTCTCAAGGAGACCTCCTATAGATAAGATTTTATTTCACCGAAGATTACCCACCATCTTGTGAGTCATTGAGACAAGTCAGATCTTATGCTGAAAAAGTCTTTTTATTGTCCATTGGTGAGACCGAAGGTCACTCGCCAAGACCTCTCACCGAAAACCCTAGTTGTTACCGAAATTTCCTTCCACCACTAGTCGGTGTGATTTTTTACAATTGTTATGACTTCATACCGAAAGTAATATGTCTAGTCAAAGTGAATCTTTAATGTGCCAGTCGGTGAGACACTACAGAGTCATTATAACATTTCAACAAAGCCACAACCTTTGTTGATAAGACCTTTCGGTGCACGGTCGGTGAGACAATATGTCTTCGGTGAGACCACATATTTAATGCAACACTCCTACCAATATGTTCCTTTTCCTTCAGTCAATGTGACATTGCACATTCGCTATGACCCTTTGCCAAATCCTTAAGCTCTTGCTGATGAGTTTACATTTAATCTCTGATCGGTGTGACATACCAATTTCGCTAAGACCACATACCGATGGAATAACATATGTTGAAAGAGATCAATTTCAGTTGCCGAAACAAAAAAGAGCTCTTGTTGACAGTTGTTTGTATGTTAAATTCAATCGAAATGACATTAGAAATGTCTTGCCAATAGGAAACACTGACATTTAAAAATGGATCGGGCAGACCCTACCATTCTCACTTTGATATGTGTAATCTTGTGATATGCAAAGAGAACCATCCTAACAAAGAAACCATCTTTCAAACTCTATTAGTCAAAGAAATAACATTCATAACATGAACCAAAATTCTCATCACCATGAAATTGAAACATAAAAAATAACTTTCTGTAATAGCCAAGAGACATCAAAGAAGTGCCATAATAAATCATAAGGATCCAAACTAAGACTAATCATCAAAGAGAACTAACTGAAAGATATTTTTTCATCAAGGACAAACCATAAACACAACTGAGATCTAACAAACTCCCCCTTTGTACTTGATGGAAAAACACAAATGACTCTCCCCCTTTTTGCCTCAAGGCAAAGAATAGAAGAAAATGTGCATTTCCATAACACAACTTAGAAGCCAACCAAAAATAATCATGAGAAATAGTTGCAAAAAGAGTAAAATTGCACCAACAAAGATTGTAGGAGAGCTGTTAGTGAATAAAAAAAATTATAACAAGCTCCCCCTAAGCTGAAGTTTGGAGAATTAGAGTAGTAATGATTGTGAGACAACTCCCAATTGAAGTCTCAGCCTTTCAAATAACTCTTTTCTTAAGGGCTTAGTAAAAATATCAGCCACCTGATCTTGTGATCCAACAAAATATAAATATACTTCATTAGCCAATACCTTTTCTTGTAGAAAATGAAACTTGATAGCAATATGTTTAGTTCGAGAGTGCATAACAGGATTTTTTGATATTTTTATCACACTAGTGTTATCACATAGAATAGAGATATGTTTAGGAACTTCAATACCCATATCAGATAGAGTTTGACTCATCCAAAGAACTTGAGTACAACATGAAGTGGCAACAATGTATTCTACTTCAGTAGTAGAAAGAGAGACATATACTTGTTTCTTGTTGTGCCATGACACTAAATGATCACCAAGAAAGAATGCAACACCATTGGTGCTTTTCCTATCATCCAAACAACCAGCATAGTCAACATCAGTATAAGCAATCAAAGAGAAATCATTGCTCCTAGGATACCAAAGACCATAATCAAGAGTTCCCTGAAAATGTGCAACAGTGCAAATTGCCTGTATAATGTTAGGTCTAGAGGGAGTTAAATATAAAATACTATCTATCATTGATCTATATTCAGTTTGATTTGAATAAGGAGAATCATCAATTTTAGTAAGTTTGCATCTAGTAGCCATTAGAGTGCTAACAGGATGAGATTCATCTATTTAAAATTTCTTAAGCATCTCTTTAGCATACTTGGTTTGAGAAATAAATATTCCATTCTCACATTGAGAGATTTGAAGACCCAGAAATAAATTTAATTCTCCTAACATTGACATTTCAAACTCAGATTCCATTATCTGAGAGAAATTTTTACTCAATGTGACATTATTGCAGCCAAAGATAGTATCATCAACATAAATTTCAACAACCAAAATATCATAACCTCCAATTTTAACATAAATATTACTATCTACACCTCCTCTAACAAAGCCATTAGAAATTAAATGACTATACAACCTAGAGTACCAAGCTCTAGGTGCTTGTTTTAAGCCATAGAGAGCCTTTTTCAACCTATAAACATGGTTAGGATTATCTTTGCATATAAATCCTTTAGGTTGTTCAACATAGACCTCTTCATCTAAATAGCCATTCAAAAAGGTAGTTTTGACATCCATTTGATAAACAATAAATTTTTTTGTAAATAGAATAAGCCAAGAATATTTTGATGAATTCTAATCTAGCCACAGGTGCAAAGGTTTCACCGAAATCAATACCTTCTTGTTGAGCATAGCCTTTGCAGAAAAATCTTGCTTTGTTGTGAATTACATTTCCATTTTCATCAACCTTGTTTCTATATATCCATTTGCCTCCAATGACATTCTTGTCATTTGGTCTTGGGACTAACTCCCAAGTATGATTTTTCTCAATCTGATCAATGTCTTCCTGCATAGAAAACATGAGTCTATGACAACTTCATTAAAATTTTTAGGCTCAAACTAAGTAACTAGACAAAAAGAAATTTGTTCCTTTTCATTAGATTCTACAGCCTTTCTTCTAGTTTGAACTCTTGCATTTTTATCCCCAATAATTTGATCTTTGGGGTGATATATAGCTATATTTTTCGAAGGAGCATTTGATGCAACCTTTTTAGGACTTGCTTTTTCACTTTTAGGGCTTGTTGATTCAGCAATAGACTTTTTTGTTTCAGCTCCTTCTAAAATTATTTCAAGTTCAAGTTCTTCCTCATTATCCTATAAAGATTTAGCACTCAAATGTGGTCTTTCATCAAATTTTACATTAACAACTTTAACAATCTTATTAAGCCTTTTGTTGAGACATTTATAAGCTTTGCTGTGAGTTGAGTATCCCAAAAAGATACCCTCATGACTCTTGGATTGAAAACTCCCAAGGTTATCATCATCCTTTTTGATAAAACACTTCAAAAAAATTTAAAGTATTTGATAGAAGCAATTTTTCCATACCACAGTTCATAAGGAGTGTGTTTAGATTTCACCCTAATATGCACTCTATTCAAAATGTATACAACTATATGAACAACTTATTTCTAGTACATATCAGGCAACTTAGCTTCATCTAACATTGCTCTAGCCATTTATTTTATAGTTATGTTTTTATGTTCAACTACCCCGTTTTGTTGAGGTGTTTTAGTTGTAGCATATTTCCTTTTAATACCATGTTGTTCACAGTAATCAATAAACACTTGAGAGGTGAACTCACTTCCTTTTCCTGATTGAAGGCATTTGAGTTTCAGATCGGATTCCTTTTCAACCATTTTATGAAAGATTTTGAACCTTTCAAAGGCTTCCGATTTGTGCTTAAGAAATGTGACCCATACCATTCTAGTATTTAATCACCCATAAAAAGCATAAAGTATTTTTCACCATTAATAGACCTTGTCCTAGTTGGTCCACATAAATCAGTATGCATTAGCTGTAATGGTTTCGAAGAAGAATGTTCTTTTGTTTTGAAGCTGATTTTAGTTTGTTTACCACTTAAAAATTCTTTGCACATAGAGTTTTCTAGCTTGTTAAGAACTGGTAAACCTCTAACATTCTGGTTTTTACTAATTCTAACTACATTTTCAAAGTTTATGTCTCCTAATATTTTATGCCATAACCAACTCTCTTCAATTTGGCCCATTAAACACATACCTTGATTATTGTCATTGCTTGATGTGTCGAGAAGATTGTACACATTTCCTTTTTTCCTCCTTCCCACTACAATAGCCTTTCCTAGCTTGTTCTTAATCTCACATCCCTGTGAAGTGAAAAGAACATGATAACCACTATCACAGATTTGACTAACACTTAGAAGATTGTGTTTGATACCTTCAACATAGTACACATTATAGATAGGAGTGTCTTCATTCAGAAGGAGTGAACCTCTACCTTTAATTTGAATACCAGAGTTATCACCAAGCTTAACATATCCACCTACATAATCTTCAAGATTTATAAACTTATCCTTGTCGCCAGTCATATGGTTAGAGCATCCACTGTCTAGGACCCATAAGTCCTTTTTCTTGGAATGAAAAGCAGTTTGAACCAACATAGTTTGTTAAATGTTGTTGACAGTCTTAGGTTTCCAAACCTTTTTAATTTTCTGTTGTTTAGATTGCAGATTAGTTTTGCACTATTTGATAGAATGTCCCAAAGAATTGCATTTAAAACATTTGATCTGTTTAACAAAACCATAGTGTTTCCTAAGACCAAACTTGGGTATTCTAGAATTCATAAGCCTACAAGTGCTCACCTTATGGCCAAATTTGTTGTAGAAAAAACAATAACCATAGAAGAAAGGATTGACTCTATATGAAGGTCTATTACCTCTTAGAAACTTAACATGATCCTTACCAAATTCTGAGTGATTTGAACCTAAACCTTTGACTTCAGAAGAAGGGTTTTGTTTTCCATTGTCAGTTGAGCATTCACCCTTTCAAAACCAACACCATTTTTATTGGTATACATCTTTTGCTTGTTGAGCATCTCATTCAGTTTTATAGTGCTTTCATATTTTTCAATTTCCTTCCAAAGAAGGACTACTTCTTTTTCTAGTTTTTAAATTTCTTGATCTTTGCAGCTTACAGTCTCTCAAAGATAGACTTCAACTCTTCTAGCTTCTTCAAGCTGAGTTTTTAGAGAGACCATTTCTTGATCTGGTTTATGTTATTGAGCAAGAACTTATTTTTTGAGTTTTCTGACCTCTTGGAAAGCACATTTCAGCTCACTTTCAAGATCTACTTCACCTTCTTCAACATTAATGGTGTTTGAATCATTTTTCTACGTAATTTCAGCCATGAACAAGCTTTCATCTTCTTCACCTGATGAATCTTTAGACTCAATATCATATTCATCCTTACTAAATAGACTTTTCTTCTTTTTGAAATAGAAGTTTTGTTTAGATTTGAAGGCCTTCTTCTTAGGCTGCATTTTAGTTGTCTCGTTGTCATAGATTTGATCATCATGGGGACACTTTGCAACAAAGTGACCTATTTTTCCATAGTTAAAACATTTAAAGGGAAGTTTCCCCTTATATTTTCGTGATCCCTTTTTAAATCTTCTAACAAAATGGGATTCTTTAGAATCTGACAAATCTGGCTCATTGACTTTGACTTTTTCTTTCTTTTCAGTGTTAAAAGAAGTTTGTTTTCCTATTGAATTGTTTTTGCTAGTTCTCATTTCATAGGTAGTAAGTATTCCTTGCAGGCTGTCTAAGGTAAGCTAATCAAATTGTTTATTTTCTTCTAGGGCTGAAACCTTATATTCAAATTTGGATGGTAAGGTTCTAACAACCTTTGTGACCACATCAAATTCATTAACCTCTTGACCTAGACCTTTCATTGCATTGACAACTTCATTAAATCTTAGGAAATATTAAACCACTTTTTCATCATCCTTCATTTTAAACTCCTCAACTTGATGTTTGAGTGTAATGATTTTTGACCGTTTAACTTTCTCATTCCCTTCATATATAGTTTCGATTTTGTCCCAGATATCATGAGCAGATTTGCAATGCATGACTTTAATGAACACATCTTTAGTTAACCCACACAAGATGGCATGCTTAGCTCTGGCATTTGTTTCATACCTCTTTTTTTTAGTAGGATCAGTGGGAATAGAGGCTGGTACATTGTAAGAATTTATAACAATGCTCCAAACATTAACATGAAAAGAAATAAGAAAAGCTTCCATTATGATTTTCCAGAACACATAATCTATTCCATCAAATAACAGAGCTCTGGTTATAGAGGCACTGTCTTGAGAATGAGCCATTAAAAACAAACTCCAAGACCAAGATCAATCGAAGGTGATTAAAACCTATCAGAGGACCCTACACTCTGATACCAATTGTTGGAGTTAAAATGACACTGTGAGGGGGGGTGAATCAGTGTCTTAACAGATTTGGCTAATTTTTAAAAATTCAAAAACATAGCTTAGATTTGATCTCAATATTATTCTGATTAATGCATTCATGAGTTGAATCTAATCATTCATAAACAAAATTGAGAAAAGTAATAATCCCAATAGTGTACTAAAACAACAACAACAACACAGTAAAGATGTGAGAACATAGAAGAACAAAGTGAAAAAAATTTCTAAGTGGAAATCCCTCCTAGGCTATAAAAACCACTCCCTAAATGCCTTCCAGGCTTAATATTTTAATAAACTGTTCACAATGCCTAATAGTCTAATTTTTGAGCACCCACTCAAGGAGCACCAACCCCTCATTTAGAGATATCTATCTCAAGGAGTACCAACCCCTAAAATTATATTTTGAACACTAATAATAACTCAGAGGATTTCTCTATTTTTAGTTAAGCACATATTTCTCTTTTTTCTCATCTATAGAATACCTTAAAGATTCAATAATTGAATCCCTAAAATACTACATAGAGAAGAAATTTACAATCTCTACATCTTGTTATTCAAATTTTATTGCAGAGTTTATCCATACATTTCCATACAACCAAAGAATGATAATCTCAGAATTACAACAACAATAGCAGAAAAGAGTTTCCTACTTCTATTTATACATATGCCAGATAGGTAACTGTCTTCAGGAGTAACGGTTGAATAACCAAACAAAACAAGAGTCATTTCACTAGCTAAGAGCTATCCTCAACAAGTTTAAAACTTATAGGATCATTTCTTTACATAGAAAGCACAACTTCCCACCACATAAATTCATAACATCTAATGTGTGAAAGACAATTCTCAGTTAGGGCATCATTTGTCATATTAGTAACAGAGATGCAGAGAGCAGTTAAAGAAAATGGTGATTATAAACTAGTATGTGCAACATGAAACACATAAATAAAAATACCAAACAAATCTACAACTCCCATGGCTACATCAACCACTGTCGAGCTTCTAGCCAAAGAGGCACATCAAACATAGCAGCCATACCATTCATTTCAGAACCAAAAATGAATTTCATCCTGACAATACCATTAAAGCTAGCAACAGTAGTAGATAATAGCATATCAAACTTTCTCATGATGGCAGCAAGGCTAGGGTTTGATACCCAACTAAAAGAATAAACTCAAAAATTTTACCCTAACATTCTTTTCAATCGATGTAATGGTATGACGAAGGCAACTTTAACGCCAGATATTCAACCCTAATTCAATCATTAGTCATCCCCTTGGTTCAATTTTCTTTCGCTGTGACACATCAGAGTCGAGGAGCACACATACTAAATACATCATGTCTCATCAATGGGGTTCATTAGTGTATTATTCATTCATTGAGACATAAGGAAACTTCTCACCAAGATTTACTTTTGTTTCATTCACTATTGCTATGACCAAACAATATCGAAGAGACCTCTTGTAGACTTCATAAGGTTTTGCTGAGAGCCATATAACATTTTTCTTATCATTGAGACAAAAATTATCTCTCACTAAAATGAAATCATCATTCGTCTTTGCTAATACATAGTATAGTCGGGGTGACTTCTTGTAGAGCATCCTATGTCATACTGAAAGACCACATGATTAAATTTGTTGCCGTGGAAAATTGCTCTCGGGGAGACCTCATATAGATAAGATTTTGTTTCACTGAAGATCACCCACCATCTTGTGAGTCATTGAGACATGTCAGATCTTATGCCGACAAAGTCTTTTTATTGTCCATTGGTGAGACCAAAGGTCACTTGCTGAGACCTCTTGCCGAAAACCCTAGCTCTTACTAAAATGTCCTTCCACCACTAGTTGGTGTGACTTTTTACAATTGTTGTGACTTCATACCAAAAGCAATATGTCTAGTCAAAGTGTATCATTAATGTTCCAGTAGATGAGACACTACAAAGTTGTTATAACATTTCACTGAAGCCACAACCTTTTCCGATAAGACCTTTCGGTGCACAGTTGGTGAGACAATATGTCTTCAGTGAGACCACATACTGAATGCAACACTCCTATTGATATGTTCCTTTTCTTTTGGTTGATGTGACATTGCACATTCGCTATGACCCTTTGTCAAAGCCTTAAGCTCTTTCCAATGAGTTTCAATTTAATCTTCAATCGGTGTGACATACTAGTTTCGCTGAGACCACATACTGACGGAATAACATATACTGATAGAGATCACTTTCAGTCGCTGAAACAAAAAAGAGGTCTTGTTGACTGTTGTCTATATGTTAAATTCAATCAACATGACATCATAAATGTCTTGCCAATAGGAAACACTGACATTTCAAAATAGATCGAGGAGACCCTACCATTCTCACTCTGATATGTATAATCCTGTGATATGCAAAGAGAACCATCTTGACAAAGAAACTATCTTTCAAACTCTATTAGTCAAAGAAATAGCATTCATAACATGAACCATAATTCTCATCACCATGAAATGAAAACATAACAAATAACTTTTTGTGATAGCCAAGAGACATCAAAGAAGTGCCATAATAAATCATAAGGATTGAAACTGAGATTGATCATCAAAGAGAACTAACTGAAAGAGATTCTGTCATCAAGGACAAACCATAATCACAACTGAGATCCAACACTTGCTTCATGTGATGCATCTTTCTCTTTGTGGTGACATTGGGTGTGATATCCTTGAAAAGTGTGATCTCTCTTAGCATATTATATTCCTCTTTGTGGCTTGATCTGACACACATCATCCCCTGAGTTGTGAATCTTCTATTCTTCAATTGGTCCTCTCTTTGAGACATTATGCATGATGTTCCCTAAGTTAAGACCTTACATGAACTAAACAAATATCCTTTGAACATACCTTACACTATTTTTCATTTGCAATAACTTTTATATGGCCACCTTTCATAACACACTTTTCTTGCCCGTGGAGGCATCCTATATCTTCATTGGTGGTAGCCATATAATTTTTTTCTTACCTAATGGATCTTGTCATTAGTGTTGTGTGGCACCTTATCAAAGTTATCAAGAGGTATAGATTTGGTATGATTATTTAAAGGGAGCCAAACTTAAGCATGAATTTCCCATAGCCACTTGCTTGTTTGTGTGAGCGCATACCAGCTATGTGTGTATGTGTCTCTAGGGGCTAACCTAGTGGAAAACCTGAGGTTCCACTAGTGCTTGTGAGATTTTTTTTTTTGAACTAGAGGAAATAGGGTTCTCCACCTTTTAGGATATGTAACACACAAAAGGAGGGGGGGTCCTCTTCTTATTTCACTCTTAGTTCATTCAAGGAAAACCTAGAGATCTTAATCTAATGATTCAATTGAAAGAAGGGGTCACTATAAGGTCTCCTTAGGTGTGACTGAAGAGGGTTCACTACTAAGAAAATTATTAGAAAGAAAGAGATGAATGTAATATGAAAATATAGCTATGCAACCTAGGAAATTAAACTTAAAATCAGAATGATCAACTGAGAATGAACAAGGGGGTACATGGAAAACTAGAGATGCTTGAAATAAGGTCTACAATCCAAAATTTGTGATTTTTTATGTGAACTATGACTCATATGCTAGACTAGGAACTTTAGTCCCAATTTATAGTTTCAAGCTAAATCTAGAATATGCAATTGGTAAGCCAAGATCTACAGGAAATGAATAAAAAGTGGTATATTGGGACTCACACACCCAAGGTGGTGATTTAGTCCTAGTGTTAGGAATTTTTTGAAACTCTAGTATCATCTAATGATATTTATTAGCTTCTCTCCTATCTGATCTTTGAATCTGAATCTTTGAGCTCCAACCTATAGGTGTATTTTCATGAACATGACAACTTCTTGTCAGTGTTGACAACTTTCCTCAATCTTGCAACTTATTCTTCAAAGGATCTTCTCAAAACACCTATATCTACAATCATAGATGTAGAGAGAGAAAAATGTTGTTTTGTTAGTGGATAGGGGTTTTCCTTGGTCAAACCCCATTTTGGTAATCAAACCTTGAAATGAAATAAAATAGAATGAAGTGAATGATGAATGAACAAATATGTAATGTTTCAACTCACCAAACCATTGAGATAAATGTTTTAATCTTGTATGAAATGGCTAGAATGAATGTAGATCTTGAATCTTCATTAAATTCTATGGATCTTGACTTGAATTATTGCTTGAATCATGGAATCATAAATTACAAATGTTAGCTAAAAAACACACATAATGCATGGTGACTTTGACATGATTCTTGAATCTTGAATGTAGCTCCAAAATGCTTGATAATCAACTCTTATCTATTGTTGAATACTCTTGATTACATAAAATATTTAGGATGCTTTCTCATGTAAATTTCTTAGGATAAAATATGTGAAATAATTTTTGCATAGGTGGTTGTTGTTGCACCAAAAGATTGACCTGTTCATACCTGATAAAACCACTAGATTTATACAAGAACCAAGATCCACAAGATGTAGTTAAACCATGTCATGAAGATCAAGTACTGAACTAGCCCATGCCAAGGAGACCAAGGGTGACATCTTGTAATAATCCCCACAACTACAAGCGATGGGTTCAAACCTATCACCTTGGCTCTGATACCAATTATTGCATAGGTGGTTATTGTTGCACTAAAAGATTGACTTGTTAATTTTTGATACAACCGTTGGGTTTATACAAGATCCAAGATCCACAAGAGGTGGTTAAACCATGTCACAAAGCTTGACCATCATGTTGGCCTATGCCAATGAGACCAAGGGTGACACCTTACAACAATAACCTTGTATTTATACTTTTTTATGTAAAATTTCCTGAAATTACAACACTAGAAGCTAACATTAGATATAGGAGAATAAAATACCACCAACAATTGAATTTAAAATAGGTCCAAGCTAAGGCAAAAATCATATGCTAGTTAGGGCACATATGAGTCCTAGTAGCCTAGGCTTGGGAGACAAATTTCAAGAAATATTATGTTCTATGCCAAATTTAGGATCAAGCCTCAAGACTTAGTTGGGAAACATATGCCCATGGTGGCACATGAGTCCCATATCACTAAATCTAGAAAAAAAATCTCAAAATCATGAGTTATGATTGGTCATTAGATAACTATCAGGATTATAATCCTCAAATAAATGCATTAAATAAGGCTTATGGATGCAAAATAGGGCAAAATAAGGCATAAAGAAACCCACTTTTAGCAGGGAGGTCCCAAGAAAATGTGAAAATGTAAAGGGATACATTTTTATACACTATATTTTACATAATGGACATCACATTATAGTTGTAAACATTTTTTTTGAAAAAATAACTTAGATCTGATTCACATCATGTTGGACGAATGGTCAAGGATTGATCCACCCCCTTTTTCTTTTTCTTTCTTCTTTATGTCTTTGGCAGTGTATGCTTGTGCCTTGTTGTTACTTCATAAATCATTCTCATGTGTATTCTTTTGTATCTATGTTGGTTTTCCATAGGATATTCATCCTGGAGGCTTGATCATCCCTCTTGATTTTCATCATCCTATCTCACTGGCATGGTACACTTGGAACTCTCTTGATATGTTTTTTTCTACTTTACTGTGATTTTGAAGCAAGTTCCTCCTCTCCCTAATGTTAGGGCTAAATTTAGTGTATGAAAATGTATCCCTTTACATTTTCACACTTGTATTGGCCCTTCCTACTAAAACTAGGCTTCTTTGTTCCTTATTTGGTCCTATTTTGAATCCATGAGCCTTATTCAATCAATTTTTCTAAGGATAATCCTGAAATATCACAATTGGAAAATGGTGATTCAATTCTTTGGGTTGTGTTTTCCAAATCTGATGATCTTGGACTCATAGACCACCTTAGGCATATGCATCCCACCTAGGTCTCGAGGCCTAATTGTAAACATTGCCTTGAACTTAACATTTTTTGGAGTTTGTGTCTCATGTTTAAGACACTACTGGCGTATGAGTACTTTAACGAGGACCTATTTTAAATCAAATTCTTTTGAGGATTTTATTACCCTAGATCTGATGACTTGTAGTGTTGTAATTTTGTGAAAATTTCCATAAACAAGTATAAATACAAGGTTATTTCATATAATTTCACTTAAGATTTTGTCAAGAGAGCATTCCTAAGGAAAATTTATGAGATAAAGAGCATTCAAGAGAATATTATCAAGGATTTGGAGCAGCATTCAAGATTCAAGCATCATTTCAAAGTCTTCAAGCATTAATTGTGTTTTTGAGCTAACATTTGTGATGTAGGTTTTCATGATTCAAGTAAGTAATCAGAGACATTATCTCATATGAAGATCAAGAATCAAGATCCACATTCATTGGAGCCATTTTACACAAGTTTTCAACCTTCATTTGAAGGTTTTGGTGAGTTGCAACCTTACAATTTTTCATTCATCATTTCTCCATTCTATTTCATTTCATTTCAAGGTTTGATTACCAAAAATGAGTTTGACTAAGGAAAACCCCTATTCCCTAACACACAACAATTTTTTTCCTCTTCATGTGTTATTGTAAATATATGTGATTTGGAGCTTGAAGATCCTTTCAAGACAAAGTTGCAATATTGAAGAAAGTTTTCAAAGTTGTCAGTAAGCTGTCATCTTCATGAAAACTCATCTACAAATCTAAATTGAGACTTTTCAAACTTGGAGATTGGACAAGACGAAAGCTACAGAAGATCACTCAAGGATATAAATTTTTTATTCAAACCCTAAAATGGGACTAAATCACCATCTTGGGTGTATGAGTCTTAGTATCCCTCTTTTCATCAATTTTTTGTAGATCCTTATTTTCCAGCAACAGGTTCCAAATTTTGCATAGATTCCATTAGTAGAATAAAATAACCCATTCTAGCATATGAGTCCTAGTACACTTCAAAAAGATAAATTTCAAAGTTGTGGATCTTGCTTGGAATCCATCAGCTTACCAAGTTCCTTTTTATATAATTTATATTTCTTAGTTTGATTTAATTCTCTTATGTTTCTAGGGTTTAGTACATTAGAGTTTTCATTTCTTCTTTGAAGCTTCATTTTAATGGTGAATCACTCATTTAATCACACCTAAGGAAACCACCCATCTTCCTTTTATCCATCCTTCCTTAAATTGAGTCACTTGATTGAGAGATCTTTGTTTCCTAATGAACTAAGAGTGAAATAGGTCCACTAGTTCAATCTCTAATAAGAGGGAACCTATTTCCTTTAGTTGACTCTGTAGCAAGACTCGTACACCCAACCTAGTCTATTAGTCCTAGCATACTTTAAAAAGTATATTTTTAGATTTTTAGACCTTTTTTTAACTCCATCATTCTACCAAGTACTTCTCTATTCTCATTCATTTTATTAGTTTGATTCCATTCTTTTAAGTTTCTAGGTTTCAAAGTGAATTTTCATAAGTGTTTGCATTTATCCTTTTGAAGCTTCATTTAATGGTGAACCCTCATCTAATTACACTAGGATACCACTATTCATTCCTTAATAGAGTAACTTGGTTGAGGGATCTAGTTTACTAATGAACTATTAAAGTGTGAAATAGGTCCAATTCCATCTCCCAAAATGTGGAACCCTATTTAACTTTTTTTTATATCTATAAAATTTTTATTAGTTGAGCTAATCATGATATAACAATGATGTTAGTTGCATAAATTGAAACACAAAAGGTTTCCAAAATTATTTCCTTTTGGATACCTTACACCATTTATTATGGGAAGGTAGAGTAGGAAGTTAAAACATAACACACTTTACAGTAACAATAATTTGAACTTATCATTGAAGAATTTGACAATTGTTCAATGAAATTTGTGGTTTTTAATTACTTTACCTATCACTTTAGGACCCATCACACCTTATATTATGTTCTACATAATGTATAGTTCTATATTCTCCCTATATTAACCCACTTTTGACAATTTAGGATAGTATCTATGGTCTACTCTTGAATTTATAGAAATTCCCTTATAATAATGGACTTGCAAGTTAGTGAAAAAGGTAGTTTTGATGGAGGAATGGAAAAGATGCGTAGAGCCTTTGAATTATTCCCATAATACACAATGGAATTGAATCATTTAGCAAACCCTTTTCTTCATAGGAAATTTTTTTCTTATGGAATAGTTGATTGAGATAGCTCTTGTTTTGATTGAACACCCTCTCATGAAATCTCATTGAATATTATAATATTTCATGATCTTATCATGAGAATCCTTTATCCTCCCCTTCCATGAGCGGCCTCACTTGAAATTTTTGAGCCCTTAACACCCATAACAAGAGGAAGATATTTCCTTATATATGTGGTTATTTTGTAGGAAACCAAGTTTTTTTTTAACTATTTATATCATGTATATTACTGTTAAATTTGGATGTCTTAAGAAACCTCACCAAAATTTGAGAGCATCTTTGATCCTCTTAAGAAATCATATTAGAAACCCTTAAGATGTCATTATTGTTTAGGAAACCATGTTATTTGATGAGTATACTTTTGGTCTTATTTCTTTAATGGGAAGGCTTTAGTCTATAGTTTAGTCTACTACTGAATGCATCTACTTGTGTTTACATATTATACTAGAAATTTATGTAGGAGCATCCGTAGTTAGTGTGACCTAATCTTGCATCATTTTAGAAAAGTGAGATATTATTTTAGTTATTTATTTTTTATTAGTTTATAGTGACCAATTTGTGGTAGAGAAATTTATTTCATTTCACCATAATTTGAAATTGGATTTTTCAATTTTGAGCATAGCTTGAGTTAGTGTTAAGAATGTTATGTTAATATTTGAAGTGATTTGGATGAGGAATAGATTATAAATTCTTGATAGTGTTTATGGGTGGAAAGGTAATTTTTTTGATTTTTAAAGGCATGAAAAAATATTCCATACCATTATCATATACTTCTAATATTTAAAAAAAAATAACATAATGGAATTATTTAAAATCATATATGCATACATATGTATGTACATGCATATATACATGTATACCTACTAAATTGAAGGAAATAGGGGAGCACCTTTTAACAGATGGAACACAAAAAGAGGGGGGGATTCTCTTTCCCTTTCGCTCTTAGTTCATTCAAAGAAACCCTAGAGATCTCAACCCAATGATTTAATTAGGAAAGGAGATGGCTACAAGTTCTCCTCTGCTATGATGAAAGAAGGGGTTTCTCCACTAAGCAAGTTATTAGAAAGAAAGAGATCAATGTAATATGAAAATCTAGCTATGTAACCTAGGAAATGAAACTTAAAATCAAAACAATAAACTGAGAATGAACAAAGGGGAACCTAGAAAATTGGAGATTCCTTAAATAAGGTCTTCAAGCCCAAAATTATGAATTTTGATGTAAATTGGGACTCATATGCTAGGCTGGGTGATTTAGTCCCATTTTTGGGTTTTGGGTTGAATTTGGAATCTACAATTGGTAAACTAGGATCTAATATAAATTGATGTAAAGGTGGTATACTCTTACTCATATGCCCAAGGTTGTGATTTAGTTCCAATATTAGGATTTTTTCAAAACTATGCTATCCTCTAGTGTTCTTATGTAGCTTCTCTCCTATTTGATCTCCAAGTCTAAAAATTTTAATTCTAGCTTGTAGATGACTTTCCATGAAGATGACAACTTCTTGAAAACTTTGACAACTTTCTTTGATCTTGCAACTTTTTCTGCAAATGATCTTCAAGCTCAAAACATGTAGATTCACAATCACACATGTAGAGAGAGAAAAATGATGATTTTTTAGTGGATAGGGGTTTTCCTTGGTCAAACCCCGTTTTGGTAATCAAACCTTGAAATTAAATTAAATAACATAAATGAATGATGAATGAACAATATGTAATGTTGCAACTCATCAAACCCTTGATATGAATGCTGCAATATTATGTGAAATTGTTGCATTAATGTAGATCTTGAGACTTGATTTTTGATATGAAACTTTATCTTAAATACTTGATTGAATCATGAAAACCTACATCACAAATGTTAGCTTAAAGAACACACATGATGCATGATGACTTTGACATGGTGCCTGAAATTTGAATGTAGCTCCATAATGCTTCATATTAAGCTATCGAATGCTCTTTAATGCTCTTGATCTCATAAACTTGCTATAGGAATGCTTGAATAAAACTTCTAGGAGAAAATATGTGAAATAACCATGTATTTATACTTGTTTATGCAAAAATTCCTAAAAGTACACTACAAGATAACATTAGATCTAGGATAATAAAATCTTACCAAGAATTGAATTAAAAGTAGGTCCAAGATAAAGTGGGACTAATACACTAGTTGGGGCATAAAATTCCTAACAACCTAGACTTGGGAGACAAATTTCAATAAATCTTAAGGTCCGTGTCCAATTCAAGATCAGGCCCTGAGACTTAGGCGGGACCCATATGCCCAAGGTGGTGTATGAGTCCTAGATCAAAAAATATAGAACACAAAATCCAAAATCATTAAATTATGATTGGTTACTAGATAAATATCAAGATTTTCCTCAAAAAGATGTATTGAATAAGTCTTTTGGATTCAAAATAGAACCAAATAAGTCATAAAGAAGCCTAATTTTAGTAGGGAGAGCCCAAAAAGTGTGAAAATGTAAAGGGATAACTTTTTCTACACTACATTTAGCACCCACTTTAGTGAGAGGAGGAACTTGCTTCAAACTCCTAACGTAGAAAATATCACATCAATAGGAGTCCAAGTTTACCAATGCAAGTGAGATAGGATGTCAATGATCAAGAGGGTTGAAAAAGAACCTGGGATTAAGATCCTATGGTAAAACAACATAGGCACAAAAGAACACACATTTAAATGACATAGGGAGCAATAAAAATTTACAATAATGCACTGCCAAAGACAAAAATAAGCAAGAAAAACAAAAAAACAAAAAGGGGTGGATGAAGCCTCGACCATTTTTATAATGAGATGTGGATTAGATCTATTTTTTTTCATCCAAAACTATTTACAATTGGAACACAATGTCCACTATGCAAACCAAATAAACACTTACAAGGGCTAGCAGAATCTAAGGTCATCCACTAGGTGATCCCCTAGTGAGACACATAAACACATGGTCGGTATGTGCTCACACAGACAAGTGGCTATGGGAAAGTCATTCCTAAGTTTTTCTCCAATACAATTGTGAGACCAAATCTATACCTCATGATAACTTTGATAAGGCACAACACAACACAAACAATAGGATTCATGAGGAAATAAAAACTTCATATGCTTGACACCACAAACAAACAAGATGGATCCATAGGCAAGAAAAGTGTGTTATGCAAGGTGGCCATATAATAGATATTGTAAATGAAAAATAGTGTAAGGTATGTTTAAAGGAGTTTTGTTTAGTTCATGTAAGTTCTCAACTTAGGGAACATTTTTCCTAATGTCTCCAAGAGAGAACCAATGGAGGAATGGTTGATTCACAACTTATGGGATGCAAGGTGTCGCATCAAGCCACTAAGGGGAATATAATATGCTAAGAGAGATCATGCTCTTCACGAAAATCACACCCAATGTCACCACAAAGAGAAAGATGCATTGCATGAAGTAAGAAGACTACAAAATGAAACATGAGTTGAAATTGAAATGCAAAGAATAATGCCAATGTATGCCCCCACTTTAAATAAATTTCCAAGCACCGTGTTGTGAGAAATTACTTTACAATAGTAAATGACAAATGCTAACAATAAAGAGGACATGGGAGCTTATTTGGGAAGTCCTATGCCAAGTCATATGTTTCCAAATAAAGCTACATCATAAAAAAAAGTTTCCCCCAAAAATCAAATCCCAAAGTCACACAAGGAATCCATCGATTCAGGGTCAGTATGTCTTTGCTATAATGTTTTTATAGAGCTTAGAACAATCATCATTCCCCAAATACTCATGGAAAAAGAAGAATGACACAAAGAGAGTTAAAACAAAGAAAAATTTTTGGGCGAACATGGAAGAGACTCAAATGTCTTGCCACCTTGTGTCATCCCCAAAAGGAAAACACAAGACAAATGAAAAGGATAAAGGAAAATATTTACAACACATAGAAGAATGTATATACAAATAGATGAATATCACAAAGAGAGAGATACATCAAACAAAATAGTACGAGGAGATCACATTATGCACATCAAATCAAGTAAAAGAAACATGAAAAGGAAAGTAAAGACAAGATTAATAAGGCACATGCGAATCACCCCATTAGCAGTGTAACTCTTTTTTAGCTTTTATACATTTTTTGGTTTGGGATAAATCCACACTTAAAGAATTTTTTTTTCCAAAAGATGCACAATTTGCCACATGGTGGTTGCACGAATTTTTTCTATCATCTTACTTTTGAGGGAAAGTTGGGGCACGAGTCAGCTTGGTGGGGATTTTCTCTAAGGATATTTTCACGAATCTAGGATTCCTCACCCAATCAACACATCATCACTTTTCTTTTGGAAATTTTTTCTTTTAAGGTGTGAAAAGGTGTGGGGCAATAGAGAGGGGGTGAATGATTTGTCACCAAATTTAAACTTAAAACTTCAACTCTTATCAATTCCACAATCACGTTGTTCTGTTATTAAACTTGTATGAGCATGAAATTTAGATAATAGAAAGTAAAATCAAAACAATGAACACAAAAATTTATGTGGAAAACTCAATAAGGGAAAAACCATGGTGAGGATTAACTCACAATATAAAGTGATAGAAAAATTGAATATATAAGGCTCACTTCCAAGGGCTCATTGCCCTGAATAGGAATCACTATACGGATATAAAAGCTCACTACTTACATAAGGGGGCTGACTGCCTACAAATGATCAGAAAACAAAAATTGGCTTCACAACCAAAATAAACTAATGAGAGTGCACCTAACTAGTGTTGATATAGTTCCAGTGATGCTCATTAGACTAACTTAACACACTTCATCATATTCACACTTCTTCACATTTTCATTCACAACTGCTTCTTCATCTACATACACACTTTTTCAATCTTCACAATTGTGCAATATATATACTTGATCTATCCATAAGCAACAATCAGGTTGACCTAATTAGATGCAATTCCTTATTTACCAAAAATACCAACTTTCGGCTTCAAGCATTTGCAAAATATTTCCAACCAATAAATCAAAAAGTGTAGCATACTCTATCATGTTGGCATAGACCTAAGATAGGTCGCACATATATATGCATAACAAAAATTGATTCACCATATCACAACTTTTTCATGAAGTCAGCTAGAAATAGACTTAATTAGAAAAAGTAATCAAAAAAATAATGTCGATATGCCATATGAGCATTGAAGCACAAGATCTTTTAAACATACATGCTTTCAACACCCATAAACTATTTCCCGAAACTGTAAGCAATAACTATCAACCATAGAGGTCTCCTACCCTGATGACTCCCCTAATGCTTCTACTAAAGTGGTTGGGTTTAGTCTTGAGAACCCCCACATTCGTAATAATATTCAATAGGAGAATTATATCCCTCCTAGAGATGTGGAGTCAGTGATTTTTGGGGTCAATTCTGAAAGTGACCCCTCTTTTGACTTCATTGGAAATGCCAAGAGTTGTTTTATGGACCAGTTGAATTCTGCCAAATGGTTATTTCATGAAATAAGTGAGCTGAAAACTAAAAATATGTCTCTTCATAGTAAGCTAGGGGAAATTGAAGCCAAAGTTTCAGGGCTAATTCAGCTCAAAGCGAAGAAGAATACCAATGTGAAGGATAATACACAAAAGGACATCACTGTTGAAAATGAAATTGAAAAAATTAAAGGAACCATGAAAAAAATTGCTGATCAAAACTATAGAATTGCCAGACATAACTCTTTCATCTTCAAAGCCATGTCAGAAGGACTAGAGAAAACCTAAAAGAGAGCTTTGATTGTCGACCTTGATTAGAAGAAAGACCAGGATGAGGAAGCAGGGATCTCTAAATTAACCAAATCAAGCACAAATAGAAAAGCCCTGACCACCCCAAATATGACTCATATCTTTATGGAGGGGGTTCAAGATATGGTGGACCTGGAAGAGTTTGCGGATGAGCTTCTAAAATCTATGAATTAGATGTGGCTGGGCCTAGATTTGTCTATTTGTTGGCCATTTTATGGTTTTTTTGTGACTTTTTGTGGTTGTCTGCTTAAACTGGTTTTTATCTTTCTGGCAGCCTTTTTGTTTTTTGGACCTCTATTTTGGTCTTTTCTTGTAATGTTACTTCACAGTTTTGAGTCCCTATAAAACCCATTTATCCCCCTTTTATCAAAAAATATCAACCACAGAGGATTGCAGAATAAAATACCAGAGGTTGTAGCTTGTATATCAGTTCAGATATCAAACCAAAATACCAAATTGAGCAATAAATTAGACTTGAAATCACAACCTGTATAACATGGTGACATCAATGAAAACATAAAATTATAGAGATAGCCATGCTTCTTCATTCTTCCAACAATCTCCCCCTTTGTCATTGATAGCAACATGTGCCAAAATCTACAAAACACTATCACCTTAGTTGTTCTCCACATAAATCTCTTTTCTCACATGATTCTCCTCCCCTTTGACATCAATGGAAAAGGATGGCCAAAATTTAGGATGTAAACGTATGTATATGATGACCTTGTATATATAGATAACTTCCAGCTTCCCAAAACATTCAAATGAGAATGACACTTTTTACATGAAATATTTTCTTCTACATCTCTCTTATGATCAGAAGAATCCTTTTCCAAGCAAGAAAAACCAAATTCATTCTTGTACTCATACCTTCAAATAAAGATAAATACATAAAGGAGGATGTCTAATCAAAAAATAGACACAATCATTCACAATTTTCTACATTTGAGAGAATTTTGGAGAGATGATCCAATCGGAACTCAGCAACTTCCTTAACCAACCGGAAAGTTTCAACAATATCTTCTCTTTTCCTCTAAGTATTTATCAATCCCACCTGTAATTCACCAACTCTTATCCTCTGTTTTCCATCCATGTCTTTGAATAAATCAAATTTCTTTCCAATACTATTCATCTCAAATTCAATGACTTCAATTATGCTTTCAAAATTGTCAACAATTTTCGGCCACCAGAGACAACACACATGTAGATGTTAGATTAATATTTGATGCATTCTTTTGTCTCATTCATGTATTTAGATAGCACTTGTTTTTCTTTGGTACATCTTCTTTCAAGCATAGCTTTGAACTTATGACCTTTAGGTCCTTCCAATAATGTTCTCTCTTCAATAATCTCTACTAGATCATCTGAAAAAGGGTCTGACACATCTAAAAATGAAATACCCTCATTTAGCAAATAATCAACCAACACATCATCAATTTTAAGTTTCTCAATCAGATAGCATGTCTTCCACATTTCACCAATCTTCATTTCACTCTTGTCTAGCAGCATTTGTATATTCTCTGGATCAAAGGAGTCAAATCTAGATAAAAAAAATCTTCATTCTTCTTTTCTTCTAAGACATCTATTACAATATTTTTCCTCCTTTTAGGTTCTGGAGGGGACTCACCAATGATAACTTCCAACTCTTTCTTACCGGAGGATGAACCCACTTCAAACTGACTAGGTACATACATACTAGAGCACAAATTTTATCTTTAAGGATGTGAAATATGATCTGGACATATTTACATTATTTTTCAATGATTCCAAGTATCTATAAATGACATATTTACATTATTTTTCAATGATTCCAAGTATCTATAAACTTATTTTCCAATAGGAATACCATATTCCCACACAACATTTTCTCTTCGTAGTAGCGAGTTCAAAAAGTAGAAAGGAAAGCATATGAATAAAGATCCAAAACAAAAAGGATATCCCTCAACCAATAACATTCAACCATTCTCAATTGGGTTTTCAAATAATAGGCTACACAGATCAAACTACTTGTTTTCCTTAACTATCATATGTGCAATATATACAACAATAGTTGAATTTTAACCTTCACGGTTTTAGAAATAGATATATAGTAAATGTAATATGCAACATATCTTACAGCCGACTCCGTAAGAGTGTTTATCAATAGAGCTCAAGGGTCTTTATCAATGCCAGTAAGTTCCTCCAAATATTTTTATTTCACGATTTTCTTCCCAGGGAGATCCCCAACACTACATAAGCCAATAATCTCTTTGATCGCTTCCTCTATGATTGGGTAGGATTTTTCCAACATAATATTTCCATTCTTGAATCAACTCAACAAGAAAAAGATGAATTCTTTATCTGCAAACTAGGGAAATTCTCCCCATAAATCCATACCTGGGGTTTTTATTCTATGTAACTCATTTTCCTTCATCCCTAGTTCCATTTCCTTTATCTTTCTATGATCAAATTCTTCAAATTCAACTCCTTTCAATTTTATTGTAATGATGCCACTCTATCCTCTATCCATTTTCATGCTTATCATTATTTTTCAACTGAAACTCCTTCATTTTCCTTTCTTCCCTTTTGTCAAATGAGAAATAATTCCTGAGTATCCAAAATAGTTTCTTCATAATTGCTTTAGATCACTTCAAGATCACTCCAAAATGTCTTTCAAACTCTTCAAATACTCAAATGATCAAAAATAGTTATGAATTTTAGCTTATACACCATCAACTTTCCCTAATTCGCATTAAATGCAATAGACATCAAAAGGCTACTAAAACCATTCTTCTCAACATAGAAAACCCTAATTCGATCTGCAAATTAGTATGCCAACATATTTTCTTTTGGTTTCTTTTCCAAAACCTCTATTTATTCATTCTTCACATTACATCCTCGTTCCAACCTCTGACACAACATTCATCCAAGGGGTTTTTATAGTTTTCTAATAATGCTCCTCCTAAGACCATGCTCGAAATAGTTCCTAGAGGAATTCTTTGTACCGCATGAGGGCATAGACACATCAACATTTTTAGGTTCTTCTCCTTTCTTCCTCCTTATCTTATTCATCTCTTGCTTCATCTCTTCTTTTTTGATCTTCTTTACTGATTCATTCTTTTCTACTAAAGCAGACTGCTTTCCCTTCTTACTTCTGCAAACCTTTGAAATATGTCCAAGTTTGTTACAATTATAGGATGAAATTTTTTTATGATTAGTCTGACCTTCATTACTTATTTATTTGCATTGATTTTCTTTATGTCCAAATTTGTTGCAGGTATAGTAGTAGCCATTAAAATATTGTTTCATTCTACCTCCATTAAACCTGTTCATCATTACCTGACTAATAATTCTCACATGAGATCTGCATTTAGTAGCTTTATGTCAAAATTTCTTGCATGAAATTTTTTTCCAAAGAAAGAACCAGGAAATGGATTTATCCTACTCCTTCATTCTGCTGCCTTCTGACCATATTTATTATAGAAAAAAATACCATTTAAAGATAGATAACATTGTGCATTAGGTTGTCTCATAGGTAGTCTCTTTGAAAAATTTGTTGAATTTATTTTTTGCTTCCCTTTGTCTTGAGTCTTTTCATTTTCGTTTGAACTTTCACCTATTTCATTTCCAAGCCACATTTGTCTTTACTTAGTTTTTGTCCAACAAGCAGTTCTTCTAGCTTGTTGGAGCTAGATCTGAAAGTGTTCTCACATAGTTTTTCCTTCTCTAGTTGTATTCTCAATTTTAATACCTCCTATTTAATTGTATAACATTCATCATCTTTTTTCTATACCATTACATTCAAACATTCTTCAATTCTCTTCTTTTCTTCTACAGTAACTTTTAGTCCAATTATCTCTTGTTTCTATTGCTCACTTACTTCTTTTTTTCTTTATTTAAATTTATCTAATTATTCTTTTAGTTTTCAAAAACATTCATTAGCCTCATATAGATTTTTTTTCAAATCCTTATTTTCATTTTTTTCCTTATCAAGATCTTCAAGTGTAGTATGGAGTTCCTCTTTATCATCCATTTGATCAACCTTCAGGATCTTCCTGAAGTGGTTAAAATCTATACCAAGGAACTTAAGCTCTAATACCAATTGTTAAAAGGTGTAGGACAACTGAGAGGGGGGGAAAATCAGTTGTCACCAAATTTAAACTTAAAAATTCAACTCTTATCACTTCCACAACCACACTATTATGTTATTAACTATAAACATGAAATGCAGATAATAGAAAGTAAAATCAATACAATGAACACCATATTTTACATGGAAAATCCACTAAGGAAAAAACCATGGTGAGGATTAATTCACAATATAAAGTAATAGAAAAATTGAATATATGGGTATGTGCAGGATCATCATGGAAAAAATAGGCCCTTCAGTGGCAAAAAACTTAGAAAAAATAGAGTTAGGAAAATTGACAGAAAATTTTGAATAAGTTGTCTATATTATTTTTAAAATATGTAAGAATAGAATTTGTAGAAAATTGAATGTAGTTTCTAAAATACTAGGTTTTTTTAGAAAAATAAAAATCTATTTGGTGAAAATTTGAAATTTCAATGCAGAGAACTTAAATTTCAAGGAAAAAATAAGAAGTAGGTGTTTGTCTAACCACCCTAACCACACTAAAATGATAATATTTTTTTGTAATATTTTAGATATAATTAGAGGACTCATGTCTCGATGTGATGCATATTTTTTTGTAATTTTTTTCTAAGTAATTAATTATTAATTTTTTATTACAACTTTTAAAAAATATAAAAAAATCATATGTCTGACCACGTTAACTTGGTCAAAAATTCATGAAATTCAATTTTTCTTTTTTAATCCTATACTATGTGAATCATAGAATGTGATGCATGTTTTATATTCAAAAAATGTGATATCATTTGAAAGTTATAGATGTTTTTCAATCAGCCTATCAATTGGGACTTTAGTCATAATTTGAATAGAAAATGAATAATAATTATTAAATTCAAAGTGAATCATAATTTATATTGGTGGAAAGCTAAGAATCTCCTTTAAAAACCCTTTTCGTTTAATAAATTTTTGGTAAAAAGTTGTCAGCCACATACCCGTCATATTGCCACTTTTTGGACCACCATGATCCTACACATACCCATATATGGCTCACTTCCAAGGGCTTGATGCCCTAAATAGGACTCACTGTCTGGATACAAAAGCTCACTACTTACACAAGGAGGCTCACTACCTACAAAATATTACAAAACAAAAATTGGCTTCATAGCAAAAATTAACTGATGAGAGTGCACCTAACCAGTCTTGATACAGTACCAATGATGCTCAATAGACTAACGTAACACACTTCATCATATTCAAACTTCTTCACATTTGCATTCACAACTACTTCTTCATCTATAAAAACACTTTTTTAATCTTCAAAATTATCCAATATATATAATCGATCTATCCACAAGCATCAATTAGGTTGGCCTAATGAGATGCAATTCCTTGTTTACCAAAAATACCAACTGTCAGCTTCAAGTATTTGAAAAATCTTTCCAACCAATAAATAAAAAAGTGTATCATACTTTATCACATCAGAATAGACCTATGATAGGTTGTACATATATCCAAATAATAAAAATTGATTCACCATATCACAAATTATTCATGAAGTTGGCCATAAATAGACTTAATTACAAAAAGTAGTCAATAGAATAATGTTTATTCGCCGTACAAGCATCAGAGCATGAGAGCTTCTAAAAATACATGCTTCGAACACCCATAAATTGTTTCTCAAAACTGCAAGCAGTAACTATCAACCACAAAGGATTGTGCAATAAAATACCGAAGGTTGTAACTTGCATACTAGTTTAGATACGGGACTAAAATACCAGATCAAGCACTGAGTTAGACTTGTAATCACAACCCGTATAACATGGTGACATCAGCGACAACAAAAAAATGTACAAATAGTCATTCTTCTTCATTCTTCCAACATAAGGAGAAATCTATTTTGGGAGTTTTTTGGAGCATTTTTTATCTTTCTTATCTTTAGGTTGGAATCTTTGAGTCAGCCCTGTCAATTTATGTGATTGGTCAATCAGATTTTTCCTAGCTCTTTTCTAGGATCTAATTTCTTTTAGATGGAAATCTAGGCTAAATATCTAAAGAGAATTAATGAGGAAGTTAGGAATTAATGAGAAAGGATTTATGTGATCTAATCAAAGATCTATGATTGGATCGCAAGCTATCAGATGCATGCATCTACCAGTATTTACTTCTTGAACATTGGTGGTGTTTCTCTCCCTTCAGGTATAAATAGGAGGTGGTGACAAAAGGAAAAAAAGTTGTTTGTTTGAAAGTTCTTTTAGTTTTCCTTAGTTATATAGATGTTTTTAGAGGTTTAAAGTTGGAAAAAGACTACTCTTCTCTGACATGTTATATTTTTTTAACTAAAACTATTATCAGATTGGCATCAAACCTTTTTTCTTAAGTTCATTTGACATTTAAGTATGATCTATTTGGAAGAAATCTTTGAAAATATGCATGTTATTACCTTTTTCAAGTTCCTTCTTTATGTTTTGTTCAAAATAAAGACAGTATGGTAAGATTAATTCAATAGTTTGAGTAGTTTATTTCAATGTTGTAGGCTTCTAAGATATGATGATAACCTGCAAAAATTGGATTATATCTATTGAACTTCTCCATTTTCTTCAAGGGTTGTTTTTTCTCATATTACATTGTAAGAAGATGAAGGGTTTATGTGATTTTTGAAGGTTTTTTGATTAACTTTTGGAACTTTTATTCTTGATCGGACCTTAATGGGTGCTTCCTATAGGGAGATTTGAAAGACTATATTGTTCTTGTATTTAGCCTTTTTTTCTCATTTTATTCCCAACAATGAAGGGTTGTAGCATAATATTTCTATTATATCATTCTTAGGAAAATAATTGGGTTTGAAATGTTGTAAAAGCTTTGGTGCATCAACATTTTCATGTTCTATAATTACATTTCTTTCTACATTTTCTCTAAACTCAAAGAAGAGCAAAATTTCTATAAAAATCTTAGAGGTATTCAGTGAGGTACAAATTGGTCCCTTACTCGCTGAATTTCCTAGAAGTTGTCGAAGAGGTGCAAGCTTTTATGATCAATAGTTCTTTTTCTCGTACACCCAATGGGATCAAAAAAAACTTCACCTGATTAGAAAGAAATATTTCTAAAATTAGGCTAGGGAAAGAGGCTAGAAACTTCATGCCTAGAATCCAAACAAGAGAATCCTCAAGGGTCTATTTCCAATACTGCTAGTTACCTACCTTAGTATCTAGGAGAAAAACACTTACAAGTTTTTTTATCACCTGGAAGGAGTAACAGGGTCAGAAGTGAAAGCCCAAAATAGACTTAATTACAAAAAGTAGTCAATAGAATAATGTTTATTCGCCGTACAAGCATCAAAGCATCAGAGCTTCTAAAAATACATGCTTCGAACACCCATAAATTGTTTCCCAAAACTGCAAGCAGTAACTATCAACCACAAAGGATTGTGCAATAAAATACCGAAGGTTGTAACTTGCATACTAGTTTAGATACGGGACTAAAATACCAGATCAAGCACTGAGTTAGACTTGTAATCACAACCCGTATAACATGGTGACATCAGTGACAACAAAAAAATGTACAAATAGTCATTCTTCTTCATTCTTCCAACATAAGGAGAAATCTATTTTGGGAGTTTTTTGGAGCATTTTTTATCTTTCTTATCTTTAGGTTGGAATCTTTGAGTCAGCCCTGTCAATTTATGTGATTGGTCAATCAGATTTTTCCTGGCTCTTTTCTAGGATCTAATTTCTTTTAGATGGAAATCTAGGCTAAATATCTAAAGAGAATTAATGAGGGAGTTAGGAATTAATGAGAAAGGATTTATGTGATCTAATCAAAGATCTATGATTGGATCGCAAGCTATCAGATGCATGCATCTACCAGTATTTACTTCTTGAACATTGGTGGTGTTTCTCTCCCTTCAGGTATAAATAGGAGGTGGTGACAAAAGGAAAAAAAGTTGTTTGTTTGAAAGTTCTTTTAGTTTTCCTTAGTTATATAGATGTTTTTAGAGGTTTAAAGTTGGAAAAAGACTACTCTTCTCTGACATGTTATATTTTTTTAACTAAAACTATTATCAGATTGGCATCAAACCTTTTTTCTTAAGTTCATTTGACATTTAAGTATGATCTATTTGGAAGAAATCTTTGAAAATATGCATGTTATTAGCTTTTTCAAGTTCCTTCTTTATGTTTTGTTCAAAATAAAGACAATATGGTAAGATTAATTCAATAGTTTGAGTAGTTTATTTCAATGTTGTAGGCTTCTAAGATATGATGATAACCTGCAAAAATTGGATTATATCTATTGAACTTCTCCATTTTCTTCAAGGGTTGTTTTTTCTCATATTACATTGTAAGAAGATGAAGGGTTTATGTGATTTTTGAAGGTTTTTTGATTAACTTTTGGAACTTTTATTCTTGATCGGACCTTAATGGGTGCTTCCTATAGGGAGATTTGAAAGACTATATTGTTCTTGTATTTAGCCTTTTTTTCTCATTTTATTCCCAACAATGAAGGGTTGCAGCATAATATTTCTATTATATCATTCTTAGGAAAATAATTGGGTTTGAAATGTTGTAAAAGCTTCGGTGCATCAACATTTTCATGTTCTATAATTACATTTCTTTCTACATTTTCTCTAAACTCAAAGAAGAGCAAAATTTCTATAAAAATCTTAGAGGTATTCAGTGAGGTAAAAATTGATCCCTTACTCGCTGAATTTCCTAGAAGGTTGTCGAAGAGGTGCAAGCTTTTATGATCAATAGTTCTTTTTCTCGTACACCCAATGGGATCAAAAAAAACTTCACCTGATTAGAAAGAAATATTTCTAAAATTAGGCTAGGGAAAGAGGCTAGAAACTTCATGCCTAGAATCCAAACAAGAGAATCCTCAAGGGTCTATTTCCAATACTGCTAGTTACCTACCTTAGTATCTAGGAGAAAAACACTTACAAGTTTTTTTATCACCTGGAAGGAGTAACAGGGTCAGAAGTGAAAGCCCAAGATCTAGAGCCTTATCTACTCCACCTAGAGACTGAACTTTTCAAATTAGAATCCTAGTATACCTGATTCATAGGAATATGTTCTCCATGGCTCACATAGTTGCCCCTACTCTAAGAAATTTTGTAACCTAAGATAGTGGCATTCTGCTACAACTTTCCATGCCCTCAAATGTATGGTCTGCAATACCCACTAATGCCCTTAACACTATTCTAAAATTTTCCAAATAAGACTTTAAAACCCCTTCTAAACACCTTCAAGATATAGCAGAGGTATGCATGCTAGTTAACATAGCAGAGGAAAAAATTTCTCTTAGGTTGTTGGCAACTTCATTCAAAGGAAAATCTCAAGATTGGTATTGATCTTTGGCTTCTAGTTCTATCTGCTCCTAAGATCTGCTCGAAGAGAAGTTGTTTGAATTCTTCTCATAGAAGGGAGATTGCTCCTCGTTGCTACATCAATTAATCACCATCAAAAGAGCCCCATAAGATGCCATAAGTGATTTCAATATCAGGTTCTAGAAAACCTGACAAAGAATCCTTGTAATTTCCCAACCCACAACAATGATGGCATTTATGTTCTAGCTAAAGGATTTCAATTCAAATATAGCAGTTATGATAACCTCTATGGGAGGGTATATTCTACCAAACACATATGACTTGGTTGTGCATGTGGAGTAAAATTTGATCAATGTTGGGAATCTTCCACCATGACCTTAGATGCCCATATTCACATAAATATTTGGTGGTATTCGACAAGTGGGAACATCAACTATGCCACAATCCATGTATACATACCCCACTAAACATCCAAGCACATTAGGCTCTTCCTCTATAGCGGAAGATATCAGCATTATGAAGAGTCCCATGCCATATTTTTCTAATGAGCTAGGCATTATCAAATGATAGCAAGTAGCATCTTCAAAGAAGACCACTCAGACCTATCAAGGGAGAAGGCCATCCTATCAACATAACATGTGCCAAGGGATCTCAAAAGGGGGAGGTCAATAGATGGCATCCACAAACCAAATAGTTTCAGTGACTATGTGGCTATAGATAGTCAAGGAAAGCCATAGTAAAGAATTAATCCCAAGACAAATCAACCTCACAAAAGAATAGAATGTATGGTGCTTCCCATGTAATGATAGCCACATGCCTCAAAATTTTCTTAGGGGAAATCAATAGTAGAAGATAGCAAACCAAAGAAATAAGGTCATGCTCCTAAATACGAAAGAATATCATTCTATTGAAATACAAAATTCCCACTTTACAGCGCAAATGCAAGAAATTTCTTTAGAGCAAGAGCTGGATATTGTGATCGACCAAGCGATATTTTTGTGGATGGAGGAAGAAGATGCAATTTTTTGTGAATGAAGCTAAAATGACTAGTGCTCCACAAGTACAGTCAGACTACAACAAAAGATCAAAAAGAAGGCTCATGTGAGAATACGTACAACAAGATCTTTTGTGTTCGCATCTACATCAACAACAACCATAAGAAAAGCATGCCCCAGTGGTAAAGCTAAAGAACAAGTGGCAGAATCTAGAGGTGGATGGAGAGGTGGAAGAACAAGTTTTAGGGGTAGATATACAAATCAAGGAAAAGGTTCTAATGTGTTTTTAGGAATGTATTACAATTTTGGTGAGTTTGGACATCCATCCTACAAATGCACTAAGAAATTTGGTGCTACATCAAGTGGACAAGAAAGCAAAAGTGAAAGAAGAGCACAAATTGTTCAAGAAGATTAATGTGAAAGTTCAAACTCCAATAATTGTGCTCTTGAAGTTGGTGAAGCTTTGATGTTGTGAATACACTCTTGAAGGCCTCCAAGGAGAAGGAACCAAGGAAAAGGAGAAATCTATTCAAGACCACATGCAAGAGTAAAGGTAAAGTATGTATGGTAGTAATAGATTTAGGCTCCACTGATAATATAGTGTCAAGAGAAATGGTAGATAAGTTAATTTTGGTCAAATTTCCTCATGAAACACCCTATAAGGTTTCATGGTTAAATGATGATTAGTCACTTCTAGTTAATTAGAAGGCTTTAGTTGAATTTCAAATTGGAGGGTACAAGGATAGGGTACTTTGTGATGTTCTACCAATGTGATGTTACCATTTGTTGCTTGGAAGGCCATGTAAATTTGATAAACATATTTTTGTATGATGGATGGGATAATACATATCAGATTGAACATGATGGAAACTCATTTCCTTTACTTCCATTGCAAGAGGAAGTCAAGGAGTAGAAAAAGGTAGAAAATGTAATCATGACGGGTAATAAAGAGCATGCGAAGATGGCGGAAGTCAAGAATGATTAGTTGGCAACCATGAAAAAGGTTGTAGATAATAGGATATAGGTATTGTAGGTTGGTGCATAGTTAGAAAGAAGAAATGATGAGAAGAATATGTTAAGGACTGATTTAGGGAAGGCCACAGATGGTTTGCTTGTAAAGACTCCCAACATTTTGGAGAAGTGTGATAATATAGCGGTAGGGACAATTCTTTTTCCACTTGTTCAAAGAAAGGTTGATGGGAATGTGTATTTCATTAGTACAAAGGTCAAAAATTCTGATAAAACAAGAGCATTTGGGTTTGAGGGCCTGAGAATAGATGTAAAGAAAAAGAGTGAAGTAAAGAAGGGTACTTGGCCAAGGAATTTGAATAAGTTCAAGTATTCAAGGATGATGAAGGACAGAGTTCACGAAACAAGTGGTAATTTTTTTTTTTCATGTATGGCATTAGTTTCAGTTGAGAATGGGGATGGAAAGCTTGAGGTAGGACTGTTTATCAGGGAGAGGCAATGGTAAGGTAGCATCAACTGTAACAATGTAAAGAATGATTCAAGAACATGGTATCAGAACCAATGGAGGAGACTTCCAAACCAAGGAGTATTTTGAAGACAAATATATGTTGTGGAAGAGTAAAGTTCAAGGAAGTATAATCCTCATGGGACATGAGGTTCTCTTCTAGGTGGGTTGTATGGTGTAGGCGCACCAATCTACTTCAAATAGATTTGATCAATTTTATTTTGTGATAGATTTTCTTAGGGGTGTGAGGTATTTTTTTGAGTCAATAAGGTCTAAATAGACCATTAGAAAGTATTAGGAGTTCAATTTTTTTTTTAAATGAAACATTGTCAAAATGATGCACAAAATGCAAGAATTTTCAATTTAGGGTCTTTGATAGGATTTGGTATGTTGAGTCTTTTATTTTGGTGAATAAGGTCTTATTGGACCATTTAAATATTTCAATGAATCGTTATAGTGTTCATTAGGAATTTTTAGGGGTTTAATTTGCAAAATTTACAAGAATTGTCAAATGTTGTCAAAACAAAAACAATGTAAAAGTGCAATTTTGAAGAATCCCAATGGTCAGTTGGAATGTGAAAGGTAGTTGCTGAGTTTCAAGGGTTTTTTTAGTGGGATTTTTTTTTAAATATGTGTAATCCATCGATGGAAAAGGTTGTTGAACATATTGTGAAGGAGTATAAATAAAGGAAGCCCCTATTTTGCTTTAAATTATGTGTTTTTACTGTGAATTTAGTATTACCAATCATTTCTAGGGCTCTATACAATAGCACATATTTTTGAAAGTTTTTGAATTCAATAGAGGAGTATTTCAACTACATGCAACATTTTATTTGAGAGTTTCATATTAGTTATGGTGTCAATTTTCTCAAATTTACTAAAAATAGTTTTATATACTTTGTTCTTAGGGTTTAAGTTTTTAAACATGAAATAAGCCCATTCCACCTTTTGAATTCTTTGTTTCCAATTGGAATGGGCATCATGGTGTTTGGTTGAGGAAGGTATGATAGGAGGTTTGGTCTGTATGAAATTTTTGGTGGAGAATAAGGACTATCTTGTGGAAATTGCAATGAATTTGGGTATATAAATGATGGGATTGTGGGAGAGTCTGAGGAAATATTGTGTGTAGGGGATTTGATATGGTATGATGAGTTTGGGAAAATATATCCAAATATGTTGGAGGTAGTGGCAATGTTGTGAGTGGTTGGGAATATCTACATCCAATAAACCCTGCCCTAGACAAGTGTATAGTGAGGGTTTATTGTTACAGAGGCTAGATGAGTGTGTGTGCTTCTAAAAATTGTTGAATTAGGTCTTCTGTAATATGTTAACAAGATTTGAGTAGTTTTTTGGTGTTGGGTGAAAGGATTTAAGGCATTTCCTTTGTAAATCTGGCCTAATTAAGGTCTTAGACAACTCTATTTTAAGTATTTGTGAAAGTTGATCCAAAAGTGTCTTATGAGGGTTTGATGTATGTTGAAGAAGGCTTAAATGGGTGCCTAAAATGGTGGTTTTTTTTAGGGATTGTTAAGGAATTCTAAGAGTTAAGTTGGAGAATATAGGTCTATAGACCTACTAGGGAGACTAGGTGAAAATTTGAGATCAAGCCTAGATTTAGTTTGTGAGAGGAAAGGTGGTTGGAATCTCTTGTATTTTTGAAGGTGAATTGTTTTCCACCTTGTATTGTTATCATAAAGGATCAGGAGGAATATGATGATCTTGTTGATGACTATTTATGGACATTATATTTTGATGGCATCAAATGCAAGGTTGCTTCTTAAGCGGGCATTCCACTAGTGTCCCCGATAGGATCATAGACCCTCAAGGCTTTTAATTTGTAGTTCCCATGCTCAATGAATGATGTAGAATATGAAGCCTTAGTTTATGTTCTGATCCTTGCAAAATGAATAGGCATAAAGAGGATGCAAGCATTCATAGATTCAAATTTAGTTACGAGCCAAGTCTGTGGGCAAGTGGCTATGAAGAATATAAGAATGAATTCATATAGAAATTGGATATGGGATATGATTAAAAATTTTGAATCTTTTAATATACAATTCATTCCTCGATCTCAAAACATTATCATCGATCACATGGGTTCAATCAGTTCACAATTTGAACGAGTTTCTAATTCAACAACGAAGTAGAATGTAGTACAGATCATCGTCCGACCATCAATGCTCAACAATGATCAAAACTAGAATTTTTTTGAGGATGACATACAGATCAACACCTTTTTACAAAAATAATGAGAAGCTTCTAATCATTCATAGCTAGAAATAGAATCTTCTGAAGAGCAAGTTATATAGTTAAAAGGAAATAAGCTTCCTCAAGGTTTAATCTCTCTCAAAAATATTTTTGACTATGAGGATGCAAGAAATAGAAAATAAAGGTTCACTATAGATGTGAGGGATTATGAAGAGCTTGATGTTGAAAGCAACATAAATTTAAAGGTCGGAAGGGATGTTCTGTGGAAGGATAAGGAAAGACCAAAATATCTATGCCCTAGATATGACAAAGTCATAGCCTAGACCTATGATGATCTTAAGAGGGTATGATCCAGGCATAATTCAAAATACTATTGACTTGGTTGAAGGACAAAATCTTGTTTGAAAAAAATAAAGGTCAGTCAATCCAAAGGTGGAAGAATTTTTGGAACAAGAGCTCACCAGGTTGATCGAAATAATGATCATATATTCAATTAAACATTCCACATAGGTGTCTAATCTAGGATGGGTTTGGAAAAAGAATGGAAATATTAGGCTCTGTATTGATTTTAGAGATTTGAAAAAAGCTTCGCTTAAATACCACTACCCTTTCCCATCAATGGAGCAGATCCTATAGACTATGGTCAAATTAGAGATGTTTTCATTGCTCAATGGTTTCTCAAGTTATAACCAAGTATATGTAAAGGAAGGTGACAAACATAAAATAATTTTTACCACTACATGGGGAACATTCACATACTAAAAAATTTTGTTCAGACTTTTAAATGTTGGTGCAAATTTTCAATAAGCAATGAATATTGATTTCAGAGGATTAATTAATCAGATTATTTATTATATCAGGATGACCTAATAGTATTTTCAAAGTCAAAGGATGATCACTTTGATCATCTAGAATTCTTTTTCCAGAAATGTCAATATTTCAGGATTTCCTTGAATCCCAAAAAGTATGTTTACATAGTGCCCCAAGGAAAGCTACTCAATTTTGTGGTATCGAAGGAGGGAATAGTGATAGACCCTAAAAGGGTGAGACCTATAATGGAGTTTCCCCTACCAATAAATTAGAAAGGGATGTAGTCTTTTCTAGGAAAGATCAACTTTGTTAGCAGGTTCATTTCATATTTTGCAGGCATCGTGAGGCCTATCACATTGATGTTCAAAAAGAATCTAATGTTCAAATAGACCCCAAAAGGAAAATAAGCTTTTGAGAGGATAAAGGTAACTACCTCTTCCGCCTTCATATTGGATAACCTAGAATTTTCGAAGGATTTTATTCTCTATGTATACAATGGCCAACATAACATAGCTTCAGCACTCACTTAGAAGGATGAAGGAAATAACAGAGAGTATCCCATTGCATTCCACTCAAGAAATCCTAAAGGATATGAAGCTAGGTATAAATTTGTTGAAAAATAATCTTTTTCTATTCTTAAAATCCTAAAGAAGTTTTGACACTTGGTGTCAACCAATAGAATCACCATTCTCATCACACATCCCAGTGTGTAGGAGTATATCACTGAGGGCGAGATAAAAAAAAGGCCAACTATATCACTAAGATCTTGGAATATGACGTGGATATTAAAATGGACAATTTGGCTCAGGGAAGAGGTTTGTGCAAATATCCGGCATAGGAATCAAGTTCCTTAGTTGAGAAGGAGACCGACCAAGTCTACACAAACTAGTTCAAGTCTGACGAGTCCTAGGTGATGGATTGAATGCAATATATGAAAAAGGGGTAGTACTTGACCAACCTTCCATCTCAAAAAAGGTGATACTATTGACTACAAGGCACCATTTATGTATTAATTGAAGGTATCTTATTTAAAAGTAATTATTATGGCCTCCTACTCTGATGCTTGAATAAGCCACAGGTGAAAAGAGTTCTTAATGAATTTCATAGCAGTCTGGAGGGTGGACCTCTCTCTGCCAATACTACTACCTTAAAGATAATGCAAGTAGGATATTATTGGCCCTCTATGTTTTCTAAAGTGCACTATTTGGCACAAAAGTGTACTCAGTGCCAAAATTTTGTTGAAAAAGGAAATAATTTTTCCTTACGTTTGAGCCCAATTGTAACTAAGGAACCCTTTGCTCAATGGGGTTTTGACTTCATCATGATGATAAATCCTATTTTTAGTGCTATCCATAAGTGGATCCCTATGGAAACTGACTACTTCACAAGATGGATAGAGTTTGTTGCTCTAAAAAATGCTATAGAAGGCGAGATCATAAACTTCTTTGAAGAACTTGTAATAAGGTTTCGTTCACCAAAAACCATCATATCAATGCACAAGTTTTGGAGGGTTTGGGGATGTCATATTTCACTATCAAACATTAGTTTTATCTTAAAACTTCATGAAATTACTACCGACAAGGAAATGGGTTAGCAGAGTCAACCAACAAATACCTAATTAGGTTAATCAAGTGCATAGGGTCAGAGTGACAAAGGGTTTGGCACAAGCACCTATGAGCTACTATGAGGGCAGACCAAATTACACCTAATCAAATCTTGAAGGCATCCCCATATGAATTGGTATATGGGAAAGAGGTATTTTTACCTATTTCCGTAGAGATCCTTTCCTTGCAACTGCTAAAAGCTTGAGAGATTGAAGAAAGTGGTGGAATGGAAGTAAGGTTGGAAAAACTCCTCAAGCTTGAGGAAGATAGAGAAAAATCTTATGAATCCATAATCAGTTTCCAATAGACAATAAAATGATGGTTTGATTAAAGGGCCCCCAACCTAGATTTTAGGGAAGGAATCCTAATACTAAAGTATTACTAGTGCACTAAAAAACTCGGATAGTATACAAAATTTAAAGCACTATGGAAGGGACCCTTCTATATCAGTGCATGCAAGGAAACAAATGCATATGAGCTTAAAGATATGGAAGGTAACATTATGGATATACTAGTGAATGATATTTATCTAAAATTGTTCTAGTAAAATATGTATTTCTTTAAAATTTTCACAGTTATTTACCATATGTAATTTTTTTTGTAAAATACAATCATTTTTTAGAATAATGCCATTAGAATAATTTTGGAAGAAATAGAAAAGGTACTATATTATATTCACTAAAAAAATTTCATTATAGTATAAGCCCAAGGCTCCTAAAACTATGGAAAGGTAAAAAGGAGAGGCAACAAGCAAAAAAAGTAAGATTCATAAGCCTCTAGCTTTCACAAAGTAGACTAAAGTGGAATACTTCATCATTTTTGTTAAATAGGCATAGGAAAAATGAGAGGGGCGGTCAATTAGCTGTCACACAAAATTAAACATAAAACTTTATCACTTATCAAATCTTCTTGACCACACTATTTTGTTTTGGTTAGAGGTAAAAAATAGGTTTTGGAGGGGCCTAGAACCCTTTACAAAAAGGAACAACTAATTCAAAAAGGAAACATCAAGACACAACTAGTAGCCCAATGACAACAAACCACCAACCAAAATATAGCACACACCACTACATATTATTCAGAATTTCAACAGCTTCCATCTCACTAGCAGCAAGCTTCTATCCCTTAACCCCAGTATCAGAAACCTCCAAACCTAAGGCCCCAACTTGATTTTTAGTCTATTTCTAGTCCTAACCCCAGGCCCACCAGTTTTTACTTCAAAACTCAAAACAAAACCTTTAGTAGCACCCTTAGCAGCAACATAATCCTCCCCAGTCAGCTTACCCTCAGCAACCATATCATCAGTAGACAAAATTTCCTTTCTCTTATTAGGGGGAAAAGCCTTCACGGAGTTTGACCTAGTCAGGACTTTAGCATCTTCACCACTCTTCATAACCATATTTCAAATTTTGTCAATTTTTTCCTCAAGGGAGAACATTCTAACCTCCATACTCTATTTCAAATTGATAGTTTCCTCCACCACAGTATTTGCTACAGTATCGAGACCAGCCACTAAATTATCAATTTGGCTCTGAATCGTAGGATCCTCACCCTTACAAGCAATGCTTCTAATTCAAACATTAGTCCTATTAATCACATGAAAAAACCATTTAAATTTTTTAAAAAGAACATTGGTACTATCACGGGCCGAACCCAACACATTAGAAAGATCCTCCCTATCAAATTTTTCAATGCAATTTCCCACAACAACATCCTCTTTAGAAGAAATCTTGTGGACCTTATCCTTAGAGGCATCCTTACCTTTAGCAACAGTGACAAGAGACTTCATCCTACGAATGAAATCAACAATTTTCTCTACAGTAGCCAACTTTTGAATCCTCTTAGCACCCACTTTCTTAGCGCCAATAACTTTTTCACCACCCACAACTCTATCATTCTACCTTTGCAACCCAATGATAGCACTTGGAAAATCCTCACCATTGAATCCACTAGCCATAAAGAAAGGGGCATTCTTCAAAACCATTCTCTTCCAACTTCCTTTCTCAAGATCTTGCACAAGTCTAGACACGGGGGGAGGAGAGGAAGCTTCCCCATAGAGATCATTTTTGTCTTTTTTCCCCTTTGAAGGAACAATCACCTACACATCATCACTACATGTTGTATTGCCCACTTCCTCAATGAATTTCCTTTTCCCAGATTTACCCAGAATAAGGGATATGGTGCCTTTCTCCAAAGAGCCATATGAGTCAGGGACATAATCAACATCATCATCCCTATTCGACTTAGAATCTTTATTTAACACAAGCCTCCTCTTCCTCAATTTTTTAGAATCCCTTTCCTCACCAAATTTAGTATCATAACCCTCCCTAACTTTAGCTTTTCGAGTACCCAGAGTCTTCTGCACATCATATGCTTTAACATGTTCATATATCAAAAGAATCAACCCCACATGCAATATAGGGATTTAGGGGTTCTTTCTATGCTCTCTAATCCCACAATCCATCGACACCAGCAAATAATAGGGAAATTTCACCCATCTTTTGTGCCTAAAATGATTAAGTAATGGAAAATGGTAATTGTTAATGGCCATATACCTTCCTTCTAGGGTAACATACCTCATGATTTCTTCGACAACATCCTACCATAGAGCATTCAAGGAAGTCCTTAGATACCCTCCACTCTTCACAAGCTTCAAATCATCACTCTTGAATTCTTCTTGAAGAAAAGAGACATCACGACTAGAGACTCTTTCTTATCCTTGCACACCTTCATGCCCTTAATTGAAATACTAGTAATCTGGGCTATGAACTCCTCATACACCTCAATTTCCCTACCACCCATCTCCAAGGTTCTCCCTTTCCACCCTTTCTCGAACACAGTAGCAACCTGAGTATTATTTCCATGCAATTTCTCCATGAAGGGAGTTAGGCCACCCTTCTCTAAAATCGCCCACACTTCCTTTCTCTGCTTTGCAGTGTCATAGGATTTGGACTCAGTGCAGTTTCTGTCCCCACCCATGATGATGGAAAATAGAGAACAAGAACTCAACAGGGAACTCAAAAGGAGCAATAGACATTACACAAAGTCGAAACATCCAATAGAAGACTTTGAAAGCTTATGCGGCTAACACCCACAATCCGTGTGAAGGAAACCATAGGAAAAACAAACCATAATGAATTCAAACTCCATTCCATATGATAGACTTTCCTCAAAATCATAACCATACCCTCCTTCCTAATGGTATGCCACCATGTGAGCAAGGATGTGCACACCTTGAAGAATAAATTAACTTTCATTTATAACAATATTCGTGGCCTCATAAGGGAAGGGGTCATTGAAATCCCAAACCTTACTGTCTCTAACACCAAAGTTAGTGAAGAATTCAACTAACTTATTTCCCTCTCTCAAAATATGGCAAATATAAACATTATCAAAGGATTTAATAATTTCAATGGAATCCTTGATCAAGGCCTCAATTTTTCAAGACAAAGGAGATAAATTCTTCAAATTATTAATAATGTTCATCTTCACCTTCCAACCAAATCTTTCTATACCCTCTTCTCTGAGCTAGAGCAAGACTATGATAGGTGGTTGTCACCTCCACAAAGTGGTTTGTCTGGTTAACCAAACTATTTTGTTATTGAATATGAGCATGAAACATAAATAACAAAATATAAATCAACACAATGAACATAAGATTTTTTATGTGGAAAACCAAATAAGGGAAAAACTATGGTGAGGGTTGACTCACAATATATAGTATTTTCAAAAGAGGCTCACTACCAAAAGAAGGATTCACCGTCCAAGTACAAAGGCTCACTACCTACAAAAGGACTCAATGTCCAACAACGAGGCTCAATGCTTACATAAGATTATACAAAATATAATAAGTCTATATAGCCCAAAATTGAACTGGAAAGATGCACCTATCATGTGTTGATACAGTTCCAAAGATGCTCACAATTTTTTCCTTTATAATTACACCTTCATATTCATTACTCGCTCACTTTTCCTTTTGTCTCACTACACTACTTTTCACACACAAAAAGCTATTTTCCATATATATATCTAATCTCCATCGCAAGCACCAGTTATGTCAACCTAATTAGATGCAAATCATTTATAAAAGATATCAACTATCATCTCCACAAAATATTTTCAAAATGAAATTTAACCATTAGCACATTACATTATTTTAGCTTGGACAAAAAATAGATCATACATAAATTTTGATATCACATCAAAATTATCTTAACAAGTTGTCTAAACATAGTCTTCAATGCAACCAATAGAATAATGTCACTTCAATGTATAGGCATGAGAATATGAAATAACCTAATCATGCATGCCTTTAACATCCATTAGTAGTTTCCCAAAACCATAACCAAAAATTGTCAACTGTGGAGAAATGCAGACTAGAATACCGAAGAGGCACCAAAAATATTAGATCAGCCACTAGAGAAGATAAGTCCATTATACGCACCAGTTTAAGAGTACTAAACCAAACTACCAACATGGTGATATCAATTACACATATAGATAACTTACTCATTTTTCCAACAATTCCCCCTTTGTCATTGATGGCAACATGTACAAAAATAAAAAAATTCTCCCTTTTTTTCAAAAACCTTTAACTCTCTCTCCTATCTCCAACACTCTCCCCCTTTGAGATAAATGAAAAAGGATTCCAAAATGAGTGTAGACATGGTGACATTAAAATTTCAAAATATTTAATTTTTTTTTGAAAAATTCCAACAATCGAAAGCTTTTAAGCAAATAGAAATTAAGTGAAGATGACATTATTCACCTAGAACACCTTCTTATACCTTTCTTTGAGAACTAGATACAACATCTTCTTGTTAAAAACAACAGACTCCATTTTTTTGAATGTACTTTCCAATAATCCCAACAAAGTAAAAGAGGGTGACCAATCTACAACATAACATATTTTCAATCAATAAGAATTCTTGAAAGATGCTCTAACTGAACTTCAATAATTTCCTTAAGGAGCCAAAAGTTCTTTGTCACATCATCTATTTTTCTTTGTATAATTATTAGTTCAACCTGTAGTACACCAACTCTTATCCTTTTCTTCCCTTCTTTATCTTAAAATATATCTAAATTCTTTCCAATTGTGTTCACCTCGTCTTCAATCATTTCAATTCTACTTCTGAAATTATCTACAACTGTAAGCCACCAAAGACAATATTTGTAAATATCTGAAATTTATTTAACACACTTCTTTACTTCCACAATCAATCCAGAAAATATCTACATAGCCTTTTTACATGTCCTTTCCACCAAGATTCACATCTTACGTCCTTTTGGACCTTCAAGCAACATCTTTTCTTCAACAATGTCAATCATATTTTCTTGCAAGAAATCATAAAAAACAAATACTTCAATACCTTTATGAAGTAGATAATCTACAAGCACATCATCAATTTTTAGTTTTTCAATAGGCGAGGCAACATTACATAGTTCACCAACCTTCTTCATTTTTCATTTTCATCTAAAATGTCAATGATTTTTTCATTCATTTCTTTTCCCTTTTTCGATTCTAGATGGGAATCATTGATAACAAACTCCATTTTTCTTTTTCCTGAGGAAGAGCCCACTTCAAATTGATTGTGATGTAGATATACTATAGCAAGAGTCTGCTTGCAAAGATGAGAAATATAATCTAAACATATTTTCATTAGCTTCCAAAGACTCTAGCTATCTATAAATTTTATTTCCAATAGGGATACCAGATTCCCACATCACATTATCTTTTCCTGGTAGAGAATTCAAAAAGTAAAACACCAGACATACCAGGAAGGATTCAAAATGAAAGGGATAATTCTTGACCATTGACATTCAAACATTTTCAAGAAAATTTTCAAGTAACAAGCTACATAAATCAAACTTTATATTCTCCCTCACTATCATGTGGGTAATGTGTACAAGGGTATGTGCAAGACCATCATGGAAAAAATAGGCCCTTAAGTGGCAAAAAATTTAGAAAAATTAGAGTTAGGAAACTTGACGTAAAAATTTGGATAATTTATCTATATTATTTCAAAAATATGTAAGAATGGAATCTGTAGAAAATTGAATGTAGTTTCTAAACTACTAGGTTTATTTTATATAAAAAAAAATATTTGGTTAAAATTTAAAATTTCAATGTAGTAATACTTAAATTTCAATGAAAAAGTAAGAAGTAGTTGTCTATCTAACCACCCTAACCACAATAAAATGATAATATTTTTTTATAATATTTTAGATATAAGTAGAAGACTCATGTACTAATATGATGCATATTTTTTTGTAATTTTTTTTCAATTAAATAATTTATTATGAATTTTTTATTACAACTTTTAAAAAATATAAAAACTCATATGTATAACCACCTTAACTTGGTCAAAACTTCATGAAATTCAATTTTTGTTTTTTAATCCTATAGTATGCAAAGCATAGAATGTGATGCATGTTTCAAATTCAAAAAATGTGATACCGTTTGAAAGCTATAGATGTTTTTCAATCAACCTATTAATCAATACTTTAGTCATAATTCAAATAGAAAATAAATAATAATTAATTATTAAATTCAAAGTAAAAAATAATTTATATATGTGGAAAGCTAAGAGTCTCCTTTAAAAGCCCTTTTCATTTTATCAATTTTGGGTAAAAAAAATTCATCAGCCACATACCCTACACATAGCCATCATATCGCCACTTTTTGGCTCAGCATGATCCTACACATACCTACAACAATAGCTGAAGTTGAACTTTCACAATTTCTAAATTAAGGGTATGTGTAGGATCATCATGGAAAAAACAGGCCCTTAAGTGGCAAAAAGTTCAAAAAAATTAGTGTTAGGCAACTTGACATAAAAATTTGAATAAATTATCTATATTATTTTAAAAATGTGTAAGAATAGAATCTATAGAAAATTGAATACAGTTTCTAAACTACTAGGTTTATTTAAAATAAATAAAATCTATTTGGTGAAAATTTCAAATTTCAATGCAATAGTACTTAAATTTTAGAGAAAAATAAAGTAAGATCGCCTAACCACCCTAACCATAATAAAATGATAAAAAAAATATTATAATATTTTATATATTAGTAGAGAACTCATGTCGGGATGTGATGCATTTTTTTTGTAATTTTTTTCCAAGTAAATAATTAATTATGAATTTTTTATTAAAACTTTTTAAAAATATAAAAAACTCGTATGTCTGACCACCTTAACTTGGTCAAAAAATCATGAAATTTAATTTTTCTTTTTGTAATCCTATAGTATGTGAAGCATAGAATGCAACGCATGTTTCAAATTAAAAAAATGTGAAACCGTTTGAAAGTTATAGATGTTTTTCAATCATCCTATCAATTAAGGCTTTAGTCATAATTCTAAAAGAAAATGAATAATAATTATTTATTAAATTCACATTAAATAATAATTTATATTGGTATAAAGCTAAGAATCTCCTCTAAAAACCCTTTTTGTTTCATCAATTTTGGGTAAAAAAAAAAGTCGCCAGCCACATACCCTACAAATACACATAATATTGCCACTTTTTGGCCCATCATGATCCTGCACATACCCTTAAATTTTATATGAGATACTATATGCAACATACCTAACAACAGAGATAGCAAGTGTGTCAATAAATAGTGCTCTAAGATCTCTACTGATTCCAGTCAACTCCTCCACATCTCTATACTTCATAGTTTTTTTCCAAGAAGTTCTCCAAGCTGCATAATCTAGTGATCGCTTCAATTGCTTCCTTTGAGATCAAATAGGGTTTGTCGACAACAATGATTTTGTCATTGAAATAGTTCAACAAGAACAAGATAACCTCTTTATCTATAATCAATGGAAATTCACTCCATAAATCCATCCCTAAGGTTTTTATATTTTGTAATTCGACTTCACTCATCCCTAGTTCAATTCTTTTCATTTTCTTGTGATCCTTTTCTTCTACTTTGATTCTTTTCAACTTCAGAGAGGTTACATAACATGAACCGCCATCCATTGCTTTTCTTTCTTGAAATTTACCTAATCTTCTTTGAATTTTTTAGTAATCAGAGAAAAGGTTTCCAGATTACCTAAATCAATCTTCAAATTCCCTTTAGAAATACTTCGAGCATGCCTCAAGATTTCTCCAAAGCACCTTCCAAAGACTTAAGATGCACCATTATCCAAAAATCATCACAATTTTTTATGTGATCTCTGTTGAGTTTTTTCTCAGCACATTAAATGTGGAAAACATAAAAATCTACTAAACACATACTTCACTTAGCACAAAAAAACCTAGTTCGGTTTGCAAATTCTTATACCAACATATTTTTCTCCTATTCGTTTTCCAAAACCTCTTCTTGAACATTCTTCACATTTCAATGATGTTCCAACCTCTAACATGCCATTCTTCTAGGGAGTTTTTATGATCTTCTGATAATGCTACCCCTAAGAGCATGCTAGGTTCAAATTCCAAATAAGTCATCTGTACCAAATAAGGGTATAGACACATCATGAATCTCAGGTTGTTCTTCTTCTTTCTTCTTCCATACCTTATCCATTTCTTGCTTCATCTCTTCTTTGTCAATATTCTTTATTGATACACTCTTCTCTTTCAGAGAAAACTTGTTTCCTTTCTTATTCTTGAAAATTTTAGATACATTTATAGGCTTGTTGTGGTGATAATAGATCACACTTTTATGATTAATCTGTCCTCCATTATTGTTCAATCTATATTGATTTTCTCCGTGTCTAAATTTTTTTTAGGTATAGCACTATCAATTAAAGAATTGATTCATTTTTCCTTCATTAAACCTATTCCTCATTACTCGATTGATCTTTCTCACTTGAGATCTCCATTCTATATCCTTATATGTCCAAACTTCCCACATTCAAAACATTTTCTGGAAAGAGAACTAGAGAACCAGTTTATCCTACTCCTACATTCAGTTTCTCTATGACCATATTTGTTACAAGAAAATAAAACACCACCAAAAGAAGGGTACCTTTGTGCATTAGGCTATCTCATAGGTGGTCTTCTTGCAAAATTCCTCTTTTTCTTCCTCTTGCTTTGATTCTTCTTCACATCTTTAGAACTTTCATTGGTATCAACTCCTAAGCCACCTTTTTCTTTGCATGGTTTATGTCTTGCAAGTAGTTTTTCAAGTTTACCAGAGCTAGATCTGAAATTATTTTAACAAATTTTAGCCTTCTCTAGTTCAAATCATAAGTTTAATATCTCCTACTCAAGTCTAGAACATTCATGAGACTTTTTCTACACCATTGTATTCAGACATTCTTCAATCCTCTTTTTTACTTCTACTGTCACTTTCAGCTCAATTATCTCTTGTTTTAGATGTTCATGTACTTCTTTGTGTCTTTCCATAAATTTATTTAGTCGTTCCTTCAGTTTTTGAACACATTCATTTGCTTCATCAAAATTCTCTTTCAAATCTCTATTTTATCTTTCCACTTTATCAATATCTTCAAGAGTAGTCTAGAGCTCTCCTTTATCATCTATTTGACCAGTCTTTAGGATGCTCCTCAAGTAGTTAAGATTTACACAAGGAACCATGGGCTCTGAAGCCAATTATTAAATAGGAACAAGACAACTGAGAGGGGCAGTGAATTAGTTGTCACACAAAGATAAACTTAAAAGTTTATCACTTATCAAATCTTCAAACACACTATTCTATTATTGAATATGAGCATGAAACATAAATAAAAGAAAGTAAATCAACATAATGAACACCATATTTTTTATGTGGAAAACCAAATAAGGGAAAAACCATGTTGAGGGTTAACTCACACTATATAGCATTTTCAAAAGAGGCTCACTTCCAAAAGAAGTGCTCATTGTCCAAGTAGAAAGGCTCACTACTTACAAAAGGACTCATTGTCGAACAAGGAGGCTCACTACCTACATAGGATTATACAAAATAGAATAAGGCTTTACAGCCCAAAACTGAACTGGAATGATGCACCTATCATGTCTTGATATAGTTTTGAAGATGCTCACAATTACTTCCTTTCTAATTACACCTTCACTTTCATTACTCGCTCACTATTCATTTTGTCCTACTACACTAACTCTTCTCTTCACACACAAAAAACTATTCACCAGCTATTTATATATATATAAGTATCTGATCTCCATCACAAGAACCAATTAGGTTAGCCTAATTAGATGCAATTCATTTATAAAAGATACTAACTATCGACTGCACAAAATATTTTTAAAATGCAATTTAACCGTTAGCATGTTACATTATGTTTGCTCATACCAAAAACTAGATCGCACATAAGTTTCTATATCATATGAAAATTATCTTAACAAGTCGTCCAAAAATAGTCTTCAATGCAACCAATAGAATAATGTCACTTCATTGTATGAGCACGAGAACATGAAATAACTTGATAATTCATGCCTTTAACATCCATTAGTAGTTTCCCAAAACTAGAACTAGAAATTTTCAACTGCAAATAAATGCAGACTAGAATAGTAGAGAGGCACCAAAAATACTGGATCAGCCACCAGAGAAGATATTTCAATTATATACACTGGTTTAAGAGTACTAGGTCAAACTGACAACATTGTGACATCAATGACAACATATAGATAACTTACTCATTTTTCCAACAGGTTTCTTCTTCTTCTTCTTTGACAAGGTGAAAAGGGGTGAAAATAACACATGTAGGTCCAACATGCCAGCGACCTCAGTCCTCTTTCTCACAATTGTACACAAGGAAATCGAAGTGCATTTTCCATTCAATCGCACCAATGTGCTCCACACCAGACTCCCTCAAGAGGAAGGTGGCTAGAGGAGGATACACAAGTGGTGCCTCTAGAATTTGATGGTTTGAAAGTCAATAAGGAAATGTATCCATGCCACATCCTACCCATAATTGACATGCCTGCAGAGGTTCATGGAATTCAAAATACCGAAACTAGGGATGGCCATTTGCACAATTTCACCGAGCCTATCCAAGTACATGGAGTAAAACATGGCATGGCACAAAACATTTATCTAGGGCTTAGCTATTTCCAAGTCAAGAAGAGAGGCCACAAAGTGAGAGATGACATTGGAGTTGTACCATGGCTAGTTTTCATCCTCCAAGTAGTCCTTGCCAAGGACCCATTTGCATGCAATGAAAATGAGGTGGTAATTCTTCTTCTCCAGGTGCTTAATTCTATTGCAAGTAAGTTCACCAACGAAAGAGTATTGCAAACTTCATTCAGGGAGTTGAATGGAAATGCCTAGACCATATGACATGATGGAAGTAAATATAAGGCTAGCACAATGAGAGATAGAAAGAAAGCTTGCTAAACATAAAATTCTATTTTTTGAATGAATATTGTAGTAAGGTGGCATATCGATTTATAGAAATGATGCACTAGTGAACACAACCAACATAAAATATATTTCTGGCCGAATAGCAATAGAGGTAATATCAAAGAAGTTAGAGGGAAAGAGGAAAATCATACAAAAAAATTGGTAGGAGGCCTTGAGGAATAAATTTAGGCATTGGGAATAAATGCTCATGTAGTTCAATTGTCACCATGTGTCCTTTGTCATCATCAACACTAGCTAACTTGCTTATATGAAAAGACATTAATTAATGCATTAAGTTTTGAAAAATTAAATAGGGACATCTTTTCAAAGTACCTTGCACTATTTAACCATGCTTCTCATAGCTAAAATCATTCTTCCCAATTCATTTAGCTTATTTGTAAAAGAGGTGGCAGGAAGAATGTATTTATTCTATTCTTGTGATGAATTTGGCATTCTTGAAGGATACAGATCCCAAATCCACACATATCACCTCATTGGAAACATTTAGTGGACCAACAATAATGGAAGAGCCTTAATTTCATGTACATGCAAAGTAATTAACTGCACCCAAAAGAATATTTTTTCCAAATAGTAGAACAACAAGTGGCCATTTTACTAAAGAAACTCTTTGCAACCTCTTGGTACAACCATGGTGGAAGCAACAAAATCTAGTAGAAAGGTTGGAGCCTCATCCAAAAGGCTTGGTTACCCAAATATTTTTGGTAGGGATTCATTCACCAATGCCCCAACACCAGAAGAATGATAGTTTGATTATACCAAATCAGTGCAACTGGATAATCATATCAAAAGAGAGGTGGTGCAAGATTTTGTAGACAACATTTTTGACCCAAAGTTGGTAACTAACCCTAAAAGCCTTAGGGAATGGAAATTGCAAAGAATTATTTATCATGGGTCAGTTGAAGGTTTTGCATCTTAACTCTAGATTTTTGGTTTTCCATAATTCATGTTTCCCATCGTACACCCATGCCCCAATCTTGTAGACACATGTGCTAAAAGATTTAACAAAGAGATCTATAGTGATTATTTTCAGCAATAAGATCAAGGTTATGCTTACTACAATATTTGTATGAGATATGTTGTGTATCCCTACAACTTGGGGCATTGAATGCTTTGATGAGGAAGAGATGGAAAGTTTTTGGGAAGCTAGAACTAAGATACACCGTTTGTTTTCTCAATGTTGGCTTGGATTTATGGTCTTGATGATGACAAAGAGGCCTATCCCTATTAGATGGGATTGGATTTCATGCTTAAAAGGCAAAAAAATTAGAAGTATTATGATTTTTATTATGCAATAGCCAAAGGGATGCTAGAATAGTTGAGGACCTATGACACTGAGTATACATTCAAGTATTCTTCTTTCTTGGTTCACTTGATTTTGCATCAAAATATTGAGTTTATAGAGAGAGTTTTTTCATTATTTAGGTTTGATGTAAAGGGTTTCTATTAGCCAATTTTGTTATGGACTCATGTAATTTCAAGGACATGGGATTACCACTGGTTTGTGGATTATTTTATGAGGCCAGTACTTCAATACTTTCCCTATGGGTCATTTCTCTCCTAAGGTCTTACAATAGATGAAGACTGCAAAGACCCTAGTAGATTATTTCCTAGGCCAAGATTTCACTTTTATAAAATTCCATGGTTTCATTGGGGAGCCTTTCAGACTTCCCACATTTGTAGTGGATATAGTTTTTTATTTGAAGGAATGTCATTAGGCAACCCTTGTGGACAATTTATATGGTGCCATAAAGCATAAGAAATGGCTTTACCCTATTCTCCTTAGCATTTCTAACAGTCAGGTAGCACAGGTGAGGCGAAAGGTGAAGGGTGAATTTACAAACAAGCTAGTGCTCTTAGGCTTGGTTCTTATCTATGAAATGTGGGACTACAATCTAATGGAGCACCTCCCAACTTTAAAACATGAGAGTTAGGATTATTTATAGTCAAGGAGGAATTTGACCCAATAAAGGCCAAAAGTATACATTGACTTGGCCCACATAACATTCAAATGACTACCATGGCTGAAATTCTATGTTTAGTAGGTGGAGTATCAGAAGAACCTCCCAATGGGTAAATCCCTGAACTCACAATTGAAATGCCTGGGGTGGTTAGAAAGGAAGAAAGTAGATTTTTGGAAGTTTCGGTAAGAAATGAGATGCTCCAATGCCCTGCTCAAAGATCTACAACCACATGATGAAAGGTTTGATGAGGTTTACAATGAAGAGGTTGATACTAATAATAGTAATCTAGAGACTAGTCATGAGATTGAACAACAAGAGCTTTTGCACCATGCCTCCTAGCCTTAGGAATTAGACAAAAGAAAAAGATAAAGGTAAAAGGACTCAAAAGTCACATCCTCCGTTAGTGCCTAAAGCAAAGGGAAAAGAACCCAATGGTCCCTAAGAAAGTTTGATGTGGTTATCAAAGGCCAAGTTCCAGTGGGATTGAATACCAAAGGACTAGAATGTACTAGTTTAGATCATGCAAAGAGGAGACGAGTTCAAGATCAAGATGGACTCAATGCATTAGTTAGAGGGGAAGAAGAAATGGAGTCTACTATGCAAGTTGTTTTGGTCGCCACAACTCAGGTAAGTTTCACTCCCTCTCTTCTTTCTTCCTCTGCATCTCTAGTTACTCCTTTGTCCCCATCTATGGAGAATAATCCTCCATTCCCGGACCTCGATCTTTTAGTCCTTAATGAACCCCTAGCCATTTTCAGTAATGAACCTTGTTAAGTAACCTCATGCACCAAATGAGCATCATCCACTTTAGCTGCAATTGATTCTCTAATCACCCTATCAAGGGGCCCCACTGAAATAGCTGAAACATCCATATTTCCCATTACTCCAAGGGTATGTGTAGGATTATGATGGGCCAAAAAGTGGTGATACGATGGGTATGTGGCTGAAAACTTTTTTTTTACCCAAAATTGATGAAACAAAAAGGGTTTTTAAAGGAAATTCTCAGCTTTCCACCAATATAAATTATTGTTTAATTTGAATTTAATTAATAATTATTATTCATTTTCTATTTGAATCATGACTAAAGTCCTAATTGATAGGTTGATTGAAAAAAATCTATAGCTTTCAAATGGTATCACATTTTTTGAATAAAAAATATGTGTCACATTCTATACTTCACATACTATAAGATTAAAAAAATAATAATTGAATTTAATGAAGTTTTGACTAAGTTAAGGTGGTTAGACATATGAGTTTTTATATTCTTAAGAAGTTGTAATAAAAAAATCATAATTAATTATTTACTTGAAAACAAATTACAAAAAAATGTGCATCACATCTAGACATAAGTCCTCTACGTATATCTAAAATCTTATAAAAAAATATTATCATTTTATTGTTGTTATGGTGGTCAGACAGACACCTACTTCTTCTTTTTTCCATGAAATCTAAGTACTACTACATTAAAATTTCAAATTTTGACCAAATATATATATATATATATATATATATATTTTAAAAAAACCTAGTAGTTTAGAAACTACATTCAATTTTCTATAGATTCTATTCTTACATATTTTTGAAATAATAAAATAACTTATTCAAACTTTTTATAGCAAGTTTCCTAGCTTTGATTTTTCTGCCGCCTAAGGGCCTACTTTTTCCATGAAGATCCTGCACATACCCCTAAGTCCATCTGCTTCAAGGAAAATATCTCTCCTTCTGCTCACTTCTCTTTTCACCCTGATTGGTTTTTCCCTTGCTCATTCTCAATTCAGTATGCCACCATTTTTTATGATAATGCTCCCATTTTCCACACCGCAGTCTCATACATCTGAGGTTTCTCCTTCTATCACCCTTTTGGTCTCCCACTAGGTGCCTCCATTGCTATGTAAAGAATTCACACCCTACAAACTCTCTAAGGCTATTTCAATGCAACCAAGTAGGCTTGGCAAGCTAGAAAGAAAAAAATACAATTAAAAAATGATGCACAACCAACTACTAAGAAGATTGAAGCTTGCTTCAGGGTGCTGTCATAATAGTGGTTTACAATTCCTGAGAGGAACGAATTTTAGCTGAAATCACATATTTTTAGAAAATATAATGATTTAAGCCTTAAAAAGTTCCATTTAAAGGATTCCAATTGAAGAGGGTTTGATCAAATCACCTTAGATCAAACCCCCTTTGATAGAACCTCACTAGTTTTAAACCATACTATAAATGCATCTCCTTTACACCTATCAAAATGCTAATAAAAAATCACTTTTGAGTTATCTTTGGGGGAATCAAATAAATTCATTTAAAATTTATTTCAAATGATTATGGTATTCATCAAAACAAGCTATCCAATGAATATAATTTTAATATGTTTTGGTTTTGTTATGTATTTGTCTTTTAAGTTTTATTAAAAATAGGTTTTTCACTAAAAATGAATTTCTTTGTTCTTCACATGTGGAAAAATAGAATATTATCAAAAAAAAAAATTAAAAAATATGAGTGCACTAGATATTGAAGTCCTTGATCCAAGAAAAAAAATTAAATTTTGACATATACAAAAAAAGTTATGTGTTATACGATCATGTATGTCTGAATTGTAATTCATTTGACTTTGAAACTTGATTAAGGAAAAAATATTCAATAAAAACCTATCTAACCAAGTGGAAGCACTAGATATCATCGTTACAAATCTAAATTTGAAAGAACTATAATTTTATCCTTCATGGAAAAAAAGTTATGCGTTATACGGTGTGCATCACTTTTTAAAAATGTTGTTTTCTTAAAAAAATCAATTTTTGTGGGAGATAGAAAAGGAAGTGCAATTTGATTCCAAAAATTTTGAAAAAAATATTTTTAGAATCTACAAAAAAAAATTGATGAGACTCTAGTTTTCACCATCTTCAAATTCCTCACAATTTAGCTGCTATAGGTGCCCGAATGTGAAAATTTAGTTAAAAATAATAATTTCAGTGTCCAGTTTGGCCAAAAATTGTAAACCACTATTATGGGATCACCCTTCAATGAAGAGTGAAATTCTTTGCGAATCACTACCATGAAGCCACTCGTATCCAATAGTGAGGGAAAAATGATGATGGAAGATTACGACATTAGAGCTATGGGTCTGGATTTAAGCGAAACTCGCCCATGTGACAAGGTGGTCCTAGCCAAAGCCACCTAGAAGATGGTATATGCAAATTATGAGAAGCTAGATAAGAAATTGAAGAAACATGAGGCAGAGTTGATAAATGTAAGGGATACGATGAGCAAGCTATAGACAGAGATCAAGTCCAAAGATTTTGACATGGCCCACATAAGACAAATAAAATTTCAGCAAGGAGAAGCAACTAAGTTGCTCAAGGAGGCCCAAAGTGAACATATTCAGCTATATGCTGAAATTGAAAAGTTAAGAGTTGAGCTTGTTGTTAAGTGCTAGACAAATGCAGAGTAGTGACATACTCAAGAATACATACAAAGAGAGTTGGATGGTTTCCAATCTTAGGATTCTAACAATCTACAAAAGGCCCATGTGGAAGAAAAAAGGTTAAGAAAAGAGAAACAAGAGATTGTGTCTGCTCTAAAGGCTGATGACCAAGAGGTCAGAAGGTTGACCTCCAAAATAATAAACATCCTCTAAGAAAAGAATCATATGGTGGAGAATATAAGAGTAAGAGAGGCTCAACTCCACTAGGAGTTAACTACTGCACAAGGGTTTGGGACCCTCCTGATATTGAAGAGTTTGATATCTACAGACTAGGAAAGGATCATATTTGCGGTTGAAATTATCAAGCCAACCCTATAGTTCTTAAGGGATGCTTGAGAATTAAACAAAAAGCTTCACCTGGTGGCCAACCAAATTCTAAAGATATGCTTCTCAGGTAGTGGAATCGCAAACTCTGATTTCTATATTTTTTGTGTCCATTGACGAGGCCCTAATAAGTGCAAGGATTCTAAATCGAAGGTCTACCTCAAGCAAAGAAAGCAAATTCATCAACTGCCGCAAAGTCATAGTAAAGAGCAAGGAACTCTAGGTAGTGCTAAACAAATGGATTGATGAAATCAAAAAGGATTTCAATGTTTTGATTAGCTATGGTTTTCCTCCCCTTTTCTCATTATATGGATAGGTGCTATCGATTGAATACGTCAAGGAGGAAATTAAACAAAAGGTCCAGACTTCTAAAAATCTCATAGGTTTAAGCTTGATGCCCATTGTTGATGAAATCAAGCATGAGATCTTTCCCCTTTTCCATCTCTATTACCACCTTTGGGTTGTTTTAGCTAGATGGGGAGCCATTTCCATTAAGGAAGTCTTCAAATTAGATCAAGCATACATGATCTTTCGCGCTCTCACTTAACCCATTGATATGGAATGGGAGGTACAACATTCTACCTTCCCCAAACTCCAAGAATTTCCAGAGCTCTATGTTCATGCCTCTGCAAGAAAAGGCCCCCTATGATTCACTAGAACTTTGAAGAATTATTTCCTTAATATTATTTTGTTTTTCAATTTTTATATGTTTTTGGCTTTTGGATGAATCCACACTTAAAGAAAAAAAATTCTGAAAGGTACACAATTCACCACGTGGTGGTTACATACATTTTTTTTATCATCTTCCTTTTGAGAGAAAGCCATGACACATGTCAACTTGGCGAGGATTTTCTCTGAGGATATTTTCATAAATCTAAGATTCCCTGCCCACTTGACATATCATCACTTCACTTTGGGAAAGTTGCACTTTTAAGGAGAAATCTCTTTTGGGATTTTTTGGAGCATGTTGGATCTTTCTTATCTTTTGAATGGAACCTTCGAGTCGGTGCCATCAATCTATATGATTGGTCAATTAGATTTTTCTAGGTTGTTTTTGTAGGATTTAATTACTTTCAGATGACAATATTTGTTAAATATCTAAAGGGCATTAATGATGCAGTTTGGAATTAATGAGCAAAGTTTTTTGTGGTCCAATTAAAGATCTACAATCATATTGCAAGCTATTAGATGCAAGTATCTAGCAGTATTTACTTCTATAACATTTGTGGTGTTTCTCTCTTTTCAGCTATAAATAGGAGGCGGTGATAGAAAGAAAAAAAGTTTTTTTCTAAAAGTTCTTTTAGTTTTCCTTAGTTATAGAGATATTTCTATAAGTTTATTAAAGTTGGAAGAACATTTCTTTTCTCTGGCATGTTATATTATTTAAACTCAAACTATTATTAGATTGGAATCTAACCTTTGTTTTTAAAGTTCATTTGATATTTAAGAATGATGTGTTTGGAAGAAATCTTTGAAACTATGCATGTTCTTGCCTTTGTCAAATTCGTTCTTTATGTTTCATTCTGAATAAAGAAACTATGCTAAGTTTAATTTGATAGTTTGATTAGTTGATTTCCATGTGTAGGCTTCTATGATATGATGACAACTTGCAAAAATTGGATTATTTCTATTGAAATTCTCTATTTTCTTTAAGGGTTGTTTTTTTTCATATTATGCTATAAAAAGAGGAAGGTTTTATGCAATTTCTGAAGGTTTTTCTATTAACTTTTGGAAATTTTATGCTTTCTTAGACCTTAATGAGTGCTTCCTATGGGGAGATTTGAAAGACTACACTATGCTTGTATTTATCCTTTGTTGCTTGTTCTCTTCCCAACAATGAAGAGTTGTGGAATTATGTGTCTATTATATCATTCATAGGAAAAGAATTGATTTTTAAATGTTATAAAAGCTTTGGTGTATCACCATTTTCATGTTTTATATTTACATTTCTTTCTAGCTTTTCTCCAAACTCAAATAAGAGTCATCTTTCTATAAAAATCTTGGAGGTATTCAGTGAGGCACAAATTGGTCCCCCACTCGTTGAATTTCCCATAAGGCTATTGGAGATGCACAAAATTTGACGATAAACAATAAATTTGTATACAAAAGGTGGACAACTAGCCAAAAGGACAACAAGTTATGAACTAGGGTCATCCTCATGTTAAACACTCTTTCTATGTGAATTATCATTTAAGCTCATAGAAGAGGAAAAAAATGTATTCAACACATTATGCACTTCCTCATCAATTTTAGTAATCTCATCATCATCATCAAAGGTAATCATAATGGGAGGTTGAATGATAATGTTTGAAGAGGAATTTGGTACTTGTTGCAGTTGGGATATAGGACCTTTTTGTTGCAAAAATTAGGGAGACTCATCATGTTTTTCTTCACTTAAGTTCAGATGTTGGTTTTTTTTTTTCATTTAACCTTTGATAAATAGCATGATGTCAATGCCTACACTCTCTAGCATTTCTATTTATTTTAGTACAATTTTCAAGTTTTTTTTGTGTACGAGCAGATCTATTAACCACAGGTTTCTTTTCTTCCCTAAGGGGGGGAATGAAAGAAATCATAGGAGGCTATTTAACAATCTTCTCTTTAGCTTTATCAACTTGTTTTATCTTAGGAGGAGTAATGCAATTTTTTTGGTTGTCCCTTGTGTACCATAGAAAAAAGGAAACTTTCTTGATTTGGGAATAATTGATGACAAATTTGACTTAATGATCCCTTAATTTAGTGTTGCAAGGTGTTTCACACATCCACTCTAGTTCTTGGACCCTTACAAATGCATTTAATGATGTCTTGTAAAGGTGTTGTAAAGTGTTGTAAAATACTTTCACTCCTCTCTACACTTAATGAAACCATTTTCCACTAATTCAACATTATAAAATATATTTAATTGCATCTTCACATTAATCTAGAAGGCCTGTAAAATAAACTTAATGTTAATCTAGTGTTGTCTTACACATTCACATTGGATGTTGTGCCTTCCTAGGCTCCGTGGACCTCATTTTAATGTTGTAAAGTGTATTTAATCACACTTTCACATTGAATTTTGTGTCCCAATCCCTAATTGACCTTTATATCATCATTAATAGGCCCCAATTACCCCATATTGTGCATCCTAAGACATAATTTAATCAAATAACCAATGAAACCAACATAAGAACTAGAATTTTTTGTTCCCCAACAACCCAGCTAGAAAATGGACCCCTTTGGGACTAGGCCACCATCTGTGACGAATGAGTCCCTACTAGGTGGGACTAATTTTCCCAAGGTGGCGAATTAGTCCCATTTGGGTCATTTTTGACTTTTGAGCAGGAAAATCTAGAATTAATGTTTATTATTCTTTCATGTGGGCCTTGGGGATCCAATTTATAGGAAAATATGATGAATTTCCTATCAAATCAAGTCTCTAAACCCCAATTCACATCTCTTATCATTCATTAATCATATATATTCTCTATCAAGTCATTAAGATAGCATTTCTCAGACAATCAAGGGTAGATTCTTCATGTTTTTTTGCAGCAATCTAAGATCCATCATCATGGAAAGGTATTAATCCCTTCATTTCATGTTCATTTTACATACTATTTCTTCATTTTGTTTAATTACCTAAAAGGGGTTTGACCAAGGAAAACCCGTGTGCCCTAACATTCAACATTTCTTGTTGTCTTGTGTGATTGAAGATTTAGGCGTCTTAGAAGCTTGGAAATTATTAAGAATAAAGTTACAATTTTTTTAAAGTCTTCTCTTCATTTTCTAAGGAAAAATATCAACAAAAAGTCACTTTCATGTTCAAAAATTAGAATTTCAGAGGAAAACACCTATGAGGAGCCAAAGAGTAGACATAGGACTTATGTTTCCACTTTTAAATTTCTAGAAATTCAAAAGTGGATTGATTCACCATCAATGGAAAATGAGTCCCACTACCAGGCCTGATTTTTTTTCTATAATTTTGGATACCCATTTGTCTGAAATGGTCTCCAAAACAATTTTCTAAATCAGTGACTAATTCACCCAGAATGGCGAATGAGTCCCTATAGGGCTAATTGTCATGCCCATTGTGCAAACTCCAGAGAACACACATAGCAACTATTTTTTTTTTAAACAATACAATTAAACATGCAGTAAACATTAAACCATAATCATGTTGCACATTACATTACATTATCACACTTAGTTCTCTAGGGCACACGAGGTTACATCACAACATCTAACAACAAAATTAAAAGATAATGATAACCAACTTACCCATTAATATATTAATAACCATGAATAAATGTACATCCATAATACAAGAGTGAAAGTATCACCACATCAAATGTTACAATCATAAAGAATCTCATATAATAATGTTACAAAGGATTCTAGCTATTGCATCATCATTTATTACATTACATTAGAATTTCTTGATATATGAATTACAACTAATTTCCCAAACATGTGGGATGATACAAAATACAATAAAATTTGAATTAAAAATGAACATTGGTGCAACTCGAACTACAGAAAAGCTGAGAAGATAGGATGCTAATGGGGAACCCAATGGGTGCGGAGCACATTCCACCCAACCATGTGAATTATAAATAACCCACCTTCCATTCTCAGAGGTGACAAGGAAGTTAACTATACCATGATTGTCAAACTAACTCCATGAACAACATAGTACAACTCAAATACAAACACAAAGTTTACAATGACATAATCAACAACATTCGCGAATCAACATAATAAGATAAAGTTATGAAACTCATCACAACTAACCAAAGCATATACAAATAAACAAGAAACCAAAGAACATTCATAAATCAACATTAAAAGAATCTAAAACAACATATAGCATACAATTCCAAACAATGATAAATCACCAAGAGACATAACAATAAATCACTTTACAAAAGATACAATAGTGAATCATGAAAGCACATCATCAATAAATCTCAAGACATAGCATCAAAGAATACTTCCAAAACTATCTAATGACAAATCAATAAACCACTTCCAGAGGACTTCAAAAAAACAACACAAATGGAATGTTAGACGAGAGTGTCATTGCATGGCTTCACATGGATTATCCAGACAACCTATCACAAGGTGTCACCTCCACCTCTATATGGGTTATCCAAACAACCTAGTTCAAGGTGCCACCTCCATCTATGGCTCTCCTGACTACCTATCTCAAGGCACCACTCCATAGGGTTACTCATGCGGAGCCGTCAACCTCTCATGAGGACAAGGTTATGACTTTGCCAACCATGACCTTCTCAGTCTATCATTATTCTATGATAGCCCTAATGCATAGACGAGGTATCCAATATTTATTATCATGTGTGTTTTACTACCTATCCCCCTAAATTCTATTTTTAGGTTATCACTTGTTTAACTACTCTTACGTGGGTTATCCTGAGCCCTTCCTCCTTTCAAGGAATCGGCGCCCATGAAGAGCCACTCTCCCTAAGACTCCTAACATAAATCAAAACTAGGCAAGGGATTGTACCAAAATAGATAAAGTAAATAACTCAAAACCAAGCCACGTGAGGCATTACTCATCTCACGATAATTCATAAACAACACTTAGCAAACCCGTACAACCCTTCCAAGCATAATACCAATAAATTTAAACTACAAAAGTACAACCAAATGAGGATAAAATTCAAGATTAAATCATGCCTCTAGAACTAAGTTTCACAAATTACAACAGGGTTCATAAAATGATAGGGTTCCCTCATCACAAAAGTCAAAATGACAACTCAAGGAAATAAAGACGTCAATCATAATTAAGAAAACTAAAACAACGTAATCAATTTCACACCAAGTTAAAACCATTTTATTTAGTTACCCTACAACTTGAAACACCATTTAATACATGAACATTGCTCTAGGAATACCAAAATAATCCATGATTTTAGTTGTATTTAAAAGTAGTCTCCAGTTTCCTCGAACTAATTACATACAATAATAATTTCACAACTTTCATAATTTACTTCTTTTAATTACTCAAAGATATTAATTTTCATAATTACCCAATAGAATGAAAATCAACAATTGATAATATTTATTTTTCGTGTATATATATATATATAAACTCTTAAAATATTTATATATAACGTTCTTGATTTATTTTCATTTTTTTTATAACACAAATGATATTCTAATCAAATTAATTTTCTGCCCAATAGTACATTTACACAAAGAATGTATATATATTAAAATGCATTTAAATCAATTTTATTAAAATCGACCATCAAATAAATACTAAATAAAAAAAAATTAAAGGTAGGCAGTGCCTATGACTACCACACAGTACATAGAAGACTATGCATAGCAGTCCTTGTGACTGTTGTGCACGGTAGTCCGCAGACTGCTGTGGGCAGTCCCCACAGTGGTGAAGGGGTAGGGAAAGGGTACGATCCTTTCCCCCATAACAAATAAATACTTTTAATTTTTATATATAAATATTTTTCTGTTAAAAACAAACTTATATTTTACATAGAAATTCAAAAGAATTGATTGCATGGGTTCGACCCTAGATGAATTTCAAATACAATAAAGGTTTAAGGTAAATTTATATATATCTATATATATATAACACAGAGAAACACTATTTTCTATGTAAAACATAGAACAATATACATTTAAGATATATATATAAATGATGATAGGAACAATATTTCAAAACCATTAAAATAAAAAGATTGATCTTTTCCACAATAAAATAATAGAGAGAAATTGGACATTTTCCAACGAAATCCAATGACATTTCTTTCTGTTTGATTTCAATTAAATCGACTTCAAAATTTCAAAACTAATTTTCTTTCAAGAAGGCCTATTTATTTATTTATTTATTTTCTTTTGAAATAGAAAGCTAAAGGAGAAAACAAGTGGAACCTAGAATCCTGCACTTATTTGAGAATCTGATGATGCTTGCTTGATCTTGATGGCCTCTATGAAGAGCTTTTCATTCTTTCTTCAAAATATCCTCTCCAGAATACCTTGCTCGAATTCAAATCCAATCTTTTATTCAGAGAACTCTCTCCAACATAAAGCAAGCAAAAGACTAAAAAAAAAAACCTTTCTAGAAACCCAGAAGAACTAATGAATTCGTAAAACTTAATTCTTGTCCAAAATCAAATCAGTTTCCTCTGTGTGAGAAAAACTCACAATTTTTTAATTAAATAAAAGATATTTCCCTTTCATTCCAAAAGCTCTAAAACCAAATCCAAAATAAAAGAAATTATTTATTTAAAAAACAAGCTTTTCAATCAACCCTCAAATCTCATTTGTTCTTTAATCTTTTTCCATTCTTTTATTTATTTATTTTTCTATTCTTCAATACTTTTTGCTTTAATTCTACTTTTACTTTACTTGCAAAGCACATTATCTAATTAATTTAAATAATTTATTCTAATAATTATCCTCAACCAAATAATTAATTAAAATAATAAAACACAATTTAATATTTTAATTATCATTTAATAAAACACGTCTTTTAAAAATAAATAAAAAATTGAAATATTTAAATGTAATTTAATCTAACATTTTAATAAACAATATACCATCATTTATATTAAATAAATCCCAACATATAAAATACCAAAATCAATAAAATACGACAATACACAAACACGGGGCACAAAGAATGACAACTACCCAAACGTACAATACCATTCAATCTGATGGTTTGACAACATGGGACATGATTACTTCATTGTCACCTCTATTTCAACATTTAACTGTTGGGCTATTGGTGCTCGCCCTATCCTGCTGAAGTAGGTGGAATCAAGACTCTGTACCTGCAATACCTACATACAAATGAGGTTGTGTACATGTGCATACATATATATAAAATCAAAGCATTGCATTATGAGAAGGAACTACAACATAGCAGGGAACTCACAAACGAGTGATGCTACATTGTCCTTCATCACATCTATTCTAACAATTATAATATAACTGATAAATTAACATTTCTAAACTAACGAATCATCTCATAACATAATTCTAGAATCAAATTAAACATCATAGAATCAATGTAATCATAATGTAATCAAATGTATAAGCACAATCACCAAATAGTCTACTAATCAAACTACCCAACCAAACAATACTAGTACCATCACAATCATGAAGTAGCAAACAAAAGCATGGAAAAATAATAAATCCAAACAGTAAGAGGAGGAGTATTACACCCTCCTCATTATAATAAATCCAAACAGTAAGAGGAGGAGTATTACACCCTCCTCCCCATAAATTTGGCTTACTCCTAGAAGCCGGTAAACAAAAGAAAATAATAATCCCTAATATGGGAGACATCCTCACACACCAATTCAGTGAACTAATCACCATCACAAACCAATATCACACTAACACATAAGCGTAACAAATAGTAACAAAGAATATTAGTAACATGGGGGTATTACATCCTCCCCCCCTAAGACATGGCTTACTCTTGGAAGCCATTAAATAAACTAAAGTAAGCACACACAAAATAAATGTACAAGTGAGCACAAGAGTCAAATGCAAGGTTGCCTAATGGACTCAAACTACCCAGAGACCCCAATGTTTGCAAACCTTGGCTCTGATACCAAGTTGTAACGCTTGTCATGCAAACTCTAGAGAACACACATAGCAACTATTTTCCTTTTTTTTAAACAATACAATTAAACATGCAATAAACATTAAACCATAATCATGTTGCACATTACATTATATTATCACACTTAGTTCTCTAGGGCATGCGAGGTTACATCGCAACATCTAACAACAAAATTAAAAGATAATGATAACCAAATTACCCATTAATATATTAATAACCATGAATAAATGTACATCCATAATCTAGGAGTGAAAGTATCACCACATCACATACAATCATAAAGAATCTCATATAATAATGTTACAAAGGATGCTAGCTATTGCATCATTGTTTATTACATTACATTATAATTTCTTGATATATGAATTACAACTAATTTCCCAAACATGTGGGGTGATACAAAATACAAGAAAATCTAAATTACAAATGAACACTGGTGCAACTCCAACTATAGAAAATATGAGAAGATAGGATGTTGATGGGGAACCCAACAGGTGCAGAGCACATTCCACCCAACCATGTGAATTATAAATAACTCACACCCTATGCTCAGAGGTGACAAGGAAGTTAACTCGACCATGATTGTCAAACTGAATCCATGAACAACATAGTACAACTCAAATACAAACACAAAATTTACAATGAAATAATCAACAACGTTCACGAATCAACATAATAAGATAAAACTATGAAACTCATCACAATTAACCAAAGCATATAAAATTAAACAAGACACCAAAGAACATTCATAAATCAACATTAAAAGAATCTAAAACAACATATAGCATACAATTCCAGACAATGATAAATCACCAAGAGACATAACAATAGACCACTTTTGAAACAACAATAAATCACTTTATAGAAGATACAACAATGAATCACGAAAGCGCATCATCAATAAATCTCAAGACATAGCATCAAAAACTACTTCCAAAACTATCCAATGACGAATCAATAAACCACTTCAAGAGGACTTCAACAAAACAACACAAATGGAATGTTAGAGGAGAGTGTCATCACATGGCTTCACATGGATTATCCAGACAACCTATCACAAGCTGTTGCCTCCATCTCTATATGGGTTATCTAGACAATCTAGTTCAAGGTATCGCCTCCATTTATGGTTCTCCTGACTGCCTATCTCAAGGCGTCACTCCATAGGGTTACTCATGCAGAGCCGTCAACCTCTCGTGAGGATGAGGTGATGACTTTGCCAACCACGGCCTTCTCCGTCTATCATTAGTCTATGATAGCCCTAATGCATAGATGAGGTATTGAATATTTATTATCTTGTGTGTTTTACTACCCGTCCCCCTATGTTCTATTTTTAAGTTATCACTTGTTTAACTACTCTTATGTGGGTTATCCTGATCCCTTCCTCCTTTCGAGGCATCAACGCCCACGAAGAGCCACTCTCCCTAAGACTCCTAACATAAATCAAAACCAGGCAAGGGATTGTACCAAAATAGATAAAGCAAATAACTCAAAACCAAGCCACGTGAGGCATTACTCATCTCGCGATAATTCATAAACAACAGTCTACAAACCTGTACAACCCTTCCAAGCATAATACCAATAAATTTCAACTCCAAAAGTACAACCAAACAAGGATAACATTGAAGATTAAAGCATGCCTCTGGAACTAAGTTTCACAAATTACAACAGGGTTCATAAAATGATAGGGTTCCCTCATCACAAAAGTCAAAATGACAACTCAAGGAAATAAAGACGTCAATCATAATTAAGAAAACTAAAACAACATAATCACTTTCACACCAAGTTAAAACCATTTTATTTAGTTACCCTACAACTCGAAACACCATTTGATACATGAACATTGTTCTAGCAATACCAAAATAATCCATGATTTTAATTACATTTAAATGTAGTCTCCATTTTCCTCGAATTAATTACGTACAATAATAATTTCACAACTTTCATAATTTACTTATTTTAATTACTTAAAGATATCAATTTTCATAATTACCCAATGGAATCAAAATGAATAATTGATAATATTTATTTTCATGTATATATATATACACTCTTAAAATATTTATATATAACCTTCTTGATTTATTTTCATTTTTTTAATAACACAAATGATATTGTGATCAAACTAGTTTTTTTGTGCAATAGTACATTTACACAAAGAATATATATATATATTAAAATGGATTTAAATCAAATTGATTAAAATCAACCATCAAATAAATACTAAATAAAACAAAAAAAATTAAAGTAAGGTAGGCAATACCTATGACTGTCGCACAGTACACAGAGGACTACGCAAAGTAGTCCTCGTGACTGCTGCGCATGGCAGTCCTATCGACTGTCGTGTATAATAGTCTACAGACTGCTATGGGCAGTCCCCACAGTAGCGAGGGGCAAGGAAAGCGTATGACCCTTTCTCCCGATAAAAAATAAATAATTTTATTTTTTTATATATAAATATTTTTCTTTTAAAAACAAACTTATATTTTACACAGAAATTCAAAAGAATTGATTGAATGGGTTCGACCCCAGACGAATTTCCAATACAATAAAGATTTCAAGTAAATATATATATACTATATATATAATATATATATATATAATTATATAAATATAAATATATAACATAGAGAAACACTGTTTTATGTGTAAAACATAGAACAATATACATTTAAGATATATATATATAAATAATGATAGGAACAATATTTCAAAACAATTAAAATAAAAAGATTGATGTTTTCCACAATAAAATAATAGAGAGAAATTGGACGTTTTCCAATGAAATCCGATGAAATTTCTTTATGTTTGATTTCAATTAAATCGACATCAAAATTTCAAATATAATTTTCTTTCAAGAAGGCCTACTTATTTATTTATTTTCTTTTGAAACAAAAAGTTGAAGGAGAAAACAAGTGGAACCTGGAGTCATGCGCTTATTTGAGAATCTGATGATGCTTGCTTGATCTCGTTGGCCTCTACGAAGAGCTTCTTGTTCTTGCTTCGAAATCTCCTCTCCAGAATACTGTGCTCGAATTCGAATCCAATATTTTATTTAGAAAACTCTTTCCAGCATAAAGCAAGCAAAAGACTAAAAAAAAACCTTTCTAGAAACCTAGAATAACTAATGAATTCAGAAAAATTAATTCTTGTGCAACTTCAAATCAGTTTCCTCTGTGTGAGCAAAACTCACAAATTTTCAATTAAATAAAAGATATTTCCCTTTCATTCCAAAAGCTCTAAAAACAAATCCAAAATAAAATAAATTATTTATTTAAAAACAAGCTTTTCAGTCAATCCTCAAATCTCATTCCTTCTTTAATCCTTTTCCTATCTTTTATTTATTTATTTTTTTATTCTTCAATACTTTTTTCTTTAATTCTATTTTTACAACTTTACTTGCAAAGCACATTATCTAATTAATTTAAATAATTTATTCTAGTAATTATCCTCAACCAAATAATTAATTAAAATAATAAAACACAATTTAATATTTTAATTATCATTTAATAAAAAACATGTCTTTTAAAAATAAATAAAACATTTAAATATTTAAATGCAATTTAATCTAAATTTTTAATAAACAATAACACCATCATTTATATTAAATAAATCCCAACTTATAAAATACCAACATCAATAAAACACGACAATACACAAACATGACCTACAAAGAACGACAACTACCCGCACGTACAATACCATTCAATTTGATGGTTTGACAACATGGGATGGGATGACTTCATTGTCACCACTGTTTCAACATTTAACCATTGGGATTTTGGTGCTCGCCCTATCCTGCCGAAGCAGGTGGAATCCAGACTCTATACCTACAATACCTACATACAAACAAGGTTGTGTACATGTGCATACATATATATAAAATCAAAGCATTGCATTGTGAGAAGGAATTGCAATGTAGCAGGGCACTCACGAATGACTGATGCTACACTATCCATCACATCTATTCTAACAATTATAATATAACCGATAAATTAACATTTATAAACTAACAAATCATCTCATAACATAATTTATTAAATCACTGCATCATAACATAATTCTGGAATCAAATTAAACATTGTAGAATCAATGTAATCATAATGTCATCAAATGTATAAGCACAATCACCAAATAGTCTACTAATCAAACTACCCAACCAAACAATACTAGTACCATCACAATCATGAAGTAGCAAACGAAAGCATAGAAAAATAATAAATCCAAACAATAAGAGGAGGGGTATTACACTAATTTCTAGCATTAGTAGCATTCCATAAGTCATTTCCAGTCTATGTCAAAATCTCAAGTGCACACTTTTAGTTTCATCCCTTTCTATTACAATTTGCATTCATTTCTAGGTGTTTTCCAACAAGTTGTATTTCTATAGTTTTCACTTAATAATCAATAGTTTTTATTAGTTATTTGCATTTATTTGACCTCATATAGATACATTTCATTCATATTTCCATCATACTTGCATTAATCTTGAGTGAACCACCAAAGTTCTTGGCTTATCTCTCTCCTTTTAGATGAAAAACCCTAAGAGTGCAAGAGAAGTACATAGACCCAAAAATATATGGTTCATTTTGGTGAGATTTTTTTTAATACTTTCTCTTCTGATTTAGAGTCCTTCATTATCCTATAATTATCTTGAATTGCATTTTCCATTAGAAAAGTTACATTAGAGGATTTCAAATTCTTGCATTAGTGAAAAGCTCATTTAACTTGAATTTTTGCATATAATTTCCTTGAAAATTTCCTAAATTCTACACCTCCATCTTAGGTCTACATCTATAACATCAAAATCATTAAAAAAATTTTAAAAAACTTGAAAATTTTGAAAAAAACCCTAGCTAGGACTCATTCACCACCCTGGGCGAATCAATCCCAATCTCAATTTTTAATAGTCTATTACAACATCAGAAACGTCATTTTTGTGCTTTCTAAGGCTCCTAGTATCATATACTATAATTCTAGAAAGTTTCTGCAACATTTTTTTTACCTATTTAGGTCAAAAACATCAATTTAGGGTAGTCATTCTTGTAATCACTTCAATTACAAACATCATTAGATCTCAAAATGCTCACATTTCTGAAACTTTGCATCACATGGATAAAGGCACTTTTCTCTTTTGCATATACAATATTTCTATTCATAAAACTTTGCATAATTTTGTTAAAAAAAAAAAATTATTCTTGCATATTCATGATGTACATTCTTCAAATATTGCATATATTGGATAAGAATGTTTTGCATCTTTGCACATACATTGTTTATATTTTAGAAACATTGCATGAAATGGTTACAAGTGTGTTTTACTTTTGTTCAAACAATGCTAGTACATCTTAGATAACTAGACATATTAAGAAACATTCAATACCATATCCCTCTAAGAGTGTTTTTTTGACAGAGAATACAACCTCGGACATTCCTATAGATCATATTTGTTCTTCTCCTAATATATCTCCTTTTAGTGAGGCATATATTTTGGTCTTACAAGAACCAATCAATTAGAATTTTGAGAATCCAAGTTGTTTCTCTCCTCTTCCCTCTTTTTGTGGACAAGAAATTCATTACCATCATAACACAACCATAGATAATCATGGCACTATAGTTTTTTCTACTCCTAGTATTTCTCATTGTTGTGAAGATGATACTTCTATGTTAGAAAACCTATTTTGTGAAGGTCATGAGAATCTTAGTCATCCCCCTTCCCCTAAACAAACCTTTTTTGAGCATGAAAATTTAAACCTTGATCATTCCCCTACTTGTGATAAAGTTATTTTAGAAGAAACAATCCTTGAGTGTCAAAAACATTTGGTTTGTTTTTCTCCTAAAAACCCTCCACCTAGGAAGGACATCATGATGAAATACAAGGATAACTCTTACTTGCTAAGGGATGCTAACATTATTCAATGTCAATTCATTCTTTACCCCTCTCAAACTAAAATTAAACCTGAATTAATCCTTTACCCACCTAAGACTAATGTATCACAATAGTTGAGTCACAATACCATTTCTCATACATATAACATTCAAAACAATCTACAACTGCAACAACAAACCACAACGTCCCTACTAAGATATCATTATTGGACCTTATTCAAGTCTCCCCTCACTATCACCACATGATTTAATAAGCCTTGCAACAATTTTTTGTCCCTTCTAATATGCAACCAAATGAGATAGCAGCCATAATTCAAGGATTGAACGCTAACATTGTTTTCCACCAAAGTGATTTCCCTCCTTTAGATGTGCAAAACCAAAATGAAGCCTTCATGATCATCACTCAATACAAAAGAAAAAGGATTAAGAGAACTCTTGTAGATACTAGCTCTGCTTTTAATGTGTGTGGAGTGATCCTTCTTGATAGACTAGGAATCAATAAATCAGACATTCAATCCAATTCTTTATCCATTACAGGATTTGACAATGTAAGCAAACAATCGATTGGTGTGATCACTTTACCTATTACAGTTGGAGTGGCCACATTGGAAACACCAATCCATGTTATGCCTGATGATCTTGCATATAACCTTCTCTTAGGTGGATTGTGGATTCATGCAATGAATGGTGTGCCTTCTACTCTTCATCACAAAATGAAATACATCTACAACAATAAGATCTACATGCTTGAAGCTGACCCTCATCCAAATAGTTGTTTGAGCATTAACAAAAAAATGAAGATCCCTTGAACACATTAACACCAACCAAACAAGTGGAACCCTCCCAACCAAAAGACAAACAACTACACATTGAACAAGTCACAAAACTCTTAGAAGATGATTGGGGTTCCTTGGATTTCAAACATGACTTCATGGGAGAGTACAAGACCATACACAAAGATTCAAATAGGGGAAAAAAAACAAAAAATGACCCTTTGAAAGCATCCACCTCAACCACTTTAGACAGTGAAACAAAGTGCACAACAACCTTTGATGAACTTAATCATGAACAACCACCGACTTCCAAAGTAATGAAGAAGCTTTATGGAAAAGGTTATGAACTCATGAAAGAACTCAACTATAGTGGAAAAGGATGTGGTGCTCATGAACAAGGTATCCACAACCCTATAGAGCCTAACACACAACAAATGACTCATGGTCATGATTATTGTCCTTTGATATAAGTAATCAAGCCTTCCAGAAAAATCAATTCTATCACAAAACACCCTTCTAAGAAAAACTTAACCATCATACATCCTAAAATCCTCGACACTAGTGGTCTTGAAATTTCTCTTTTCCAAAACATGAAACAACCAAAAAAATATTTGCTTAACATCAATGTCATCTCACATAACACCAAATATTTGCATTCAATAGATTCTCCCTCATATAAGAGTGAGAAACAATTCTTACAATCTAAATAACCTCAAGCCTACGTATGACATGATGTACTAAGCAAGACATATCTTTTCCACCAACAAAAAAAACTAATTCTCCCCTTGATCGAGAGGGTATCTTGTCGAGACTCCTCCAAAAGAACTTGATATCCCTTCCCCAACGCACTAAAAAAAAATGCCATTAAAAGACTTCATTTTGTTCCTATCATAGAGTTCATGGTCATTACACCAATGAATGTAAGGCTTTGAATAGTAAAATCCAACATCCTCAGGAGTTTGGTATGATTCCCTATGTGGGAGAATGTAATTCCTCTAATTGATATTGATTTTCACTCATTTCATCAATCATTTTGGCTCACCTTTGTCCTACACTAAGTGGGGTAAAGGGGTTCAGTAGCCTTGTCCTCATATGACACTTGATGTTGCCTCCTTTGGCTAGCCAATAGCCTTTCATGAACATATAAGAGCAAGCTTGGGATGTGGATGACATGCCTTAAGTTGGCTCGCATGTGACATACTCCCTTTTTCATGACATAGCTTATCAAGAGCATATGACTTGGTATAGGGATTTCTAACTAAGCTCTCATTTCTTCTTCTTCTAATTTAAAGCAATTGCTCATAGTACTAGTGTTAGCAACCCCTCTAGAGTGGGATCATACATCACCACTCACATTTCATTGTGTGATCTCTTTCTTCTTGTGATGCATCATTTTATTGGTGGAGTCATTGGGCTTGATTCCCTCCAAGAGTGTGATACTTCTTTTGAAACATCATCTCTTGGAAACATTAAGCACAATGTTCCCTAAGATGAGACCTTGCATGAACTAAGAAAAATCCCTTTGAATAGTTCTTTCACTCTTTAATATTAACAATTTCTATGACTGTCGAGCATACGAAGTTTTTCTTACTTCATAGAGCTCAAAAATAACTTTCATTTGTGGCACCTTATTAAAGTTATCAGGAGGTATAACTTTTGTATGGTTGAGTGGGAAGCTCATTTTGAGGTATGATTTTCCCCATAGCCACCTTATTTTTTGTGAGTACATACCAGCCATGAGTGTATATTTCTCACCTTTTGGGATTTCTCACCCTACAAACAATAAGAATTTTTGTGGCCCCATAATGAGTATACTTAGGACTTCTCACCTGGCGGATAGCTAAGAGTTTCATCACCTCAGAGTAAGTATGCATATTTTTGGACAAACAACCTAGATCTAATCCACAACTATTTGGATAAACGATCAAAACTTGATCCACCTTTTTATTTTCACCTTCTAGTTCTTGCCATTGCATGACTGTGTATATTGTTTTGCTACATATCATTTACCTTGTGTGTGTCCTCTTGTCCTTATATTGGTTTGACTTATGATCTTGGATCCTAGGGGCTTGATCTTTGTCATTCTCTTCCATCCACATTGGTATGATTGGAATCCTCTTGAATGTCTACTTTAGTGTGAGTTTGAAGCAAGTTCATCCTCTCACTAAAGTGGGGGCTAAATGTACCATAGAAAAAGGAAACTTGCTTGATTTGGGAATAATTGATGACAAATTGGACCTAATGAGGCCTTGATTTAGTGTTTCAAGGTGTTTTACACATCAATGCTAGGTCTTGGACCCTTGCAATTGTATTTCACTATGTCTTGTAAAGGTGTTGTATAGTGTTATAAAAAACTTTCACACCTCTCTAGACATAATGAACCCATTTTCCCATAATTCAACACTATAAAATATATTTAATTGCATCTTCATATTAATCTAGAAGGCTTGTAAAATAAACTTAATGTTAATCTCATGTTGTAATGTGTCTTACACGTTCACATTGAATGTTGTTCCTTCCTAGGCTATGTAGACCTCATTTTAATGTTGTAAAGTGTATTTAATTACACTTTCACATTGAATTTTATGTCCCAAGCACTAATTGACCTTTAGATCATCATTAATAGGCCCCTCTTACCCCATATTGTGCATCCCAAGGCATAATTTGATCAAATAACTGATGAAATCAACATAAGAACTGGAATTCTTCTTTCCCCAACAACCCAGCTGGAAAATGAACCCCTCTAGGAATAATTCACCATTTGTGGTGAATGGGTCCCTACCAAGTAGGAATATTTCACCCAAGTTGGTGAATTAGTCCTATTTGGGTCAATTTTTACTTTTAAGTGAGAAAATATAGAATTTAAGTTCATTATTATTTTATTTCATCCTTGGGGTTCCAATTTGTAGGAAAATAAGGTGAATTTCCTATAAAATCAAGTCTCTAAACCCTAATCCACATCTCTTATCATTCATTCATCATCTATCTTCTCTATCAAATTAAGAAAGCTAGGGTTTCATCATTTGAACTCATTTAGAATGAATTTATCAAATAATTAAAGGAAAATACTTCATGTTTTATTGCAGAAATTCAAGATCAATCATCAGGGAAAGGTATTAATCCCTTTATTTCATTTTCATTCTTCATACTATTTCTTCATTTGGTTTAATTACCTAAAAGCAGTTTGACCAAGGCAAACCCCCATGCCCTAACATTCAACATTTCTCCTTCTTGTATTGTGTGTTTGTAGATTTAGGAATCTTGGAATATTGTGTATCATTAAGAATAAAGTTACAATTTTTTTTAAGTCTTGTCTTCATTGTCTAAGGAAGAATATCAACAAAAAGTCACTTTCAGGTTTAGAAATCAGACTTTCAAAGGTAGACACCTGTCAGGAGCTTAAGAGTAGATAGAGGGATTTTGTTTCCACTTTTGAATTTTCAAAAATTCAAAAGTGGACTAATTCACCATCAATGGTGAATGAGTTCCACTTCTAGGCCTGATTTTGGTTTTCTACAGTTTTGGATACCCATTTGTCTGAAACGGGCTCTAGAACAATTTTCAAGATTTGGGACTAATTCACCTTGAATGGTGAATGAGTCCATGTAGGCCTAATTTATAGTTATAGAATTCATTTAAAATCTATATCAATATCTCAGGTGCACACTTTCAGTTTAATCCATTTCTGTTATAATTTGCATTCATTTCTAGGTGTTTTTGCATATCATAATGTGTTTTCCAACAAGTTGCATTTCAATAGTTTTCATTTAATAATCAATAGCTTCTATCAATTATTTTAATTTATTTTATCTCATCTAGGTATATTTTGTGCACATTTCCATCATACTTGCATTAATCCTGAGTGAACCACCTAGGTTTTTGGCCTATCTCTCTCCTTTTAGGTGAAAAACCCTAATAGTGCAAGAGAACTACATAGACCCTAAAATCTATGGTTCATCTTGGTATTTTTCAGGAGATAGGAAAAGGATCTATCTTAGGTTGATATTGGTTACCTAGAAGTTATTTTGGTTCAATGATAGTTTCATCAAGGATAGGAGGCTCGATCATGGGTTGAGGCATGTATCTAAGGGATAGTTTTGCTTTGAATTTCACCTTAAACTTTTGATAGGATTTGAAAAATAAGTAATCAAAAGTTTTATTAGGTTTTATAGGATTGGTAAAAAATAAATCGAAAGTAAATTTGACACGGGAAGGTAGAAGATTAAAGCAACTATGGGGCATATTAAATATCTCATTGTCAAAGGGAAACTTTAAAAAATTATTCACAGCCGATGGTACAACTTCCTTGGAATTGATCCAATGTTGGGATAATGGAGAATGATACATCTAATAGTTTTAGTCTAATTTTTAAATCAAGGGTGATCAATCCCATCATAGGGCAAGCAAAACCATTATTTATGTTTATCCATACTTTTAGTTTATTGTATATTTTTTGATAGAGTTCATGCACAAGTAATAATTTTTCAATGATCACATTCTCTCCACAAACATGATCAATCAATATCCCATTAGTGGGATTTTCATTGATTCGACTTGCTAAATAAGGAGGACCATTAGGTGCATTTCTAATTATATCTTTTGATAAGAAACCAATGTCAAGAGGATTTTTGGTCTTTCCCTTACAATTTTTTGTTTCGATCAACACAACCATAGTATCCATAGGACTTTGTTCAATAGTATCCATAGGATCTTGTTTAATAGTTCCGATGTTGTCATCATCCATGTCAACATTTATCATATCATTTTTCTTAGTTTCAATAGCTTTGACAAATGAAATATTATGATTTTCCATGGGGTTGGTAAATATTTACAAGTTTTGGCTAGGAGGGGAAATTGACTTATTTCCTTGATCATCAACATTCCAATTTGAAGTCAACTAGAATCAATGAGGTCTTGCACAAGTTGTTTAATATTTTTACAATATTTTGTGTCATGTCCATTTTGTCAATGATATGACAATATGAATTTCATCTAAATTTTAGAGGTAAAGGATTATTAGGATTGGGTGTTTTAATGGGAGGTAAGGAGATAATTTTCTATTCTATAAGTTGTAAGAATTTTTTATGGAGGGTATCAGGTAAGCGACTAAATTATGTAGTCGGATCCCCAAATGTAAAATGACTTGTCTTCTTTATATTAACCACTTGGTGATCGACATGTTGATTTGGTTGACGGGGATTTAGTTGAAGGAAGCCTTTATTTTGTTTCCTAAAATTTTGGTAATTTTTTTAATTTGTGGATTCAGACTTCTCAGGATGGCTAGAGGTGGGTTTTGTTTCATGACTACTAACCGAGTTCTGATAATCACAAAAGGGAGTACACAAGTGTATGAAGGAAGGAAAATTCATCATGCCAAGCTTATCTTGTATATTAGTTTGTAAGTTCTCAATGAAATTTTTTTGAAGGTGAGGATCATAAATATTTACATCAATTTGGCAATAAAGCATTTGGTAGTGTGAAATACAGTGAGTAACCTTTTCATCATCCTTTTTCTTACATCTCATCAATTCAAATAATGTCATATTATGGGTTACATGCACATGGAAATGGTTAATAGATGCCTTAACAAGTTCATTGAATGAACAAATCAATTTATTAGTTAATGAGGAAAACCATTCTAAATTGCTATCTTTAAAGGACCTATGAAGAAGCTTAGCCAAGAGATTATCCTCAAGGATGAAATCACTACATAAGGTATTGTAAGAGGAAACATGGTTAGAAGGATCTCCTTTTCCTCCATATTTCTCAAATCTAGGAATCTCTATACCTTGTGGTATCAGAATTCTTAATATCTTCGACGATAAGGATTTTATTTTGATAGAGTATGATGTCTAGCCATTTTGACTTTGGTTTATGCTGGAAACTTTCTTTTGAAAGGATGAAACATTTTGCAAGATTTGGTGAAGGATGGCGCCATTGGTTCTATTTTGAGATGGAGGTGAATATGATGGAGTATATGTGTTTGAGAAGGAAGTGAAAGGAATACTTATGGGAGGTAAAGTGGTAGGAGATATGACATTAGATGCAACAAAGGTACTAGGATTACTAGTGGAAATACCCAAGGTAGGAAAGATATTACTAGCAAGTTGCATCTTTGTGGCAACTTGAGGGTTGCTAGAGGTGGAAATAGAGGAAATGGTTGCAAGGGGAGGAATTAGAGTTACTCCTTGACTTTGGACATTGTTCAAAGTTTGAGCACAACTATTGGTTGATGTAAGATGTTTTCCAAAAATCTAAGCTACGTTAAGTACATTTTTTATTCCTTGTTCACTTTAAATCATGCGGTGTATGTTATATATTGTAGGAATAGTGGTGTTAGGGTATGTGTAGGATTGTGATGGACCAAAAAGTGGCAATATGATGGGTATATGGCTGATGACAATTTCCTTACCCAAAATTGATGAAATGAAAAGGGTTTTTAAAGTAGATTCTCAGCTTTCCACTAATATAAATTATGCTTTACTTTGAATTTAATCAGTAATTATTATTCATTTTCTATTCAAATTATGACTAAAATCCTTATTGATAGGTTGATTGAAAAACATCTATAGCTTTCAAACAATATTACATTTTTTCAATCCAAAACATGTGTCACATTCTATGCTTTGCATACTATAGGATTAAAAAAGGAAAAACTAATTTTCATGAATTTTTGACCAAGTTAATGTAGTCAGAAATACGAGTTTTTTATTTTTTTAAAAAAATTGTAATAAAAAAATCATAATTAATTATTTACCTAGAAAAAATTACAAAAAATATGGATCACATTGGGGAATGGTCCTCTACTTATATCTAAAATATTATAAAAATATTATTATTTTATTGTGGTTAGGGTGGTCAAAAAAACACCTACTTCTTATATTTTCCCTGAAATTTAAGTACCACTGCATTGAAATTTAAAATTTTCACTAAATAGATTTGTTTTTTTAAACAAACCTAGTAGTTTAGAAACTACAATCAATTTGCTACAGATTCTATTCTTACATATTTTTGAAATAATATAGATAACTTATTCAAATTTGTACATCAAGTTTCCTAACTCTGACTTTTTTGAACTTTTTGCCACTTAAGGGCCTTTTTTTTCTATGATGATCCTGCACATACCTATTAGAAATGTTTTGAATACTCACTTGATGTTGTAGGTTTGTTAATTCTTCATGGATTTGGATTATGCTTTCTTGTTGGACACTAGTAACCATTGTTTCAACACTTATCATGCTAGTTGAAGGTAAAGAGTTGTGACGTGTATGGTCCATACATAGTGACCTAATGTCAACACTATGAGTGAAAGAGATAGGAAATCCAATATCTATTATGAGTGTGCTATCACAGGATGACATGATTCTTGTTACTCTATCTCACTATAGTATTAGGAATAGGACACCACGTTGTAAAGCTCATGCAAGGGACAATCAATGAATGCAAGAAAATGCAATGAACACAAGATAAATGATATGATTTAATTTCAATTATTATGTTCACCAATGCACTTGAAATGAAACCAAATTAAGCTAGATGCAATGAAATTAATGAAATAGAAACTCAGTAATCTAAAATAGAGATCTAACAACAGAAAATAGAAGCACAAAAACAAGGTTTTTAATTCTATATAATATAGATTAAGATCTGAGATGTGACTAAATCACATAGGAGGGCATATGAGTCTCAATTAAAGTTTTTGAACGGTTCAAACAGTGAATAATAGTCATCACAGAATGCTCAAAACTCAAGTAAAACAACTTGTATCAGGACTAAATCACCCAAAGGGGAAAATGAGTCCCAAATTAGGGTTTTGACACTAAATTAAGAAAATTTTGAGTGAATGTTAAGGTTTCTAAGTTTTTTTTCTTAACTACATGTGAAATTACATATTTCAAATAAAATTCAATGACACAAGATGCAAAAATACAACCTATATATGCACTTTCACTAATGCAATATTTAGAATCCCTAAATGCAAATTAAGTAATGGACAACCTAATCCAAAGTTAATGTAAGCTAGATCTAGGACTGAAATGCACTCCAAATCAGAAATAAAGGGTTCGAAGGTTAGTTTCACCAAAATGAATCAAAGGAAATATGGTGCTCCACCATTTAGAAGATGGAGCACATAAGGAGGGGGGGTCCTCTTCCTATTTTTCTCTTAGTTCATTCAAGGACATCCTAGAGATCTCAACCTAATAATTGAATTAGGAAAAGATATTTCTACAAGGTCTCCTTTGGTGTGATTAAAAAAGAGGGCTCACCACTAAGAAAGTGCTTAGAAATAAAGAGATTTATGTAATATGAAAATCTAGCTATGTAACCTAGGAAATGAAACTTAAAATGTGAATAATAAACTGAGAATGAATAGAGGGGCACCTGGAAAATTGGAGAATCCTAAAAAAAGGCCTGCAAGCCCAAAATTATGACATTTGATGTGAATTAGGACTCATACATGGCAAGTTGGGTGATTTATCCTTAGTTCAGGGTTTCATCCTGAACTTGGAATTTGTAACTGGTAAACTAGGATTTACACGAAATGACTGAAAAGTGTTATATTTTGACTCATATGCCTAAGGTGGAAATTTATTCGTAGTATTAGGGTTTTTCCTAAAATCTGGTATTCTCTAGTGATCATCTATAACTTCTCTCCTATTCGATCTTTGAGTCTAAAACTTTGAATTTTGTCTCGTAGGTTGTTTTCTATGAAGATGACAACATCTTGACAACTTTGAAAACTTTCTTCAATCTTGCAACTTTATCTTCAAAGGATCTTCAAGCTTAAAACACCTAGATCCACAATCACACATGTAGAGAGAGAAAAACGTTGATTTTTTAGTGGAGAGGGGTTTTCCTTGGTCAAACCCTATTTTGGTTATCAAACCTATAAATGAAATGAAATAACATGAAGGAATGATGAATGGAAATTATTTAATGTTTCAACTCACCAAACCATTGATATGAAGGTTGTAATATTATGTGAAATGGCCAACATGAATCTAGATCTTGACACTTGATTGTTGATATGAAACTTGATCTTGAATACTTGCTTGAATCATGAAAACCTACATCACAAATGTTAGCTCAAAGAACACACATGATGCATGATAACTTTGACATAATTCCTGACTTTTGAATGTAGCTCCAAAATGCTTTATAATCATCTCTTGAATGCTCTTGAATTCTCTTGATCTCATAAAATTGTTATATTCGTGATTATATAAAACTTCTAGGAGAAAAAATGTGAAATAACCTTGTATTTATACTTGTCCATGCTAAATTTCAAAAAATTACAATACTACAAGCTAGTGTTAGATCTAGGAGAATAAAATCCCACCAAGAATTGAATTAAAAATATTTCCAAGCTAAAGTGAGACTCATATGTCATTTGGGGTGTATGAGTCCTAGTAGCCTAGGCTTGGGACACAAATTTCAATAAATATTAATTTCTATGCCAAATTCAAGATCAAGCCCTAAGACTTAGGTGGGACTCATACAGCCAATGTGGCTTATGAGTTCTAGATCACTAAATATAGAACACACAACCCAAAATCATTAAATTATGATTTTTCATCAGATAAATGTGGGGATTATCCTCATAAAGATGCATGAAATAAGGCTTGTGGATGCAATATAGGACCAAATAAGGTATAAAGAAGCCCAATTTTAGCAGGGAGGGGCTAAAAGAGTTTGAAAATGTAAAGCGGTACATTTTTCTACACTAAACCTATATGTGTGTATGTGTGTGTGTGCATGTGTGTGTGTGTGTGTATGTATGTATGTATATATTTATGTACATCTATATAAATGCACATATTTATAAACCTATTCTACATCAAACATGGAGCTTCTATGTTATCACTTAATGTAATCAAATATCGCATACCATTATCCTCTAAGTTTTTAAAATATTTAGAAAATAATAATTTAATGAAATGACAAAAAGATATATACATATACCTATATACATATCTACATATATACAAATACACATACTTACATACATAAATACATACATTTTTAATTATATGTATACATAATGTATGCATATATACATATAATTAAGAATATATGTATGTATGTATGTATGTATGTAATATCTATGCATTTATATATGTATGTAAATATAAGAATGTATGTATATATATATGTGTGTATTTTGAAACCATCTTTCAATCATTTCAAAATAGCTATTAAATGTTCTTTCTTTCATATTTTTTAGTTGAAAAATATATACATATGTATAAATATACAATTTTTTTTGTTTGATTAGGGTTTAGGGTTCAATTTTATGTTTTTTTCCACTAATGAGGGCTTCATTTTTTTTTAGGTCTAGATTGGAATGAAAAAATTCAACAAAAATACAAAGAATGCAAAAAAAACTAAATTATTCACCAATAACCAAAAAATGGAAAGAAATGCAAAGAAAAGGGTTGAACGACATACTTGGAGGTCATTGTCACTACTTAACTGAGATCCTGAATCATCAACTATAAAAATGAGGTCACATATCTTTGTTTTAAATAAATACCTCTACAAAATAGGATACCATTTGTTATAAATCTGGATTCTAATTTTTACAAATCCAGATCCCATTTTGTAAAAAGTGAGATCTCATTTCCTGTAGGGTAGCTCAAGATGTCAAAATGAATTTGGATCTCAATTTTAAAAATTGAGATCCCATTTTATTGGTTGGCTTGAGACCCCGAACCTAAATGGGATCTTGTTTATTAAAAATCGGGATCCCATTTTGTTCAACCCAATTTCAAGACTTTGGCTAAGGTCAAAACTTCAACGTTAATTTTACTCAACTTCATGATTTTTCCCCTATTACTGACAAAATCAACTTTCCTTATCTTAGGGATCAAATGCATGAATGATATTTTGCTTTAATTTTCTTCAAATCTAGAAACTTGCACACATGTAAAAGGGAAAGGGTTGTGCCATATAATAGATTTCCAAAGTTAAACCCAAGTTTAGTATTTCTACCTCTATAGTGAGTATGATGATATATAAAGAGAGCTTACCATTGGTTTGGTAGAGGATAAATCATAAATACAAATGAATTGAATAACGTTGCAACTCACCACTCAAATCTGTAGACATTCCTTGATGGACTAAAGTCATATACTCATAACCTTCAAGGATAAATTGTTCCTTGATTTTAAGTCCTATAAGTTTTAGTACTCACAAAACAAATGAATATAAAACATGAAAAAACTTATATAAAAATATGATGAATGATTGATATGATTCTTGACTAAGATAAGTGCTACAACAATGTTGATAATTTTTCTCTTCTTTGCTTTTAGGATGATCAATTAAAGTTCTAGGATTCATTAGGATGAAAATTTTGAAAATTATTTTTATTTGCATGTAATTCTTCTAATTTCCTAAAAATTAGATGCAAATAGCCAACAAATGACTTTAAATTTTCAAATAATAAAATATTGACACTAACAAATCCAAAATAAAGAAAAAAAGGTTTGAACAAGGGGATTTGATGCCCTAGTCCAAACCTATACATTTTAGGGCCTTAAACATGGAGGGTAAATATTAAATTCTTACATTATGATATTTTCTTGTTGAACCATCAACCAAAGTGCCAAGAGTCAGTTAAGTATGATATTCACTAGGTGAGATTTCTAAAAAGGGGTAGAAAATGAGAAAACACACAAGGGTTATTGAATTTGATGTTCCCTAGGAGCGTTCTATTTTCAAACAGACCAAAGAGTTATAATCCTAATAAATTTGATAAGGCACTACAAAAATGATCAAAATGCTAATTCAATGCATCACAAAGTCCAATTCATTTAAACGAAGTGAAGCAAATAATGGAATGTCTGCCCCTACCTTAAATTAATATCTAACACTAGATGTGAGAAATTACCTTTAAGGTAGAGTAAGACAATGTACACAACTAGAAATGCCATGAGAAAATATTAGAAAACACTATACCAATGATATGTTTGGGGACCAATAAAATTAAGTCATGACAAGTGGTTTCCCACAAGACAAAACCACATAACAAGAAAAAATATTTCACAAAAGGGATCCATAAATATGGGGTTATTATAGACCACAAATAATATATAATTTGAATATTCTTCAAATTGAAATCATTCTTTGAATACTCATGCAACTATGAACAAAATAGAGGAATCACATATTAAGACAACAAAATAATATTTTTAGGTCAAAATGGAAGAGACCTAAATTCCTTAATGCCTTGCATCATCCTAGAAAGAAAAAAAATATGACAACAATAAATTTGCACGAAATAAAGAAGAATGGAGATACAAATAGATGAATATAACAAAAAATTCACTTTCTTTGTATCCTTGTGTCAATGAGAACAAGGAACATCCAAGACAAACTAATAAACACAAAGACATGTCAAGTAGAACATAATGGGAGATTGTTTCATATGCAGGAAAACATGCATAAAACACATACAAAGTTACTAAACATGTGATCCAATCTAAGGAAAATCATTTACATCTTAATATAGCTCATCATAAATGGAATATAGATAATACGGTAAAGGGACTACAAAAATTGTCATACAAGGAGTAGCTTTGAGTTCAACACATGGTGAATCACTCTCATTAGGATGATAATTATGGATGCCCCCATTTAACTTCATGGATTTTGAAAATATAAGAGCTCTAGTTCATTATGATTTTTTTCTTTTTTTCTTCTTCTTTACTATCTTAGTGTATAATAATATGTTTCTTATTATAATCATGATTTCTTGAAACATCATTTTGTAGTGATGAAAATGTATCCCTTTTCCTCACTTAATTTGGGAATAATTGACAAAATAAGCTAAGTGATGACTTAATTTGGTGTTGTAATATGTTTTACATATTTACATTAAGTTTTGGGGCTATTTTCATTAAAATTTGGCTTCTTTATGCTCTAATTGGTCCTATTTTATATCCACAAGCCTTATTAAACATATTTTCTAAAGATAATCTCAACAGTTAATAAATGACCAATCATAATTCAATTTTTTTGTTATGTCTTCCTAATCTAGTGATCTAGCACTCATACGCCACCTTGGGCATATGGGTCTCACCTAGGTATTGGGACCTAATTTCAAATTCCACATTAAACAAGACACTCCTATAAATCTGTGTTCCAAGTTTTAGCCACTAGGACTCATATGCCCCAACTGGAATATGAGTCCCACTATAACTTGTACCTATTTTGAATCAAATTATTGGTGGAATTTTATCATCCTAGATCGAATGTTAGCTTCTAGTATTATAATTTTGAGAATTTTAGCATAAACAAGTATAAATACAAGGCTATTTCACTTAGTTTCACCTATAAATTTTGAGTCAAGCATCCTAATGTTTCAAAAGAGAATTAGAGAGATTTCAAGAGCATGCAAGAGAAAATAATCAATCATTTAGAGCAACATTTAAGATTCAAGCATCATGTCAAAGGCTTGATGCATCATACATGTGGTCTTGAGCTAACATTGTGATGTATTGTTCAAGATCAATTCAAGTATTCAAAGGAATTATATTTCATCAAGAATCACAATCAAGATCTACATCCATTGAGGCCACCTCATGCTTCTGTGTAGATCTACAAAGTTTCAAACAAGGTTCTATTTTTTCATCTTGTGTTTCATGTTTTATTTCATTCATGGTTCATTTCTCATTAAGTTTTAATTACCAAAAATAGGGTTTGACCATTGCAAACCCCCATTCCCTAACAAAACTTTTCCCTAATCATGTGTGATTTCAGATCTAGGTGATTTGGATCTTGAGGATCGTTTGAAGAAAAAGTTGTGATATTGAAGAAAGTTCTCAAAGTTGTCAAGAAGTTGTCATCTTCGTGAAAAATCACCTACAAATCAGAATTCAAACTTTTTGGACCTAAGTATTGGAAAATATGAAAGCTACAAAACATCACTTGAAAATATAGAAGTTTTATTCAAACCCTAATACTGGGACTAAATTACCATGATGGGCATATGAGTCCCAATATACCTCTTTTCAATAGTTTTTTTGTAGATCTTGATTTTCCAGCAGAAGATTCCAACAATAGGACTAAATCACCCAGTCTGGTGTATGAGCCCTAATGTACTTCCAAAAGTAGAATTTTAGAGTTGTATACCTTTTCTAGAAACCATTAGCTCGCAAAGTTCCTTTCTATCTAAGTTATTTTTGCTCATTTGATTTCATGTTTTAAGTTTCTAGGGTTTAATGCATTAGGATTTGCATTTCTCCTTGTAGCTTCATTTTATGGTGAACCCCCATTTAATCACACCAATGGAACCCACTAGATTCTTCAATTGAGTCACTTGGTTGAAGGATCTAGTTTCCTAATGAAATGAGTTGAAAGACAAATGGTTAGTATCCCTTCATTGTGAATCATCTGCTCCATTTTTCACCTTCTCACATTCATATCTCTTCTTTTATTATTTTCTTAGGTTGGAATAAGTAAGGTTCAAATTCATGGTTTGGAAAGGGTGGTGGGGTGGAGTCGATAAATGATGAGGATGGATAGATGATTGGTAATTCATTATGATTATTTTTGATAGGATATTGATCATTAGGAAAGCTTTCACACTTTTCAGTGAGATGATGAGTTATGGCATCATGTCTATGTTTACATGCTTTCATTTTTCTATTTATTCTTGCATTGGTTTAAAATTGCAAAGGGTTAATAGAGGTGTTTGCCAACATATGTTTCTTTTCACTATTTTTAGGAGGAATTGAAGGGACCACCTTGGATTGGGAGACCACCATATCCTTTGTCTAAATTTTTTTTTTTCTTTTGGATATACAAAGTTCATTACATAATTATCCCTTGGTCTTTTATAAGACAGCGTAGGTGGAACCACAACATACATTCCAAGGTGGTTGAGGGAGGATACCTAATTCAAACTTAGATTCCTCTACTACCTTTGGGGTATGAGAAACATCCATTCAAGTCATAATAGGTTGGGGAACCCCAGGTGGGATATTGCTAGGAAACAAATTAACTATATACACTTAGCTATATACCTTATATATGATATGAAAAATTTATCTTCATGAGGCTTAGTAGTTTTGATAGATTGAGGCCAAAAATAATCCAATGAAAAGTTTCCATGGGAAGCCAAAGGTTTAAACCCAATATGATAAACTATATGAATTTCATCTTTTAAAATGGGAACTTTATGCATTTGTGGATAACTAGTGGGACCACATTCATTGAGCACAACCATGAATACCCTAACTTCAAATGAAATTGGTCTGACATCAAAATGATGGTGAATGAAACACCCAAATATTTTATTCCAATTTTTTCTAAGAGAGTGATCGAACATATCATTGGGAAAATAGAACCATCATAATTATTTATCCATGATTTTCATTGTTCATAGTTGTCTTTATAAAGCTAATGTACAAATAAGAATTATTTAGTGATCACATTCTCAAGAAACATATGATCAATGAGTATTCCCCTTGTGAACTTTTTATTAAGTTGGTCGATGATATAGAGAGGAGCATCAAGTGCATTTATGGATGCATCAATAAGTGTGAAAGAAATGCTGGGAAAAAAGTGGTTTGGTCCTTGTGAGGATTAATTTCTATTATGTTCACAAAATTGGACAAATCATCATCTTCTTCATCATTATCTCTATTTTCACAAATTTTAATGAAAGACAATAATGGTTTGTGAATATTTGCATGTTTTGTTTAAGAAAAAAATTATTTTATTTCCTTTGTCATTAATGTCATCTAGCTATATTTTATTATAATCAATGAGGTCTTGCACTTGATATTTATGATAAATATATTGTTCCATATCCTATCAAGGTGTATGATGATTGACAAAATGATTTTGGATTTATGTTTGGTGGTAAAGGTTTACTTTTGTCAAAATAGAAATCAAAGGGAGTTGAATCATATTTTTAATTAATAGATGTCACATTATCACATGAAGGAAATTGGGAAATTATAAAAATTGCCTATCTCTTAGCCTAAATTGGTAGTGAGTTGTACTTGCAGAGTGGAATGCATTTCAATGCAATTGGTAGTTTGATGAGTGTTTTTGATTAATAATAAACAGGTTTTGAAGGGTGCCTAAAACCCTGAACAAAAAAGAAAGTGGCAGTAAAGATAAGACAAATGACTACCCACCCAAAATCAACAAAAAACACCAGCTAATTAATAGACCATCAACACACCATCAGTAGTCCATAATAGCCGAAATAAAAAATTTTGAAAGGTCGCCAAACAACCATTATAGTAAATCTTTAAGCATTTTTGCAGCCTCCAAATCCTTGGGCACCAACCTATCATGCATATGCATGATTTCTTCAACATCACGAATAGGATCCTTCTTACCTTTCTTAGTCTTGCTCCTTTTGTGAACATTTAGGCCAATAGCCAAATCAGTCAAATAGACATCCAACCCAACACATTCCCCATGATCCAAGTTCACATGATCATCAAATAGTCCCTGCCCAATAAGCTCCTTAGCCTTCTGGTTGAGGAAAACCATACCCTCCGCTAAGGCCTCCAACTTCTCCCTGCTGATATTAATGAGTGTGTCCAAGTCCCTTCTAAGTTGCCTATTTTTTCTTTCCAACACTAACACTCTTGGACTAAGGTCATTCTCCAGGTAGCAAGCTCCTCTACCATACAACCCACATTGGTATTCAAAGATTTGGAAAGCCCAAAAATAGATTCCTACTCCTTAAGACTACAAAGAGTAGATATATTGCATCTTGCAATAGTATCATGCTTGTTATGAAGATCATGAATTTCTTGAACAAGCCACATAAGTAGATTAAAATAGATTTCCGCCCCTTCTTTGACAAGGCCCGAAGCTTGAGAAAAATCCATCACTCTGCAAAACACTCCCCTTCCCTGATGTGAACCAACCAATGGATCCTCAGCCAGCACATCCTCATAAATGATCTTGGCCTTCCCCCGCTCCTTATAAATAGGCCCCCCAATACAGTCATCAAGATTGATCACCAAATTCCTCTTATCAGCCATAGGGGACCCACCAATATCCAAGATCTCACCTTGAATAATACCTACCACCTCCTTAAGATTAACATCCTCCTCCTTAGCATGGGCCTTAGGCTTCTTACCAACAAAACCCTCAACAACACCCTTAAAAAATTTCAACTTACATTTAGCACGTGGAGCTTTGGAGGATGAGGGATTAATAACACCCATCAAATGAGTGTAATCTAGATCAGTATCATAGCCATCAGACTAGCCCTTTAAATCTTCTTCAATATTTGTACCTTCAAAATCCTAAACCTCCTCAATCCTACATTTCCCACTTCCCTTCCCCTTCTTCTTAGAAATAAGGGACTGAGGGGTCCTAACAACATAATTAGCCTTAATAAAATCCACAATAAGCAGCATTAAACCTTCATGCAGATAAGGATTTCTGGGGTTTTTTCTATAATTCAAAATGCCCTCTTCTAGAGACATCAGCAGATAAAAAGGGAAAGACACCAGCTTACCAAGGTGAAACTGGTTGACCAGAACAAATTGATGACCATAGAGTGTCGTAAATCTTCCATCAAGAGTGAAGTAGCACATCAATTCCACCACAACCTCCCACAAAATTGGTTTAATTTTCATTCTATCATAGCCTCCATAGTCGAAATGAACCATTTAGCCCTTTCCCTATCATGAAGGAATTTTTTCCTAATAGATTGACAAATGTACTTGTCCCTATAGAATTCTCTACCTTCCATGGACAAACCTGTGACCTCAACAATAAAATCCTCAATAATGGTAGTATCCCTACCAAACATACTCACGACATGACCATGCCAAGCATCAAAAAACTCCTTAGAAACTGAGGATTTGAATCCCTTCAGTCTCTCCATGTAAGGAGTAACACCACCTCTCTGTAGAATATCCCAAACTCTGGCATTAGTTCTTGTTTCTTCGCAAGACAAAGGCTCCTTTCGACACCTATCCCTACCCATCATCAAGTTACTTGTAGATAGAAAACACAACCAGAGAAAAGCAAGGGAAATAGCCAAAATACCACCTAGAAAGTGTGTGAAGTAATCAAGAGTATTCTAAAAGGATATAATGAATAAGACCCTAAGAAAACTTAACTGTAAGAGGCAACAATTTCCAATGATCATCAGCTATGCAAAAAGTCCCATCAAGTAGAAAACTTCATAATACCCATGCGAACCCAAGAAGGAGGTGGGAAAAAATAAAAAATTAATGCATCTCATTAATAACAAGGCTCCTTAAATTAATAGGAACGACGTCATCCTCCCCCCATGACCTAGCCAATGAAACAACATAATTAGCCAGCCAATTAGAAACTGTATTTTCCTGCCTATTGGCATGAGAAATGTAAATTTCTTCAAATTCATCACATAAAGATATGGCATCAGATATAAATTTCTTACTATGCCATAATGGAGGAGACCTTTTCTTAAGGAAATTCACTATGTTTAACAAATCACCTTCAATCCAAAGTTTAGAGATCCTCAAATCCCTAGCCATCTTAATGCTATGATAGGCAGCAACTACTTCAGCCAAGTGGTTTATCTAGGTAGTTTGATGAGTGTTTATCTTAATGATTTATTTTTTAATGATAGGTAATTGTTGTGCCATAGAAAATTGGACCCTCTTGAGAAAGGAGACAATTTCACGCATAATTACACACTTTTGAGTCCCTTTACATAATTTACCCTTCAAAACAACATTTATAGGCCCCTTAGACCCATTAATTTTGATCTAGAGGCCCGTTTCACCTGATAAATCACATAAAACCTGACAAACAATATTTAATTACATCATATCTTGAAAACTCACCTTCAAACAATAGTAGTGGGACCCATTTGGCCAAGATAAATGCTCTACCTCTGATAGTGTTGGCACATGATCTCTCAGAATTGTGAGCTATCTTCCCCTTAGCCATTATTGTGACCAGGCATGAACCTATCAAAATCATCACAAAATGCTCTAAAATTCATCTAAATTCTTCAATTTTCACATTATTCATCAAGCAAGTGTGCTAAAGTCAATCTAGTGTGCTTTTCTAATGGCTCTAGATACTTTAGAACCCTTTTAGGACATTTTGCAAAGCAACAGGGACACTTCACAAACAAATGGGATACTTAACGAAGAAATGAGACACTTTGCGAACAAAAGGGACACTCTGCAAACAAATGGGACACTTTGCAAAAACAAGGGGACACTTTGCGAAATTTTTTCCAAGAACCCTTAATTAACCTACCTATGCATAAAAATCATTAAAAAATTATCAAATTATAAGGCGAAAGTTGCATAATCGACTTACCTCATGGTACAACTCATTGCATGCCACCTGCTCCCGAAGATCATATAGTCGCAAAGGTGTGTAATCCCATCTTCTTGACATGTTCTTTCACTCGTGACTCTTAAGCTACATGAAGGTAAAATGAATATTAAGTGACAAGTTACTTTCTTCTCCTTCTTTTAATCACTTTTTATCTCTTTTTACTTTTACACACTACAAAATGGTTATCATCTTTTCAAAAACTTGTAAAGTAGAAATTCTTCAAATCAACATAACAAGAGCTAGGGTAATCCATCTTCGATGTTGTTTGATGTGTTGGAATTGTCATTCTACACTTGATATCATCATTCGTCTATCGTTATGTGGCATGGTACTTGGAAATTCCCTATGATATGATGTTTCTTATTTGACGTGGCTAGATTGCTACCTTGATTCCACCTCTGTAAAGCAAGCGAAATCAGGGGGGGCATACATCTACCCTTGAATTGGATTCCTAAGAGTTAAATAAAATAATTTTGAACAATTAACAAATGTATGTTGTAGGATGTGGTTCCTAATGTTGTGGTTGTGCAGATAACTACACTGGGGGCTTCGTTCTCCTATCTCTTAAATTAGTATCCTTTTATGTAGTAAGGTGCATCGTTTAGAGTCCTTTAGCTTACATATGTACATAAATTCATATGGGTGCTAAAGTGGGGGCTAAATGTGTCAGAAAATTGGACCCTCTTGAGAAAAGAGACAATTTCACACATAATTAGACCCACTTTTGAGTCCCTTTACATCATTTACCCTTCAAAACAACATATAAAGGCCCCTTAGACCCATTAATTTTGATCTAGAGGCTCGTTTCACCTGAGAAATCACATAAAACCTGACAAACAACATTTAATTACATCATATCTTGAAAACCCACCTTCAAATAGTAGTAGTGAGACCCATTTTCCACCTTGGGCGAATGAGCCCCCTCTAGTGGGACCCATTCACCAAGGGTGGCGAATGAGTCCCCTTTGAAGGAAAATTCAAATTTGAGTGGGAATTTAATTAATTTAGCTTTTATTTCCAATGGATGTCAGCCTCTTAGCTCTAATTAATAGGAAAATAAGGTGGTTTTGCTTATAAATACTCATTTCAAGTCATTTCACCAATTTTTTTTTCATAATTTCTCAATCTCTTTATCATTCTCGAAGAGAAATTCATAAAATCAAGTCTCTGATTAGCAAAATTTGAAGTTTTAGGGCAGAAAACTAGGGTATTTCCAGGTATTGAAGCTCACTTTTCTTATCAAGATCCAACATTGCAAAGGATTGATGATGGATTCTTATGTTGAATCATGAAGAAATCTAGGGTGAGGAGGTGCAACTAGCCACCAAATCACACCTAAGGACTTGGTTTGCTATTGATTCCATCTTCCATTTTCACTCTACATTCAAATTAATGTTTGCAATTGTTTTGTTCATAATTTTCATGTCATTTATTTCTTACTTTTCATGTGTTGTAGGGTTTCTAAGGTTGAGATCTTGCATCATATGACTCATCTTTGCATGTCTTATTCTAGATCAATAGAATAGGGCTTTTTTTATGATTCAGACTTTCTTAGTCCTTAATACATCTTAGGGTTTATGCAATTTTTTCTTTATTCAAGGTTTAATTACCCAACTAGGGGTTTGACCAAGGAAAACCCCCCATTAGATAAACAATTTTAAGTTGTTTTGTAGGAATTTTCTGAGATCCGAAGTTAACTTTTCGTCAAAAATTGTTGTACAGGTGTGAAGGTGTAGAATTTTTTTTGAAAGTGTAGAAATTTAAAAGTGAACTAATTGACCATGCATGGTGAATGAGTCCCTCCTGAGGTGAAAATTTGAGTCAAATAAAATTCTAGGTTCCCGACTTCAGAAAATAGGTTTTGTGCAAGAAAGTCCTGATCTGGGACTGATTCACTCAAGGTGGAAAATGAGTCCTAATCAGCCTAAAGTCAAGATTGATTAGTTTTCCAAATCATTTTCTAGACATCTCCAGACTGCTAGTTGCACTCACTCTAAGAAACAACATTCTATATGAGTCACTACTGCATTACTATGTTGCATGTTTATGAGGGATGAACATCATGATAGTGTTATGGGTCATATGATCATTTAGGCATATGCTTGTTATAGCTAGAGGTATAAATGTGGGAATAGAAGGCATTTTGTGGGTGAGGAATTTTTTTCCTACTTATTTTTGTGTGTTGGTAAACGCTTGAGAGAAACTAGCTATCATAGGGATATTATCATCTACTATGTGAGCTAGACTAGGAAACACTTCTATTCCTTGAGAATCATTTATCAGCTTCCTAATGATTTCCATAATAGCCACCATCTCTCTAGCTAATGGTTCAGTACTTAGAAGTCTTAATGACCTAAATCTTTATCCAATTGATTTATCTTCTCTTCAAGAACATAAGAAATTGTGGAATCCAATTCCACATTAATGTTGGGTTGTGAGGAGCTCATAGATAAATTGTTATTAGGGATGGAATCCAAAATTGATTGGGTCAAATAAATACCTCATATGAAATATTTGTAGGACCTAAGATCCACAATGGATGTGATTACAGTATGAGAGGCCATAAATTTGAAAGTACATCTCATAGTTGTATTAGTAGTAGGAAACAAGGCCATGAAGCTCATAGGAGATTCAAAACACTTAAGTAATCCTACTATTAAAGGAAATTATAAGACTTTCAAAGTAAATGAAGTATTTTACAAAATCAAAAGGAAAAAGCCACACAAGGAACACAAAAATAGAACTGTGATCCAAATCTAAGTAAAATTTGTTAGGTCAGGGGTGTGGTGCACCCTAGACTAGCATGTTATTTTTTATCACTTTACAATTTTGATGTGTTATATAGTGTTTGAGTGTCATATTTTGTAACTATTTAGGTTTGAGGATAAGAAGACTTTTTGGAATGCACAAAATTGTAAATTTTTATGTGTAATACAACTATGCATATAATGTTCAACATTTTGAGGAAATAAATACAAATTCAAAATGTAATTTTTAGATTTTAAAGTACAACAATTGATTAATCATAACTTATCAAATTTAGAAATTGAAATATTTCTATCTTTTTGCAACAATAATAATGCACGTTTTTTGTATTTCAATAATAAGCATATGCCTAAATGATCACTTAAACATTTTCAAATATTATTTTCTAATATGATATGACCTCATGTAGATTTATCCATGCAAATAGGAACTAGATCTAGTTCTCAATAACTAAAATTAAGCCTAGTTATATTTTGAATACAAAATAAAATACAATTGTTCATTTTTTCAATGCTCTTTATCATAGCTATGTATGCACAAATAATGAAAACAAATAACCATAGATTATAATTAGATTTCTAAAATGGCATGCTTTAGATTTCAAAACTATTTAAATTATAATAAGAAATCATGTTCACCAAAATGTTTGATTGGGACAAAGGATCTAGGTTCTAAATCACACTTAATATAATTATGGTTATGGATTAAATGTGATCTCAATACCCACTTGGCTATAAATCTAAATGGAAGAGCCATAATGTTGGATCAAGGTTTTAATCTAGTGTTATTTATGTGAGATGATTATAGTAATTGACTATTAATTAACTAAATTTTAAGATAAAATGTTGTTCCTAGGTAAACTATGAAAATCTAGCAAATTGTGATGAATTCTTATAAAAATAGAATAGAAAGAAAAAAATTGATTAAAGAAATAAAGAGGCCAGACACAAAGGAACCTCACATAGAAATTTAGTGTTGAATTGACTAGTTAGGTGTGTAGGGTGCCCTAGACTAGCTTCCTAATTTTTAGGATCTCATTTCAAAAGCATGTAACTCCAAATCTACAAGTCTTGTTCTTTGGGGTTCACTATGAGAACTTCATATGTTACTGAGAAAAGAAACTTGTCTTGAATAATTGTAACGTTGAATGAATGAATGAGAAATTATTATACAAAAATCCTGAATTTTTTTTCATACATGAAGGAGGGGGAAGGGTTTTTATGTAGAGAGGCTTGCCTAAGTCAAACATCATTTTTGTATTTCTACCTTCACATTGGTTATGATGATGTACAAAGAGACCTTACCCTTAATCAAGAAGAAGTTAAATGATAAACAAGTAATGAGTTAACTTATGTTGTAACTCACCACTCAGATCTACATTCCTTGATGGAATGATGCCATGTACTCATCACCTTTAAGCAGAAAATTATTTCTTGATTTGAAGTCCCACAAGTGTTAGTACTCACAAAAAAAAGAATATAAAAAATAAAGAAATTTATATAAAAATACAATGAATGATTGACATGATTCTTGAATGAAATCAGTGTTCTAATAATTGCTGATAATTGTTCTCTTGACTACTCTTGATTTCTTTTAGGATGCTCAATTTTCTCAATGAAAGTGCTAGGATTCAATAGGATTAAATTTATGAAAATGAAATATATTTATATGCAATTATTCTAATTTCTTGAAAATAAAATACCAATAGCTAATAAATGAATTAAAATTTTTAAATAATTAAGTATGACATCAACATATCAAAAATAGAGCCAAAAAGGGATAGACAAGGGCATTGTGTTCCATAGTCTAGATCCATTCTTTTTTGGGGCCTTAAACATTGGGGATAGATATTAAATGCACAATTTCATTTCCATTATGTGATTTTTGAAGGATATTCAAAAAATGGGAAATGAAATACATAATTAGGTCCAAGCACATAGGTGGATCTAAATCTAGTGTTAAATTTTCAAGGGTGACAATTTTTAATGTTATAGTAACCATACAAACCCTTGTTATTAAGTGTAATTTTATTTGTTGGACATTACGTTGCACTATTAGCTAAAGATCTATATCTAGTGTCATTAATGGTGATCCCCTAGGTTTTGTATAGCCTAAAATGCAGGGGATAAAAGAGTGAGATAAATCTCCCATTTATTGGCCATTGGTCTAGGCTTCTTGATAATAGGATTTGGCTAATCTTTAGAGAAACCTCTAGGTAGCCAACTGGAAAGAGAACCAACATATAAGAATTATTGTAGGAGACACTTCTATTATCCATGGAATGTAACTTGACATATTCCTAATAAAAAATGTTACCCAAGTCCTTTATCACTTATTCAAGTAAATATTTTATAATTATAATGTTCTATATTAAAGGACTAAAGTGAGAACACGATGCAGGATAAAATTGCAAGGGTATGAAATTTTCAATACTACACTTTTGAATTTTCCAACTTATTGGAAATGGTAATCATGTTTGCATACTTATAAGTATTTTGCATACAAATAGATTTTTTTACTATATTGCTAAGAATATATTTAAAGCTTACTCGGGTAATCATTTAAGATCTCACTAAAGGTTAACATGAAATGTGAACAATTACATAGATAACGAAGTTTCCTTGCATTATTATGACCTTGCAATATAGATCTTAGAATATAATTAATTTTTCAAGAGAGGTAGGGTGATATTTTGGCTTTACCTACTTATCGGCGATGGGTTTTAAATCCTTGAGAAATATGTAACATTTGTGTGGCAAGGGGGCTAACATATTTTCCATCCCAATGGCATGGAAACCAACACATGATCAATGATATCTAGACAAATAATGTTAATCCCACATGAATTTGGAGGGATGAGCAAACTTAGCAACCCACTAGGCTAGCCATATGGTTTTTTGCTCACCTTAGTAGTGCAACCATTAAGCAACAACAAGATATTGAAATAGGACTAGGGTTTATATTTTAAAATTTGGACACGTTTACATTTTGTAAATGATGAAAGTTCTTAAGGTCTTGGGGCCTAGTATCCACCAGGGCAATAGCATATATGATTGGGGATGTTGAATTTTTAAAATAGGTATCATCATTTGTGTGACAATGGGATAGTTTGTTTATCATTCCAAGCATAAGGAAACAAACACATAATCAATGATATCCAAGGGAAGAACATTTGTACAACATGACTTGGAGGCTTGAATGAACTTAACTAGTCACTAGGTTGAGGATATGATTTTTTGTATGCCTTCTTTCATTATTATCATCAATATGTTTAAATTGTAACAATAACTCTTAACTATAAAAACATAATATAAAATAATTTATGACTAAGAAACATGACCAATGAAATATAAAGAAAGAGAAGAACTACTAGAATATCTCATATAACTTATTGTTAAACTTAAAAGTAATATTGATAGATCAATAATGACTTCTTCAAATACAAATGTAAACTTGTTAAATTGTCTTCTCCTAATAGACATCACAACTTGCCATGTTAAATGATACAATGAAGACATTAAACTTGGACTTCATCAGTACAACTAGGTATCATTGAGTCTATATAAGTGACCTCACGTTGTAAGCAAAACTTCGTTAATGATTAGATGTTTTGGTTGTTTGTTATTTTGAAATGTTTATATAATAGTTTGCGTGAATGAATTTATTTATTGGACTTCATACACATAATCTGAGTATGCGTTGGAATCAAATTAGCCGAACGATAGATCAAAGAACCGGGGGGAAGGAAACCTCAAATCTGTTATGATTCATTTTTGAAGAGGTCAATTTCCACAAAATATTGAGTCAAATATGGAAAGCCAATGACATATCACGAGTCACAACGGTAACGAGTGGGAGACACACACGAACCTTCGTTGCAGTAATAAACAGTAAACGTAGCAGGGCGTCAGGGAAGGTTCCTAGCAGCTTGATTGTTACCAATTCTCCGTTAATCACAAGTTTCGATAGCGCTTCTGCGAATTTGCGAACAAAACTAATAAAAGATTGGCGTGTCCATAGACTTTTACTGATAAGTGTGTCACGATTTATGCGTCATTAGATTTGTGTTAAGTTTTTTACGATTTGCGTGTCCTCAGATTTGTGTTGATAAGCACCGAGGAATGGTAGTCGCAATTGGTTTTTATCAACGACGAAGTATCCGTCTCAAATCCCAGAAGCTTCCATCTACCTCGTTCCTCTCACGCTGAGCACTACTATATATGTACTCTTCGTTCCTCTTAACACATATTATTTTTCCACTGCTCTATTAAGTTGATCTTCTTTTGCACACGTCGAGGAAGAGGCCAAAATCAATCTTGCTCACACCGTTACTGAAAAGGTTATCAGTCTTTCCTGTAGTAATATGGATGTTTTCGTTTCAATTAATTATGTATTGAACAATTTTTTCGCAGGTCGCTGCCTATCGCTTAGTCTGTAATGGCATTCGCAACAAACGAGGTTTCCTCCACTACTGCTGATGTCATCAACAATGTTGAAATAGTTTTGAACGAGTCGTCGGCACACGAAAGATGTGAAGTGCCGAAAGCCCACGAAGACAGATATGATGGTGTAGTAGTTGATATAGAGAATATGCAAAACGATGCGACTCGTTTTGCTACTTCACTGAAATCATCACTTTCTCAATGGGCACGCCAGGTTAGTGCTTTCTTAACTCTCAATACAAATCCGTCGATAAATGTTAAAGAGAATAATAAAGTAATAACATTAATTCAAGCTTGTTTGTTGCGCAGGGGAAGAAGGTAGTGTGGATTAAAGTACCCAAGGAACAGGCAACACTGGTTCCCGTTGCGATTGAGGTAAGCTTTTAAAAAATCCGTTACCACCATTGATTTTGTTTGGTTGCAAACCATTTGTTTTGATAATTCGGCCACATGGGTTTCCGTTTCAATAAAGTTTGTAAATAATGTGGTGAATTGCAGGCAGGATTTGGTTACCACCATGCTGAGCCTTCATATGTGATGTTAGTGTATTGGATCCCTAAAACACCTTGTACCATCCCTGATAATTCTTCACATCAAGTTGGAATCGCAGCTTTTGTATTCAACGACAAAGAAGAGGTAACGATGCGTGTGACTTTAATAGGAGGCATTTCAGAATGTAGTGTTGTTCTGCTCTCTGTGTCTTAAAGTTATTGCTATATATTGTATTTGTTCTCCAAAACTATCTTCTCCCTTCCCTAGCAACGTAACTATTAAAAGATATTCACTGCTTTAATTGATTGTTTGTGTTGAATGGGTTTTCCTTTCTTAGATCACTGGGAGAATATATAATTAGTATATCGACTATACATTAATGCTATTCGGAAATACGATTAAATCAAACAAAGATTAACCAGCGCCTTACAGTTATTATTCTGATACATAGATTATCATGTCAATGGCAATATAGGTTCTGGTGGTTCAGGAAAAATGTGGACCTTACAAGGATTCCGGGTTGTGGAAGATGCCAACAGGAAGGGTTAACCAGGTATCATCTTTAACTTTCGATGTAAAGCCAGGTAAATAAATTTATGATACTGTAGTTTTTATAAGAGATTACGAGACACCCACTAATGTATTTATTGGCAATTTCTGTCTGGAAGGGGGAAGGTATTAAGGAAGGTGCCATAAGAGAAGTTCAGGAAGAAACAGGGGTAAATGTTACTTATTTCTCCTTATCCCTCTTAATCAAGATCCTTTTGTTCTTTGCATTATAAGTTCAAACATTTTTAACAATTTACGTTTATTGTTGAGCTTTTACAGCTTGATACAGAATTTGTACAAGTGGTCGGGTTCAGGTATAGGAAATTTTGACTACGCATATCCTCCCGCTTTTGTAACTTACTTTCATAGTTGCTACATGGATTTGATAAGTTTGAACAGTTGCTTTATAGCTTTCTAATAGTTGTCGGTGGATGAACTACAGGGATGGTCACAGTGGCGCTTTTGGAAAATCCGATCTGCTCTTCTTGTGTATGCTGAAACACGTTTCCTGTAACATTGTTATACAAGACACGGAAATTTTAGCACCAAGGTACGTACTGAAACATACGGCGTGATTCATTAAGCTTCATAGTTTCAATATCATTAAGTGGTGATAAAATTTGTTTTGTTCAGTGGATGGCGATGGAAGAATTTGCATCTCAACCTAAAAATCAGCAAAGCAAACTTCTAAAAGATATGATTGGCGTGTGTGTTGCCACCATGGGCGGACGATGCAAAGGATTTTCAGGCATTGAGATGCCGTCTAATTCGCGCAAACCATCTGCTTTTTACTGCAGTGCCGTCGATATTGAATAATCTATCGTGTTTAGATATTGGAAGCGGAGTTAGAATAGATGTCTGTCAATCAAGCAATTTCTTGATGAGGCTTTCAATAAGACGAGAGAAATGTGATTCTCGTGATATGAGAAAAAGCTTTATCAGTCGAGCAATTTGTTAATGGGGGTTTTAATAAGACGCAGAGAAATATCATTCTCGTGATGTTTATTTGCTTTTTTTCACAAAATACAGATCAATTTTGTGTTGTTTTTATTTTATTGAAGTCCAATTTATGATACAAAATTAATCTTAATAAAAATTTAAGAACGACTTGATTGATTGCTTTGCTTTTAACTTCAAAAACAAAAATAAAATCTGAATTATAATTTAAAAATTATAAACAAACTATCCATTAACCATTATAATCAACTAAATAATTTTATTTCTATTAAATTTTAATTTTCTAAATTTTATCTATGCATTAAATTATTATCATATCCATAAGACTCATGCAGTTCTGGAGTGAACACTTTTTGGGCAAATTGCACAATTTTTCCTGTCAGATCCCCTTATCAACCAAGGCTATGGATTTGAGAATCCGAAAGATGCGATCCCCAAACACAACAAATGTAGAGAAACCTCTCACCTCATCTACGCCTCCAGGGCATTGGGATTCACCATCAAAATCAGTGTAAAAGACAAACTCAAATTGTGTCACCTCCACCATTCAACATAATTCTCACGTCCAAAATAGTCTCCTCTATTTTTAGCCCTCTCAATTGTTACAAAATCTGTCATAATATATTTACAAATAATCTTTTCATATTAAATTCTTATATGAGTATCTCTTTCTAACTAATAACTTATTTTTCTAAATATCATATGACAGAAAGAACCAATTCAAAATTAAAATATTTTGATTTTAAAAAATTGAAAAAAAACAATAAATAAATAACTGAAGAATATCAAGATCGCCATAATTTTCAATACTTGTTTTTTTTAATATATATATTTTAAATTGACCACCGCCTTATTTAAAATGTAATTTATTCAAAATGAATATTAGGCCCCGTTGGGAACTAACACTCCAAAATTCTGCGGCAAGTTCGAGGAGAGTGAAGGGAACCTTTGCAGCGGTTAGACACTGACGCCAATAACTGTTAGGACAACCTTTAGCTCCAAGGTTCGATTTTTTCGTTTTCGAATAATCAACCGCTTTTATGTATTAATATGGAAACCTATCAAAGCTGGAGGAAATACCCATAGCAGCTTGCATGTTGCTACTGCTTCGTTAATAACAAGTATCGGCATACTTTCCGTGATATTACCAACCTTCCCAACAATGTTAAACACTTTGCGCGTTCTTAGATTTTAAGCTGATAGGTCATACTTTTAGTATATTTTCTATCAGGAAATTCTTTCATGCCTGTAAACCAGATGGCGAAAATCATATGAAACCAATAATGTCTTTCGCCGGTGGATGCTTCGTGTCTTTTTATTCCAATTCATTGCCACATGTGACATGTTTGGACAGACAGCGTGAAAAAAACAAGCAGGCTAATGACGCGTCAAACTGACCGTAGTAGATGCCAATGACATCTTCTAGGTCTAATCGTAACCGTTTGTTTTTCATGCCTTTGATGCCCTCGTTCAGTATTGTTGATTCCTTGTTTGTCATGTGATTTCTGTAGCGTCTGTTTTACGTCTGTTTCGATTTCTCTGGACACGTAGTTTTTACGTGTGATGTGGCGTTTGGAGTGTTCAAGGCTTCAAATTCGATGTTATCAACACTGAGTGGAGATTTGTCTATGTTTCAGATCTGGGAAATCAGAAGAGTAATAGAGAAGCAAGCACGGTTCACCATAGGACGACGTAAAATAATCGTGTTTGAGGTTCTCTTTAGCGTCTATAATAATTTTCTTATGAACGTTGCGTTTCATGGCGTCACCATAACTGGAGCGCTTCCGGGCATGCCTCACTATAATAATATAAAAAAATTCTTTGCCTATGCGAGGGATGAGCCCTCGATCCTCTGAGCCACTTTTAGATTTGGGATTTATGTCGTTGGGTGGCGTTGCGTGATGAGTATAATTGTATGATGGCGTGGATCTGAATTTCTGTTCGTTTTAAGCAGCGAAGTTTGATAACAATGAAATTGGGCAACCTCCCATGATTTTGTAGTTTACCAGGTATGTCGACCTTGCGTAAAAGTGTCTATTTCATTAAGTATGCTTGCCATTACCTTTTTCTTAGTACTTATTCTAACATTTAAATTGCTGCAACTTCATTGCTGCTTATAAATTACTTTTGAAATTAATTGTATAGAATTGCAGGATGCATTTTATGTTAGCATTTTTTAACACCACGAGAAATCTAAGTCTTTCAATTCATGTCTTTTTGTTAAGGGCCTTTTCAATTCAACAAATAATATTTTAATTTGGATTAAGACAGTATTTATGTAAAAACTTTCAAAGTTAGTTTGGCGAATCTTCTTCAATCGAAAGCAATATGTAAGAAATTGGGAAAGGTATTGGATAGAATACCTTGATTTTATACTCATGTAGTGTTTCAATTTAGAATTTGCTACTATCCAAGTGCAAATTGGGATGGTTATCAAGTTTCTGAAATGAAAAAGTGAGATGGAGCATATTGATTGTATTAATTCTATTTTATTTTTTAAAATGAATATAACTTACTTATATTTTATTTTGTAATATAATATTAGTTTTTAAATAGTCATGAATTATCTGCAATTCAAATCAATTTTTATTCTTTTTTGTGATAAAATTATTTTCTATGATAAAATTTCTTAGTGTAAAGAAATTATACTATTCTTAAAAATATAACACAATCACTTTAATTTCTTCAACTTTCCTATTTTTTTATGGTAACATCTCCAACCATAGAATTTTCACTATTCTTTAAAATATAAGACATTTTCTTCAATTTCTTTTGTTTCATATCTATTAATTTACCTTCTATAAATTAAATATTTTTTATTAAGCATAAAAAAAAATTATATCTCACTTTACTATATATATATTTTAAATTTTATATTGTGGAGATTCCATCAATTGAAAATTGAAACACATATGCTCTTTTTCTTAATCTATTCACAAATCTACTAAGACCTTATCTAACTACTAAAAGTTTTGATTTTCAATAAAAGGCATTTAATAAACATACGAGGGTTTCTTAATCATTAAATTATAAATATAGTATAGTTAATAAAGGTTAATCCAATTAAGTACACTATATAATTAACAATTTTAAGAAAAATAATCTTTAATGAATTAGTAGTGATGATGAAGTAAATAGTTCATTGATTCTCCACTAGTGGGCTAATTAAATAGTCATGGAAAAGATAAATTCCCCACCTATAGAAAATTTCTTCATCCTCTAACATGAGCTCTCACTTAAGTGGGAGTAGTATCAATTCTATATTTTCTTCTTACTAGTAGTTTAATGTGAATAGTCTTTGACTAGAAGTTACATATGTTCAAAATTCTTATAAACTTATTTAATATGAAGAGTGTAGCAAAAATAAATAAAAATGATTATCTCTATTGTGAATATTTATATGAAAATGAAAAAGTTACTTATAGGGAAAGGGATTATTTATAATAAAATGAAAAACTTAGTCATAGGGAGAGGAAGTATTGAAAGGAGGACTGAAGTAATTAGAAGTGGAAATCATATTGAAAGGAGATCTTAATAGTTGTATGTGACTTCCAAATTAGGCAAGATTTTGGGTATTCCTTTTCTATATTCATATTGCATGAATGATTTTTTTTTTCATTATCTCTCACTATCCTTCATATTATTTATTCATGAAGAATAATATTTAGAATAGGGTATGTACTATATTTTAACATTTTATTTTGGAGAAGTGCCTACATTAATTTGATATCAAAGCATCTTAAGAGAATATGAATGTAGTCTTTGTGAGAATATTTAGATAGTTTAAAGGGTAGTAATTGTTATGATTGTTACAAAAAGATGGATTTTTCTAATAATGTAGAAAGGAAAATAAATAGACTAGAAGGTACAAAGGAAAATAAATATACTAGAAGGTAAAATAATACAAAGATATAGGAAAAAAAAGGTTGCTAAAATAAATTATAAAAAAGAGAGTTTGATGAGTAGAAGGTTGGTTGGATGTTGAAGTAGTATGAGACATATAACAATAATAAAGCAAGGAAAAAGGAAGTTTTAAGAATAGCCTTCAAAAGTTGTGAGAATGAAAAGAAGAATGATCAAGATAAATACTCACATTGTGAGAAAGATATTTCTCTAGAAAATGAAGTTATAGAGTCTATAAATTTTATCAAAAAAAGAAGATCAAATCCCTTAAATCTTATTAGTGAATGGAAGAAGTTTAAAAATTATTTTCAATGATTTTCACAATGAAAATCTATATGAATGTGATGAAGATAAAAATAATGAATAGTGGAAATGAAATAGTAAAAAAATTAATGCAATAGGAGAAGATTTTAAAGCCTATCATCACTTATACAATAAAGAAAGGTCAAATCTCTTAACTCTTTTTAATGAATGGAAGAAATTTAAAAATAATTTCCAAGGTTTTTTGATATTGAAAATCTATATGAATGGGAGGATGATAAAAAAGTTAAATGGATTTGAAATGTTGAGTTGTAATATCTTAATGATGGAGAAATTTTTTAAGATTTCAATAAAGAGGGATTCAATATAATGCGAGGAAGCCTAAAATGTCATTACAATGGAAGTATTCCTTGTTAGAGATGAAGCTACAATAAAGATAAATATCTTAGAGAACCCCACATGTGATGAAGTCATTGGTTTTAGATAAAAAAGTAAGTAGTAGCTAGAGGGATGTCTTGAAAATACCTTAATTTTTGAAAACCGAGAAGAAGATCATATCTTTCTTTGGAAGGAAATAAAAATCACTAAAGAAAGAAATAGAGGTGTAAATATTTATTGTATGATGAAGTAAGAAGACATGGGTATTTCTCCTCTTAACTTGATAGTTTATTTATAGGTACAATAGAAGGTTGGAAAATAAATAAGAAGATGCATGACAATTTTTGATGGAAAATGACCACTAAAAGTGTGTTTAAGGCTACAAGAAAATTGTAAAAGAGAAAGAGGAAGTTTTGGCAATAGAGTATTACTTATGGTCAAGGAGGTAGTAGAAAGAAGAGGAAGAAAGAATTTGAAAAATTGTAGAGGTATCTAATCTAATAGAAAGGAAGACCATAGTATTATTCTTTACAATAAACAGATGGTTTTACCATCAAGCCCAAAATATTTCCTAGATGCTTCATACATTCACATCCCATGATAAAAGTAAACTCAAATCATAAAAATCATTAGTTGAGTTCTTAATCTTCTTGGTATTTGAACTTTTCTAAAGTTTTTTTGAAATAAATGACCTTTGAACATGGAGGTTCAAAGTTTTGGAAGACACGAATTTCTTATTGTTGAATCAAGGAAAAATTAAATAGATGGTGAAAGTTACATGGGATACATAGATTTCTTACCTAGAGTAATTGTATTCATCACCTAATTTTCGGATCACATTTAAGAAGGAATAGTTACAATCCCACATTTTCTTCAAGATCTAGAAATCCCACTCCCACTAATTTCACATGCATTTACAACAAACTGGTAGCTGCATCAATTCACAAAAAATATTAAGTGATCTCATATGAAGACATGAGCCCAAAACTTGAAGTTGGTCACCTCTACTAGACATCTTTATAAACAATGTAAAAAATTATGCTCAGTGGAACTATTTGTGGAATAAGAAATATCTTATGTTGTTTGAACAATATTCATTTTCTTTAGCTCCAATTTTCTTTTATATTATGTTTAGACTTGTAATAATTTTCATGATATTGTTGAGTTTTAAGTATGGTCTCAAAGAAGAATTTATGTAAAGTGAAACTTGTATTTATTTTAAGGGTATACCTCCCTACATATATAGTTTGATAAGTAGTCTAATTTTGTGTTAATTTGACTTTTTTAAAATCTTTTTCTCAACTATTTTCTTTTATGCACAAATTCAATTATACTCTCTAACATATTCAATTATATAATAGATATTATCTATTAATATAACCAGTACACCTCTTTTAAATACAAATACTAATTATTTTATAATTGACCTATTATCGTTCCTTCCCACATAAAGATCTCAATTTTCTTTCTTCTCACCCTTATCACTATTATATTTATGTTATTATTCCAGTGCTTTATTAAGTCACTCCTTTTCTTGTACACGCTCACGAAGAAGGAAAGATCGCCTACACCGGCAATCGAAAAGGTAAGCATTGTCTCCCGAACAATTTTTGTTTGTTTTCGTTTCTATTTGTTGGGAGTTGAACAGTATTTTTATTTATTTTTAGGCCACTGCTTGGCGCCTAGTAGTTTACGATGCACAATGGCGTTCCCACCTTACGAGATTTGGACTACCAATGATATTGTCATTAGCTACGCTGAAACAGTTTTAAATGAGCTATCTGGAGAAGAAGTACGTGAACTGCTGAAAGCCGAAGAAGACACGTATGACGGTGTACTGGTTGAGATAGAAAAAATGCAAAGCAATGTTTGTCATTTTGCATCTTCACTGAAGGCATCACTTTCTCAATGGGCCCACCAGCTCAGCGCTCTGTTAACACTGAACACAAATCTGTCAATAAATATAAAATACAATAAATAGTAGCTTTCATTCATACTTGTTGGCTATGAAGGGGAAGAAGGCGGTTTGGATTAAAGTACCCAAGGATTAGGCCAGACTAGTTCCTGTTGCTATTGAGGTTAGCTTTCCATAAAACTGCCACCACAATTGATTTGTTATGCTGCAAACCCTTTGTCGTGAAATCAGCTTGTCATGTAAGTTCTTGTAAATAATTTTGAGGGATTTTGGTACCACCATGGAGAACCATCATATGTGATGTTAGTGCGTTGGATCCCACAAACTCTTTCTACCATCCCTGAACTACAAGGAAGAGGTAACCATGCATTTGACAACACTATTAAACATACCAAAATGTAATTGTAAATAAATATTAACTATTTCAAATGATTGTGTTTGAGGTGGGATTTATGTTCTTACAAGTTATGTTCATGGAACAAAAATTAATTAGTATATTGATTACCTATTAAAGTTATTTTGAAACACGATCAAATCCAACAAAGGTTAAAAATATAACACAAAATGCTGACGAAATCTTTGATCTGTTTGTCATATAGTTGTTTAGAAAAAGACTTATTCACCCGGTTAATTGTGTCAGCGTACCGTTGTCCAACCATTAAATTGAATTGATAAATCTTATACATAACTTGTAATGGCAATGTCAATGCAGGTTCTCGTAGCTCAGGAAAAGTGTGGTCCTAACAAAGATTCAGGGTTTTGGAAAATGCCCACAGGAAGGATTAACTAGGTATCAATTTTTAGCTTTCTAATAATTGTCGATGTATGAAGTATGAAGTACAGGGATGGTCACAATAATTGTCGATGTATGAAGTACAGGGATGGTCACAATGCTCCTTTTGGAAAATCTGATCTATTTTTTGTGTGAATGTTGAAACCCCTTTCTTTTGACATTTTTATAGAAGATACTGAAATTTCAGCAGCAAAGGTATGAATTTGATCATAAGGCCCTATTTTTTTATGCTGGATAATTTTAATATCACTTAAGTGATGTCAAACATTCAGAAAATAAAATGAAATTGCTTTGTTCAGTGGATGGTGATAGATGAATTTGAATCTCAACCAAAAATCAAGCAAAGCAAACTTTTGAAAGAAATGGTTGGTGTGTGTGTTGCCAACGTGAACGGACGATCTAAAGGATTTTCAGCGATTGAAATACCGTCGCGCAAACCCTCAGATTTTTACCGCAATGCTATTGACACCGAGTAACTTATAGTGTTTCTGGATTGGAAAACATCATAGAATTGGCGTCAGTCACTCGTTCCGTATAATTCATTGTAGTTGGCTGTATTTGTTAGTGGAGCTTGAATCTTGATACAAAATTATACTTTCCAGTTAACAAGGCTAGATTTATAATATTATTAACATGAGTAAAATATCCTCGCCTCATATCAATAACAACATGATGTGCTCAATAAAAATTTGGTTAACTTCTGAAACGACTGCTCCTCGGCTAATGCTATTTTTTAATTAATTTAATTGACAACAATTACCAACTTAGTCAACCACAATTAGGGTGATCACTCGATGCTTAAGTCTACACTAGAAAATGTTAAGCTTTTGGTGTTAGTGTCATCTCGAGGCCAAAATCTAAATCTTGATGGTCCATTCATGATGACCTTGCATACATATCTCTTTTAGAAAGTTAGAAGCTTCATAGTTCATACATTGACGATAGAGAGAGTTCATCTTCTTCTGTAGTATGAGATATTTGATCTTGCTTGTAACAAATGACTATTAATTAAGCATAAGCTTTCAATTTATTCCATTAGCAATAGAATGATAATAAAGTAGCATAAAGTGTTGGTTTCATACTAACCAATATCAATCATTACTGTACATCAATAGACATTTTCACATAGGGGTCATATCATTCCATAATCCCAAGTTCACCTAGTGATTGGCTGAAGCATGCATTTATTCTATTAAAGTTGACCAGATTATACAAACATTACATTTCAATAATTACTAGCTCATACACACATCATAGCTACATAATGATTAGTTCATACACAAAATTACTAGTATAAGAGTAACTATATTATATGGCTATCACAATACAATAATGACTTGCTCATACACACACCAGAAATATAATAGTGTATAGCTTATATGCATATCCCACATATAATAGTTACTAGATTAAGAATATATCACATATATTTAGTTGAACGATCCACACCTACATCACATGTTCACATAAAATAATTGACACCATGAAAATTGATGCAATCTACTATATGCATCATCCCATTACTTAGTTTACCATCACATAATCCTATTATGAGTTGAAAATCAAGCATTATATACCACTTGATGTTATCACTAACAAGGGAACCAGTATAACAATGTGCACAAAACCTAAGCCTATTTATAGAAGTACATAATCATTGGTTAGCATATTAACAGTCAATAACTACCACATCCATAATGAGTGATTGCACCTACCCTTTTAGTGTATACTAGATAGAAAATGGTTGTTGGTGGATCATGCACTATATTGTGGGTCCCATCCTTTTCCACAATCTTCTACACCAAAAGTGATGATTACAAGCATCTCGTACTACTTGTGATCAACACCAAATATGGTTCTTTAACAAACACATCACATATGAAACACAAACCTTTACTCTTGATACACCAATATGTCAATATAGAAATTCGAAGGTTGGTAGATATTGGAAACTATTTCCTACATGCTAGTAGTCTTAAGATCCATATGCCACTAGAGGAATCCATCTAGCCCTCTACTATATCACTATGCATCCATTGTCTACATGTCACTAACTTTAAGGCCAACATGATAGTGATGAAAACCATCTAGGCCTCTAGATTACCATAGGGCATGCAATATATACATGTTTTCCCTAAGGCCCACAAACCTCTGATATAAACCATTCTTCTAGCTCAACAATCTATAGGTGTAATACACTCCTAAGTATTGTCAAGATGGAGCATTGAAAATCCTATCTTAAGATGTTTATATGATTTACCAACAATTGATTAACTTGAAAGGAGAGGAATAATTTATGTCTTGGGATGTATACACCATCTACATATGACCTCATATAGTACTTACTCCATCATCTTGTGTTGCAAGAGAAGCCAACTTTTGTTCCAATCTCAATTTAACATTATGACATTTAGAATGTACCATAATATAGATATAACAATTATTGGAACATTTTATATCATAGCTAATTAATCTAGTTAAATTACCTAAAAAGTGTTTTGTAAACTATTCAATTATCTTATGGCTTTGAGGATAATTTATTAGTACACAAGTAGTGTGTTGAATCCTTATAAGATTCCCTCTATCCAAATACATAATGAATAAAATCCCATTTACATAAATTAATTATTATTTGGAAACCTAGTATTTAATAGACATGATTAGTGAATAGATATAATAAATAAAATTTAGGGAAAACTTTAGTGGTGAATCTTCGCCAATTGGTGAATAATTGAAATTGGGACCTCCAGAAATGATGAATAGTACAAGCTAAAAAAGAGATTAAATTTCCAGGTTTTTACAAAAAAATAATTTTGTCTCGATTAATTCACCTATGCATTATTTTTTAAACTAATAAATCGAATTGTTTTGCCATGAAAATGATGTGTCATTGGAACTGATTCACCAGTAGTTTATAATATAATTTCAAATATTAATTATATTCGCTAGTAATATTATATTGCTACCATTAATTTTGGGGCAATATAGCCACTAATAATAAATTACCATTTAATTTTAGGGATATTTTAGCATTTAATAGGTCTTTTATTTATTGCCATTGAATAATCAATTAGCTTTTTAATTGGATGGTTGCAGGTTGATTTCGTGACATATATGCACGTGCCTTTTAAAAGGCTTGTTGAGGCATGGAATTTTTTTTGGTCCACACGATTAAATTTAATCATGTCCCAAAAAAAATTTCAGGGCTTAATAAGCCTTTTAAAAGCAATGTGCATATAGGTCATGAAATCAACTTGTAGCCATCCGATGAAAAAGCTAATCAATAGTAACAATTTCACTTTTCATTTAGTCTTATTTTTAAAAAGAGATTTAAAAAAAATACTTAACCCATATGTGCTCCAATGCATTTTTGATTGTGAATTTATGCTTTCCTCAGACCCCATGAGGGGGCATTGCTGCCTCAACCCCCACAAAGGGACTTTTCCCCCTTGACCCCCACAAGGGGTGCTGCCTTTTGACCCCATCGGTGGCTGCCACCCCCGAGCCCCTACTTTAATATTACCAAAAAAATATATGGGGGAACAATGCTAATCAACTATTGAATTTTTTAAAGGAGAGATTTTCCATTGTAATTAATATTTTTAGTGATTATTCACTAGGATTCGCCACTATGATTATTATTTTTAGCAATTATTCATTAAGATTTTCCAGGATTTGACACATTTTTTAATAATGTGCATAGATTCTCAAGGAAAATTAATAATATTTTAAATAAAAGGAAATATTCTCCAAGAAAATTATAGCACTTAGCCAAGATTCACCAGGATTTTACACCCTCACTGAGGGGGGGTTTCTTAAAGTTGTCCCTGATAAATTTCCTTAGCATTTTGGTAATACTTATTGTTGTAGCTGGCAAAGGTCACCCTTAGGGTCTCATTCCTAAGCTTGTCATGGATCTAGCTATATATTAATAGTTGGCACCCTCTCTAGCAAATAATAATATACATTATCACCTAATAAGATTATGTTGTCACATCATTTTTAGAATGAGTTATGAAGTTCCCTTGACTCATTCATAGCCATTAAATATTAGTTTCAAAATAAAATTTAAATCATGTTGAAGAGGGAGGGTAAACTTAGTTTATTAACTACCCCAAACCTTGGAGTTATCCTCTTAAGTCCCCCATACAAACATGAGGTCACAATGACATCCTTCACCCTAGGACCACCTCCATACCCTCTTCCAAATAGAGTGAAATTCACATGTACTTTTCCTCACATTTTTTCTCTTAAGGAGCATATATTTGGAGTTTCTACACAAAAAATCCCTCATCCAAATAAAAATAATGGTAATACGACTTTCTATGCAAGGGGGTTAATTAAATGTTACTAAATAATTATATTACTTTCTTTTTTCAACTACACCAAGGTTCTATACACATTAATTTTCTCTTACACAAATAATAAGGGTTAGCTAGGTTTTTTCTAAGATTCTATCATCCATTAAATATCTCTCTAGGAATTTAGATACAAACATACCTAGGTACAATGTTACTAGGTGATTTTGAATCAATCTAAGATTAGGAAACATCCTTAGATAATACTATTCATTTTTATTTTTTATGACGTAACAATAATAAGAAAGCCTTGCCAAGGCTCCTAGTGAGGTCCCACTATAATATGGTTCATTGATATTGGGGATCATAATCATATTATATTATTGCATCTCACTAGATCAATCTCAACATGTATCAACAAGGATCCACAAAGACCATCTAAAATTTGAAAGTAAAAAATTGATTATATTATTCCTTTAAGCATGATCAATTTAGGAGTCATACTCAAGCAAAATAGAAACAATATATATAAGATCATCATATAGTTGAATCATAGATATTAACAATCCACAATGAAAAGTTACATATGACCATTCAATCTAATATAGATAAAGAAGACTTCAAGTATAAGAATAACCAAAGAGCCCAAAATTAACCTAGGCCACTAATAATTCTAACATATGTAGCACAATATAATCATTAGCTATAGTAGCAATACCATACACAATTTCCATCACCATAGTAAAATTTCATATTTCTATAACATAACCCAATAATAAGTATCATCACACAATAATCTTGAACATATTGTGAGTAACAAAAACCACACAAAGAATATCATCCTTAAATATCATTATTGGATTCTAGCACTAAATGAGAACTTTAGGGATTAAGGTATATGCAACTATTAGAGAAAATGACTATAGCCATTTTACCCAATTTAATTTGAAACATATACAAAATATTGATGGACTTCTAGCATATTGTTGTGTTATTATTCTCTTTCAAACATGTGGTGTGCATACAATACACTTTCAAATTTAGAAAACCTAATACCTATATGATTTAATACAAATACATAACATTATATTAAGTGGGAAAGAGATCTCAGATCCAATAAGTGAATTAACCTAGATCTAGCATTCCTCTTTGGATTAATGTTAGAACACAAACCAACTAGGGCTTGATAATTGGACAGCCACCTCAAACGAGAGCCAATCTTCTAGGGATTGGTTCTTTTACTACAAAGATGGTAGATTATACATTTGACATAATTAGCCTGATTGACATAAACCATAGATTTGAAAAGATAAATGAGGGTCTACCCATGATAGCATGTCCCATCTTTTTGCTAAAGATGGACATTGAAATCATCAAATTTCACAAAATTTTCACTTTATAAAACCTATAGAAACCAAACCATTAATAATTTGGAGATGATATAAACTAGTGATATGCGAGCATCTGTTTCTATATTCTAAATATATTTTAAAAAATAGAAATACATTTTTTACATAATAAAAATAATATAGTAAACAATATTTTTAATAAGTGATGCATATGTCATAACAAATAATTTTTTTTATTGAAAGGATAAGATTATAATTCTAAAAGATAGATTTGTATTATCAATATCTAGTGCAAGGATATTTTTCATAATTTTTTGTTGCATATTTTTTAATTAATTTTTGAAATCAAAGTAATTATTATTTAGACATAGGTGTATGTCGTAACACACATCTTGTTTTGTATGTAGCTATTTTTAGCTGATAGGCTATTTGTGTCAACTATGGTCATAATTTTTGTCAGCCCTACCAGTTTAAGATGTTGGACTTGGGTCTTTGTTGCCATGTAAAAGGTGGTGGGTGTTTGGCGTGACAATAGAGGAGTCCAAAAAAATGAGGGAAGTGTAGAGGAGGCCAACGAAATGTCATTAGCATTGATTTTTGTATGGTTTATGTGTTGTGGTGATGGTGCAAGTAACATATGCTTTAAAGTCCTCAGAAACAAAATGAATGTCTATGCAGTTATCAATAACGTATTGTTCGGTGTCATCCTGAGGTTTTATGTTGTTGAAGGTAGTTGTGAGTGTGGAGGGAAAGCTTCTGTGAAGGTGCAAGTGCGTTAAACGATTGTGCAATTTCTTGTGGTTTTTTGCATGTGTTTCATGGTTCCAAACGGTGTGGATTGTGATAATTATGTGGTGTTCTTTTGCAAGTCGTGGAGAAAGAACAGAGGAAAGAGGAAGCAAGTGAGAAGGGGTCTTAAAGGAAGAGGGAAGAGGTGCATCTCATCTGGGTTATTCTTGAAAGAAATATTATTTCATTTTGTCGATTGTTCTTGGAAAGATTGTATAGTTTTGTGCATTTTGGCATGTCGGTGACTGTTGGTTATATTGTTCCATTTATGGCTTCGGTTCTATGTGAATGGTTGGAAAATAGTTAATCTGATGTGTTTTTCATGAATCTTGAAATTGATACTTCTTGTTTTTTGTGGGTTTTGACATGTGGGTGAGTGTTGGCAATATTGTTTCATTTTTGGCTTCCATTTTTTGTGAGTGGCTAGAAAATAGCTAATCTGTTGTGTTTTTGGTGAATTTCTCGATCTGGGTTACCTTTGAAACGTCAACTTTGATCATAATTTTTTGTTAGCCTCACCATTTTTTGACTTGTCTGGTGCTAGGGAAAACATGGCGGATGGGTTATAGTTTGGTGGAAAAATTTGTTAGCCCTATTAGTTTAAGATGTCAAACTTGGGTCTCCATTGTTGTGTAAAAGGTGGCAGGCATTTGGCGTGACAATAGAGGAGTCTGATGAAATGAGGGAAGTGTAGAGGAGGCAATAGAAATGTGATTAAAATTGATTGTTGTATGGTTTCCATGTAGTGGTGATGGTGCAAGTAACATTTGTTTTAAAGTCCTCATTAAACAAAATGAATGTTTGTGTAGTTATCAATAATGTATTTTTTGGTGTCATTTTGAGGGTCTATGTTTTTGTTGAAGGTAGTTGTGAGTGCGGAGGGAAAGCTTCTATGAAGGTGAAAGTGCGTTGAATGACTGTGCAATTTCTATGAAGGTGGTTGAAGGTTATCTTGTGTTTTTTTGCATGCGTCGATGGTTCCAAAAGGTGTTGGTTGTGATAATTATATGGTGTTCTTTTGTAGGTCATGGAGAAAGAACGCAGACAAGAGGAAGCAAGCGATAAGGGGTGTTATTGAAGGAAGCGGGAAGAGGTGCATCTCATTTGGGTTATTCTTGAAAGAAATATTGTTTCATTGGGTTGATTGTTGTTGGAAAGACTGTATAGTTTTGTGGGTTTTGGCATGTTGGTAACTATTGGTTATATTGTTCCATTTATGGCTTAAGTTATGTGTGAAGGGTTGAAAATAGCTAATTTTTTGTGTTCTTGGTGAATATTGAAATTAAGATTTCTTGTGTTTTTGTGGGTTTTCACATATGGGTGAGTCTTGGCAATATTGTTTCATTTATGGGTTTTGTTTTGTAGGAATGGCTAGAAAATAGTTAATCTATTTTATTTTTGGTGAATTTCCCCATCTAGGTTACCATTGAAATCAATATTGATTCATTTAGGGTTCACGTTTCTGTGGTGAAGGTTTTAAGTCAGTCTATTACTAGGAGCTTTTTGTGTTTTGTGGGTTTTGTATGTGAGCCACTGTTGGAAGCTATGTTTTTGTGCATGATGGTTTCAACCCAATGAAATAGTTAATGTTATACAAGTTGCATTGTTCTATGGTATATTGTTGTGTTTTTTATAAGATTCTATTGGAAAAAGAGTATATAGTTTATTCATAACAATATTGTTTGAATTATGGTTTGACTTTTGCGTGCATGTTTTTGTATGGATTTGTTACTTTGATTTTTAGTGTTTTGTGCATTTGGCCATCTGGGTGAGTGTTGATAACAATATTGTTTCCTTGACATCTTTTGTTTTGTGGTGATGGTTGGAATGCAGTAAAATAGTTAGTGTTATGTACTCCATGTTGTTTTACATAAAGGGATTGTTTATTGTTGTTGTCTACATTAGGCTTTATTGTTCCATTTATGGCTTGTATTTATCATTGTTGTTATTATGAACATTGCTAGTACATGCAAAGCATAGAATAATTAATGTTGATGTGAACCAGTGCTTAATTTCCATAGCCTTCTCTAGCCATGCAGCCAAGAAAATGCCACCCTATTCCCAAAGCAACCAACAACTACCTCCACCACCTTTTCCACTCCAATTGGAAGGCCAAAAAAATGGGAGGCCAAGCAAAATTTTGACCAAACTTATAATATATCTACCACTATATTTGTATATGTATATATATATATATATATATGTATATATATGTATATATGTATACAAATGTGTATTTATATGTATATATGTATATGTTTATATATATGTATGTATATGTGTGTGTGTGTATATATATATAAACCTATAGGGATGAAAAAAATCCCAACCAAACTATAACCCATATGCCAAGTTTTCCCCGATGCCGAAAAAGTCAAAAAATAGCAAGGCTTCCAAAATTTTTGAGCAAAGTTAACACAAGTATACCCTAAGCTACATAACATTAATTAGTAATACGTATTGTAACCAAACATAGAATGAAAAACATTAATTATTTTATTTTGTTCCAACCATAAGTAGATAACGAAATCCATAAATCAAACAACATTGGTTTCAACAACCACCCAGATGTATAAAGGCACAATATAGCATGAACTATAAAATAAGAAATGACCAAAAATCCATAACCTTAACAATTTTAATCTTACAAATATATATTGATAATAAAAAATTCCAAGCAAAGTTGACACAAGTATAGCCTAAGCTAGAGAACAATAATCAATAATACCTAATGTAACTAGACATAGAATGGAGAACATTAATTATTTGATTATGTTCCAACCATAACCAGATAATGAAAGCTATAAATCAAACAACATTGGTTTCAACAACCACCCAAATATGTATACATGTATATGTGTATATATATATATATGTATGTATGTGTGTGTGTGTATACTGGCAGGGCTAATGAAAAATTTGAGCAAAGTTGACACAAGTAGAGCCTAAGCTAGAGAAAAATAATCAATAATACCTAATGTAACCAAACATAGAATGGACAAAATTAATTAATTAATTTTGTTCCAACCATAACCAAATAGCAAAAGCCATAAATCAAACAATGTTGGTTTCAACATCCACCCAGATGCAGAAAGCCATAATATAGTGCAAGCTACAGAATAAGAATCAACCAAAATTCCATAACCTTAACAATTTTAATCTTACACACACACACACACACACACACACACACATATTGATATTAAAATATATCCTATTTAGCCTAAGAGAGAGAATAATAATCAGTAATACCTAATGTAACCAAACATAGAATCAACAATATTAATTGATTTATTTTGTTCCATCCATAAGTAGAAAATGAAAGGCATAAATGAAAAAACATTACTTTCAATAGCCACCCGCATGGAGTAAGCCACAATATAGCCTGAACTATACAATAACAATTGAAAAAAAATCCATAGCCTATACAATTTTATCCTATTGCAAACATAGCCACAAACTACAAATATCAAACACAAACCATACAAGAATATATATGTCTATTTATATATATGTGTGTGTGTGTATATGTATATATGTATATATGTATATGTGTGTATATATATGTATATATGTGTGTGTGTGTGTGTGTATATATATACCTTTTGCCACCATATCAACTAAATGCAAGCCATAGAGAAAGACCCACCAAAAATTGAAATATATATAAATATATGTATATATGTACACATATATAATTATTTTATTTTGTTCAAACCATAACCAGAAAATGAAAGCCATAAATCAAACAACAATGGTTTCAATAGCTACCTAGATGTAGAAGGCCACAATATAGCTTGAGCTATGTAATAATAATCGACCAAAACTCCATAATGTTCACAATTTTAATGTTACATTTATATATTGATATTAAAATATACTCTATATAGCCTAAGGTACAAAACAGTAATTAATGATACCTAGTGTAACCAAACATATAATAAAGAACATTAATTATTTTATTGTGTTCCAACCATAACCAAAAAATGAAAGCCATAAATGAAACAACATTACTTTCAACAACCACCCACATGCAGCAAGCCACAATATAGCCCGAGCTATACAATAACAATCAACAAAAACTCCACAACCTCTATAATTTTATTCCATTGCAAACACACCCACAAAGCACAAACATCAAACACAAACCTTATGAAAATATATATGTGTGTATATATGTGTGTGTATATATATGTATATATGTATATATGTACATGTGTATATATATGTATATATGTGTATGTATATATATGTTTGTGTATATATATATGTATATATCCCTCTTTTCCCACCATATCATCTAAATGCAAGCCATAAAGACAGACCCATGCGAAATTGAAATATATATAAATGTATATATATATGTATATATATATATATATATTATATATATATATGTATATATATGTGTGTGTGTATACATATATATATATATATATATATATTGATATTAAAATACACCCACTATAGTGTAAAAGAGAGAAAAATAATTAATAATACTTAATGTAGCCAAATATTGAGTCAACAACATTAGTTTTTTTATTTTGTTCCAACCATAGCCACAAAACGGAAGCGATATATTAAACAATATTGGTTTAAACATCAACCCACATGGAGAAACGATCTATATATATACATACATATATATGAACTCTATTTTCGAAAGTAGCTAGCAACTGCAAATGCCAACTTCCCATAGCCATCAGAAGACAAAAAAAAACTGGGAGGCTAATGGAAAATCTATCTAGACTTCTAACCCATCTTCTTGCTAACTTTCCTGCAAAAAAAAGGGAAAAATATTATCACAGGGGACACATTTTTTTTGCATTTCCAACCATCTGCCTTTGCAAAAAGACAAAATAGCCTCTAGCCACATTTGCAGAAGTTGGAAATAACTTAATCTAGCTTATAGCTCCACAAGCTTACTGGTGTCCCTCTTGGCCCTCATAGCAGGTATAGCAACAAAGCAACACCAAACAATTCCTTATTGAAAATTACCCAAACATTTGTTTTGTTCTCTAAGGTGTTAAAAGGGTAGTTGTTATTATGATGACCCCCAATTCATGCAAAGCATATAATGTGTGTAACTATATGTATATATGTATATAGATGTGTATATGTATATATTTATATGTTTATATATGTGTCTATAAATCTATATATGCATATATATACATGTGTATATATATACATGTATATATCTATATATATATGTATCTATAAATATGTATGTATATCTATATGTATATATGCATATATTTGTGTATGTATGTGGATTTTTTGTGTGTGTATATGTGTATATATATGTGTGTGTGTATGTGTGTGTGTATACATGTATATATACCTAGATGTATATATGTATGTGTATTTGAAATGTAGTGTACTATGGATGGAGTGTTAGGAAAGATTAATAGACCCTGGAATTTAGAAGAAGATGCTGTCAAAAAATAAGTGCATTGGGATTTGATTTTCAATTTGACCATTGTTACTAGTTTTTTAGTTACTATCATTATTCTCAAAGGTTGTTTGTAACACATTAGTTTATCAATTGTTTCATTATGACTAGGCTATGACTTGCAAGAATAACAAAAAAGTGTGCAGTTTAGTGTGGTGATTATGGAAAGACAGAATGAACTACATAGCATTAGGTACTTTATTCCACAATAGCCATTGCAACACAAAGGTAAACATAACACCTACTTCCTTATGTAAAAATTTTATTGGAAACTCCAGACCATATACATATTTTGTGTAGACAAAGTGTGAATTTTAGAGCAGTGATCATATCTATTTCATAGAGAATATGTAAATCAAGAGATATAAAAGTTCTAGATTTTATAATGCATAATTTTATAATGGATAATTTTCTCTGTAGTTGCAATGGGATGAATGAAGTAGCTATAATTTAGCAATACTTTGTGTATACGTTAGGATGCAGTATCTAGAAAAAAAAGTACACCTGATTTCTCTCCTACCATATTGGCTAATGGAGTGTTTTAATCTTGTTACCCAAAAGGCACTCTTGACAATCATCTCGACTCATTTCATTTGGACTATCTGGATAAATATACATGTATGGTATTAGATGCATAAAATAATCTTATAAAGCAGTCATAATCAATGATGCCTAATGGAATGTAACACAATGTCTATAAGATTAATTGTTTTACTCCATTTCAAGAAAAATTTGAAAGTAAGCCCTTGAGCAACAAGATACATTGTCCACTACTTTTATCAATGGTAAAATAGATCTTCCATGTCACACTTAAGATATAGGTTACTATTCTTAGAAGCCATTGTTGAGTTTGGTAACAATATTGATATTAACAAACAATACAACCTTTTTTGACAAGACCTTATTTGAAATTGAAGCAATATAGCAGTCTCATGATACCTTCTTGAAAATGATACAAAGTATCCTAGGTTAGAGTCTAACAATGAAGATTTCCATATTGCAATGATGGTCAGAAAAAAAGGGCATCAATCAGAAATTTGTTTCTCCTAGATGTGGAAACAATACAACCTCTTCTCAATAGTAGCTTATATCAAAATGAAACAATATAGCGTTCTTACGGTGCATCATTCAAAATGATAGGATGTGGCCTAGGCTAGAGTATAATGATGAAGAATTCCATATTGGAATGATGGCCATAGAACATACAACATGAATCAAAAATTTGTTCCTCCCCTATGTGTAGATAGGTATCAATGTCATAGTGGATACAAAACAATATTGGTATATAGTGATTCATATGTTATTTTTCGCTTGGATCATTCTTGGAATGATAAGTTTTATTTTTATTGATATATGGAAGATTGATGCCACCATTGATCGCATTGGTGGAGAGCATATGTTATAGGTTGGTTGTGTTGGAAGAATATAGATTGTTTTTTAAATTATTTATGGACATATATGTAAATTTGGATTTTTTAATATTATTTGTTTTGATTATATTGTAGATGTGCCAAGAAAAAAAATAGGAATGTAGAAAGGTTTGCTATTTAAAAATTGAGAATGGACCTTGTTAGCTTTCGATGGTTTAATTGAATATTTGACTGTTGTATTCTAGTCACAATAGAACTTGTGGCAAGCCATTTTTGTTGTAGCTCTGTCTTTTAAAAACAACAGCTCCAATAATGTCGGTTGACTTTAGCTTTCCCGAGGCTGCACAACAACTATTAGGCCCCAATCCTGTAATTTTGTACCTTGTTTACTCTATGTTCCTTCCATCTCTATTGGTTATTTCCCATGTGCATCAAGCAAACTTCAAACATGTTTTGCTTGCATTTGTAGCCTTACTGGTGTATAGTGTGGCTTGTTTATATTTGACGTATTTATGTGGCTTTCATGTCTTTGTTTACAGGCTATTTTGGAGTAACCATTGCTTAGCTATTTACATGTGTTTCTTTTTACTGGAGTTGCATATAGCTTTCTTTTTATTTGAATATTTCCTATGCACTATCCAATGGTAATTATAGACTTGTTGATAGTCGTCATATCTATTGAATGCAGATGGATTGCAAAATTGCTTTGTACATTTTTGTTGAAATCATGATTGTGTGATTGAAGTCTTTCAATTTGTGTTCATGCTTGTATTGCTATACAATTTTTTTTTTTTACAAGGCATTGTTGATAGTTGTTCTATAGCTTCCCAACATGTGCCAACCACCTCTAGAACCTTTCCCTTGGCTACTGGAAAATTTGTGATATAGAAGGGCTGACGGTTGGCCAAGAGGCTGATGTGCTTATTGTACTTTGTAAGGTGTTGTTGGATTTCATCCTTTATCTTTGGTTATAATCTGGGCTATAGACCTACAGTCAACAATGCCTTTTTGTAAATGGAATAGACTATATAGTTGCTTTGTTGAATTTACAATGATGCTTTTTTGAAAGCACATATATGTTGACTCAACTAACTTCAAAACATGGCAAGGCTGACAAAAATTCTGACAAAATTTCAAACAAATAGGGGATATCCATCCATCTTGCATGTCAGTTGTTCGACACACACATACACACATACACACACACACACATATACACACATAATTTAAATTTCCCTCAAGACTTTGTATGCAAAAAGTTGTATTGTTTTTTATAAACAATTTTATTTTATTAATTCTTGGCATTTTCTGGCTATTCAAATTTTGAGAAGTTGTTGTTGAGACCATTTTATTTTTCTACTTTTTTACTAATAATAGAGGGTTTTGAAGAATTTGGGTAGGCTATCTTGTTTTATTAAACAATATAGATGCACCACAAATAGAAAAGGAACATGGTATTTGATGAATATTTTTTATGTTGCAAATTGGTGGAAATCCACAGTCGCAAAACACACAGACCTTAAAGAAAAATTCACCAAAAATTGATGGTCACAAACCCATTGAAAAATATATTGTTCTCTCTACGGAATGTCATTAAAGATTGAGATAATAGAGGATTTTCAACAGAAACTTCTCAAGAATTAAACCATATAGTTAAAGCAAGAGAACAATAATCAAGAAGTCTCAATGGAATCTAACACAAAGTGTATAGGATTAACTATTTTATTCCATTGCAGCCATAACCACAAAACAAAAGCCAACAATTATAGCACCTTAAGGAGAATTGGAAGACTTGTCAACATCATATTTTTTAGGATGAGATAATATACCCCAAGATACAAAAGAGAAACCAAGAAAAACTGCATAACATGGACAATTATATTGGATTTGAAGCATAACCAACAAAAAAAATCCATAAATAAAATACCCACAAAGAGTCAGAAAAATAAACTAGAGTTGAAATTTACGTATGCGTCAACAAAACCCTATCAAAAAATTCATATAGTGTAGCCTACTCAACAACATCTTGCCAAAAGTTAACAATGACAAGCCCACCAAAAAAATATTCTTACTTCTTCAGCTCATCAAAATTTGAAGCAATTGAAAGTTCCTTATTGCAAATTACACAATATAGGGTTCCAAAAACCATAGACCGCAAATGAAACAATGTGGCAAATGATATTACTGGCATGCATCTTTTCCCACTTGGTTCAAATAGACCTCTCCTTGTTGGTTGTCTCCAGTATGCATTCTTCCCCAAAGCCTGCAAACATAGCTAGAACATGGAGCCCATAAATAGAAACACATCAAAAATTGACAACCTCAAATACATGGAAAACCATAGACACAAATGGCAAACCAAAAATGATGTAATATTGTGTACTTAGAAATTATATGAACATGGAGCCCATAAATAGAAACACATCAAAAATTGACAACCTCAAATACATGGAAAACCATAGACACAAATGGCAAACCAAAAATGAGGTAATATTGTGTACTTAGAAATTATATAGTATTTTGTGAAGAATAGCTTATCAATACTTCAAGTGATGAACAATAACGTCTCACAAATGAAGCAATATAGCTTGGAATAGACTGTCAACCACAAAATAAGGAATATTGCTAAGGGTGTACATAGATACACACACACACATAGATATATAGATATATGTAAATATACATATACACAAATATATATATGTGCATATATATAAACACACATATTTATACATATATATGAAACCCCAAAAAAACCACAGTATCAAATCCATGCAGAGCGATGCAGACAAAACCGAAACAATAGATGAGGCAAGATATTTGAAATAATCAAGAGTACCTTGTCAAAAATCAAGCAATTTAGTGTGGTACATCGCGTTAACCACAAATCAAGAAGATTCACAAAGGGTTCTCAACATGGAGCTCTTCCCACTTGCTTCAAACACATGTCTTCCTGCTAAGTTTTCTAAAAAAAATGGGCAAAATATTATCATAGGTGACACTTTCCTTTTTGCATTTGCATCCATCTGTCCATTCAAAAAACACAAAATAACCTACAAGCACCTTCACAAAAGTTGCAAAGGGCTTAATCCAGCTTGCATCCTCACAAAATCTTACCCTCATCACTCATGGCTATCATATTAGGTATAGCAAAAGAATGACACCAAACAATGCCTTGCTAAAAATTTCCTAGTGTATCTAAAAATTGACCAGTGTATCTAAAAAATTCCCAGTGTATGTATGGGAGGTTGACAAAATATGTTGGCTAGAGTTATAACACATCTTCCACTTGCTACCTGGATTAGTGTGCCACACACTACTCACCATAAATGAGACAATGTCACAGAGGTTTCTTGTATGTGCTGCATACATTGAAAATGGTTGCAATAATACTTTGCATTTAAAACTCACCAAACTACTAGAGTAGTTTAGGGTATTCTTACTAAAGCATTTTTCAACGATGGTCTCTAGATTGAGCTCCATGGCATACATAAAAGACATTATAGCGAAGTACAATAGACATTCATATCCAACTCGGCACTATCATTAGAGATTGCAAAGCAGTAGCAAAAAAAACTTGGAAAGTATTACATCGATATCGAGACATAGATACTTACATACACAAATACATTGTACACCTATATATGTACACAATACTCTGTCAAGATATACTATGTTGCATGCACGACTCTGTAATTTTCAAAAAATCCCTTGTTAGGTGTCATTGTATGGGTTTATTTTGTTCTTCAAGGCGGTTGTGAATGAAGAGGGAAAGCTTGTGTGAAGGTGCAAGTGCGTTCATCGGCTATGAAATTTCAGTGAATATGCTTGCTAGATTGTATTATTTTTTAGAAAGTGTTGTTCACATGGCTATATTGTTTCAATTTGCTAAAAGCTTTCGTTCAGAAACGAGTATATTTTTTGATGTTTTTTTCACTATTAATTTTCAATAGTATGCTCTTCTGAGGGTTATATTGTTTCTATTTGTGATGGGTTTAGGTTCAGAATCAATTTTGGATAAGCTTCTATTCACAAACTAGTATATTCATAAAGTAGAATATTTTTAGTTGTGAGACTACCCCAAATGGAGAAAGCCATGGAACACAAGAAAAATGACAACTAGCAAATGCATGTAGAATCATACACACAATGTGCAAACCTTAAACCAAATAATAGTCATTTTCACACACAATATTGTCTTTTCTCTACAACACCTCAAAATTGGTATAGCCAAAAGATGCTAAGAATTAATGAAATAATATTTTTTATAACAAAAAATCCAACCTTTTGCATACAATGTCTTGATGGAAATTCAAATAATGTATATGTATGTGTGTGTGTAATATATATATGTATGTATGTATGCATATATATAGATATGTATATATGTATATATATATATGTATATATGTATATATATGTATATATGTATATATATATGTATATACATATATATCTATATATATATATATTACTCTATTGTAAACATACCCAAAAAAATGAAAACATTAAAGAGAAATCCATCAAAAATTGATAGTAACAAACCCATGATAAAAGAAAACACTCCTTTCTCAAAACAACCTGCTCAAAAATTGAAAGAATACAGCCTACCAAGCAACACCTTCTCCAAAATGAAACAATATAGCTTAAGCAACAAAACTATAATCAAGAATTCCCAATGGAAGCTAACCAAAACCATATAAGATTGACTATTTTGTTTCATTACAAAGAACAATAATCAACAATACCTAATGCAATGAGATGTAACCTATATAACATTAACTATTTTGCTACATTATAGGCATAACCACATAACGAGTGCCATAAATCAAACAATATTTGTTTCACCACAAAGCCAGGCGGACAAAACCATTAAAGAAAAACAACTACACTAATATATCCTTGGAAAATGATAGGCATGAGATGTTGACCATAGATTAAACAATATTTTTTCTTCCAAAAAAAATATAGTCTTCGCTCAACAAAAACCTATCAAAATTTGGTACAATCAATAGTGTGTTAATAGAGATCAAGCAATATAGCCTACGCCAACTTGCAAACCACAAGTGAAATAGTATTCAAAAGAGTTCTCCTTGTATGCACATGTCTGTGCTTGCTTTGCATAGATAGATATTTGTACATATGGTACATATAGTGTGCATCACTCTAATTATTAGTGTCATTTCCAACACTTTTCTATTCCTCTTGGAGTCATTGCCCCATGTAAGAAATAGAAAATATATTGATGCTAGCTTCATAAAAAACTTCACAGCAAACGGTTGGACTTCATGACCCAATATGGTAGGGTGAAGAGAAGGCCTTCTTTTGTGGTTTTTCATTTCAAAATTTCTATTCATTATTCATTATTTCTTAAAGGCTCTCAAATGGAATTGTCGCAATCATAGGATGTCTGGTATGTGTGATCTGAAGGATTTCTTCCACAATTGATGAAAGTGATGTACAATCTATATTGAACTTCTTGGGGGTTTGGTGAGAGCCTATGGGGCTTGATGACCAAATATGGTAGGGTGGAGAGTAGGCCTTGTTTTGTTGTTTTTCATTCCATATGTATATATGTTTGTATATATAAATGTTCACTAATAATATTGTGTTCACAAGATGGTAAGATGGACAATACATATTTTATTTTGGTTTGGTGTTTGCAAGCATGTCTTGTGTTCATTGTAATATTTCTATATGTTTATGTGTACATATATATGCATGTCCAATGAAAAACGTGAAGCTTTTATTGATGGTCATTGGAATGAATGAAGGTGCAATGCACAACCATGGAAGTAGTAGCATTGCACTCTTCCTTAAAGTGTACATTGTAATTTCCATTCGTTTCACTCTCCATTGAAAACATTTCGTATGTATAGGTACATTTGTAAATACATTTACATGTGCACATGCTTGGGTTGTTGTTGATGGGTCACTATTGCAGAAATTATTTGTGAATGTATAGGTTTGTAATTTCCAATTTCTTTTACTGCTCTATAATGCTTTATATTTTATAGCTAGCAAATTGCTAGATATGCATCCGATGTATATTGTTGATTGTGATGTATTAGTAATAACTATACAATGGACAGTGAGTATTTCATTGGTCTTTTTTATTTTGCATTGCCTCATTGTTGATTAATTTCATTGTTTCTTTCTTAGCTGACATAGACATGCTCTTATATTTCCAGGTAGCAAAACTCATAAATTGTTGGAAATTGTTGCCTTCATTCTACTATACGTATATGTATATTTATATGTATTTATGCATTTCCAATGAAAAATATGAACTTATTTTGGATGTAGAGTATCATGAAGGAAGGGACGATGCAGAATGATAGGCTACAGTAGCACTACAGTCTTCCTTAAATAGTGCATCATACTTTCCATTCATTACACTCTGCATTGAACATAGATTGCATATGCATATATACATTTGTAGACATGTTTCCATATATGTTTATCTTGATTACTTTCAATAAGTGACTATAGCGAATTTTTTTTGTTTGCATGCGTACTTTTTATTTTCTATATTCTCCTTCCCTTGCACCATGGTTTTGCATTTGCAAGCAAAAAAATTGCATATGTTCATGTAATGCATAATTCCAATACTCATTCCCTGGTTATTATTCCTTGTAGGCTTTAAAAGTAACTATTAGAATGGAAGGTGGTATATTTGCAATAATGAGCAACATTCATTTCATGTTTGATCATGTATGGAAATTTTTTTTGGAGATACTTGACCTAATACCATTGAGGAGACTTCTTTTTCAAAAGAGTATTTAAGTATTAAAGTATGTATCAAGGTGGTATATTTGCAATAATGAGAAAAAATCATTTCATGTTTCATGGCATGGAAAAAATTTGTGGAGATATGTGACATAATACCATTGAGGAGACTTCTTTTTTAGAAGAGTATTTAAGTATTAAACTATGTATCATATTATACTTCACAAATTACTAGTATATGTGACATGGTTTAACACTAATAATGCTCTCCTGAAAAGAAGTTTTTTCAATGAATTGTGTTACCATTAATTCCTATCTATACACAAATTTAGTAATGCAATTGATGCATTTCCTTTTGAATTAGCCATTGGTTCAATGAGATTGAGTGCTTTCATTCTTTTTTTTTATTTGGAGTTTGAAATAACTTTTAAATACAATGCATATGAATACATTCAATTATGTATACATCTTGGTCCTATTGTGCCTTTGGCTACTTTGTTACATATCCAATTATGTTGATCATTATAGTTATGGCATTGCCCTTTAACTTGGTCTTTGCAACCATTTTATTGTGTTGTTAATATTATTGTTGTAGGAATCACAACCTTCTTCAGGTACACTACCATTGCAAGCAAGATCGGTAGTAACATTTGATCACTATTGCTCACCCTCAACTTCCACCCCTTCACCATTGAACCACACCCATCATTGTGAAACTGTTCCCACAGTACCTGATTGTACACTGCTACAACCCCTTGCTGGGCATGCATTACCAACCACATCTTCAGCAACCCCACCCTCAGGAAACATGTTTGGTGAACCTTTCCGCATAGCAATGCAATCCTTTTTCCAACGCATTCATACTTTTTTGGACTTGAAAATTTGTTCCACTTGTTAGATTTCCAGAAATCTGTTGCTAGACAAAAATACTTCCACACAAGAGAGAAATAATGGCGAGAATGTATGCTATCAATATGCAAGATTGATTCACGATTAATTGATGCAAATGTACAAGATGAGGCTTGCTTATAAAAGGCAAGCATGCAACAACTAAATCTTATCTTGAGCAAAAAGATAGCTCGATAAGATAAAGATGAGATCCTATAACTTAGGAATTAAAGATTGCCTAAGTAAACTTATGACGATGTAATTAAATAGTTAATTACACCAACACCCCCCCATAAGTACAACTTAGGGAGAAGATTAAAATGCAAACTACTATGGGTCCCGGAAACTAGGCCATGTTAGGTACCCATTTACAGATGAAAATGAAATGCAATCTCTCATAAAGCAGAGAAAAAGGGAAAACCCAGTGGGAAAAAATGCTTCTCCAAAAGAGAGAAAAAAAAAAAGGCATGACGAATGTAAACATGATGTATGGAGGACTCAATGATACCCCCCAAGGACTACATCCATCATGAATATACAATAAATTACCCCCCCCATAAGAGGGAAGTAAAGAGATAAGATATCCCCCCCATGATGTATGATCTCCTGCAAGTATGGTTAATGTCTGAAGACAAAACAAAATCCAATGCCTACAAACAATGTTTCTCCCCTTAGGAAGAAGATACACCAAGTACAACTGCAAGAATGATTCCCATTCTGGATAGGAAGAAGGAAGAGGAATCCATATGTATGAAGATTGTGTCTCTGAAATCTGCTCATGTGTTGCCAAGTTCTTGGATGATAAAGATGATGCCATAATCCAATCAGGTACATGCCCAATCACAAAAAACTGTGACAAACCAGGAACAAGTGGAAACTGATCTTGAACAAACTCCATAGACAAACATGAAGTGATAATAGTGGACCCATGACTATCATCAAATAAGAGAGATAAACCCTCAAATTGGTCCTCCAAATCTGAAATGTGAGACTCCACAAACAAAGAAGCAATGTCTGTCAAATAGGAATCCCAATCAGGAAGACTATCAGAAACCTCTGAAACATCTGCAATCTTGTCCAAAGGATCACAATCATGGGTTATCAACTCTGAAGAATGAACAACCACATGTGAGTTGGAAAGAGGAGCTTCAAGAGATGGAGAAGAATCATGGTCTCCATATACCTCTCTAATGTGAGTCCAAAGAGTATGAGGACATTTGAAGTGAATAAGAGTCTCCAAAATGTCATCATTTACATTTTCAAAAATAACTCTAAAGACTCTAGCCCTAAAGCCTATCCAATTGCAATACTCAACACCTGTGCTAGGAAAAGGAACTGTATTAAACAAATAGGGCAATAGATTTATCTCACCAAGATGAGTGAGAATTAAATTGCTCCATTGCCTATAGTTCCCATTCTCCAAAGTAATTAAAAAACCCATTTACAAACTATGAGCTCCTAAAGCCAAAAAGGGAGATTTGTCTTCAACTTGGAAAATATGGCACAAAACTGCAAAATCCCTGCAAAATATCTGCACCACTGAAAAGATGACTCTTCCAGCTTTCCGACGATATCTCGTTTCTGGAAAATGGCCTCCGTATGCAAAAGTTATGATAAAATGAAAAGGGCCTATAAAAAGGCACTTGGGGCAATTACAAGGCTAAAATGGTGCAAATTTTCGGCACCAGGGGCTAAACAGCCGGTCGGCCATATGACCTTAGGCTATAGAGAGGCAAAAAATAAAAGGCACAAAATTACTGTCGGCTAGATACAATACGCGTCGACATTTTAAGGCCTTACAAAGGATTTATAAGAAAACATGTAATTAAAAACCGCGTACCATGTACACATGAAAGGTCAGCTTATACCCTTTGTGGTTGGTTTTTAAAATATAGCAAGGCTTTTAATACATATAAATTCCCAGTAAGAGGACAAATGCTTAGAATATGCCGACGTAGATTGACCCCGTACCTGGCAAAAGACTGCCTATGACAGAGATAATGGATGCGGTTTTGTCAGCGACCAAGAAATAAATCTTACCATCGATGAATTGTCTAGATCTGATGGTGTACCAGGTAGACGATGAAGGGACTTCGACGGTACAAAGAATGCCGATGCAACTTGTAATGACAGCGACCACACCAACGATATGACCAATAGCGCCGATGGACGATTCAGAAGACGCCGATGCCAATGACTGTTGACCACCGATCTGACAATGAAGGCTTCACGGATAGCCGATAACCCTCTCTGACAAAGGACCCGACTTAAATGAAAGCTGACCACCGAATAGAACTCAGACTTGCCGGAAGTACGTTAGATCTGGACTGTACAATGTCGATTGGCTATAGAAGATGCGACCACTAATGCGGATCTGACAGCCAGCCAACTTGGAGAATGCCGACAAGGCAACGATAATGCCTGCAATGGATTTGACTAGCGTACCAGGGGTGATGGAGGTATCGCGTCAGCCGAAGGTACCCTACAATATGCCATCCGTCGCTTGCCCCACAAATAAAATTTTAGCCCAATAACTATTTTTAATAGCCCGATTTACAAATAATTTTTGCCCCAAAAATTACAGATAACAAGTACGCAGAAAATATTTTCAAAATATTTTTTTGCGAAAAATGGAAAATTCGTACCGCTTGGGAGGCTGTCCCAGCAAAAAAATTTTGCTTCAAAAACAACTTTACCCAAATATAGGCGAATTTACAGTCAAAATTCGTCTGCGGCAGCTTCTGATCTCAACCGTGAGGTTATTGAAACCCCAATCTGCACCCAGTAGAAAAATTCAAGCCAAAATAATAAAACCCTCAGATCCGGGAAGGAGTCCGCAACCCTGGAAGCTCTGATACCATGTTAGATTTCCAGAAATCTGTTGCTAGACAAAAATACTTCCACACAAGAGAGAAATAATGGTGAGAATGTATGCTATCAATATGCAAGATTGATTCACGATTAATTGATACAAATGTACAAGATGAGGCTTGCTTATAAAAGGCAAGCATGCAACAACTAAATCTTATCTTGAGCAAAAAGATAGCTCGATAAGATAAAGATGAGATCCTATAACTTAGGAATTAAAGATTGCCTAAGTAAACTTATGACAATGTAATTAAATAGTTAATTACACCAACACCACTTACAATGAGAGATATGTTGGCATGAGAGTCCAAACATCCAACATTGGCATTATTTATTTGCATTATTCTTCTGAAAAGGATGTCCATAGATATAGCATGGAATAAAAAATGGATCCAGGGCCACAACCAGCCATCCTTGTAAAGCTTACTCAAGTTGAAGAAATGCTTATAGCCAGAGGTTCTCCCATTTTACAAGTAACCCATGCTAGAGGAGGCCATTATAAATATAGTGGCCATACTATAAGCTCCCCACAAGACATCACTAACATTGCAACTTTGTTTCCATGACAGTTGCATGATCTTGAAGTTGTCATTGTGTGAAGAATTGGTATGCAAGGGACAAACTATGATTGCTATTTTGAAAAACATAATGTATTCACTACATTAATTTATAAAATTGAGAATGACATGTACTATAGTGATGTTGCAATAGATTGTGATACTTTAAATTTTTTGCCTCCTACAAGTAATGACATCTCTGATCTCTTACACATAATGGAAGAACCGAGGCATGAGCCAAATGAACCAATGGCAACTATAGAAAGTGTTGTTAATGAGGAAGCTAACATTCAAGACTTTTCATCATTTATTCTGTTGATGCCTAACCCTCCTCAAAAATTGTAGGCAATTAGAGATTCCTTACAAACTAAAGACACTACTTAAATACCTTGCCTTGGCCTAAAATAGATTCTAGCCCTATCAATGAATATAATACAAAAGGGTTATCAAGTATGAATTTTCCAATGTTGTTCCTGACTAGCATGGCAATGCAACTACAATTGAGAATTGTTATATTGGTTCATTTACATGAATATGCCTTGCACTTGATGAGATACTGGAATAATAGACTTGGGGGGCATGTCATAGTTTGATATTATATTTATAATTTAATAATGAGACATCAAAGCCAACAATCAACATTAGTTTTCATGAAAACAAACTTGGAGGAAAGAATCCAAAAGTTGGTTCTTGCTTTGTGGCAGTTACTTCAGGATGCACTAGACACCCAAATAGAAAACTAGCTTGTTCACTTTGGTGCATCCTTGCAAGGAACCCACTCATATTGGGACAAGAGCTAACAAGAGCTTGTAACAATGATCTACCAGCTTGGTACACTGACTCTTTTCTTCACTTTAAGCTCTGTAGATACAAAATGGTCTAATCTACATAGGGTGATTGAACCTCATACCCAATTTGATGTTCCATACTCCCAAAGACACTTCATAGAGAACATTGTGTGAAACCCGCACATAACAACCTTGTACATGAACCTACGATTCACTATTTTTTATGAAGAGGTTATTGAGGGAATTGTCCACATAAAGGACTATTGGTATAGGTATGAGTGGCAACATCGTGGGTCAGCACATGTACATGGTTTCTTGTGGCTTCCAAATGCCCCAGATATGGACATGCTTAATTGGTCTAACCCACATGAGCTTTAACAAGCAAAATAACTCTTTGATTGCTATGTTTCAGCATGGAACCCTCATTCCCTAGAGTAGCTAATATCAAGGATCCACCACTCAGCCTTAGATGACCCATGCCTACTTAATACTACACAAATGTATTCTATGGATCCAATGGTGGACTATGAATAGTTGTTAAACATGGTTCAAAGGCATACCAAGTGCACTCAATAAAATTGCCTAGGGAAAAAGGGCCAACAATTGCAATGTCACTAAAAAGCTCCAGGGAATAGACATCCATCTTCAACATTGACAATTGATAGTGAGTTAAACAAATCATAGAAACTAGCAAGAAATGATGTGCATTTTAATATCCACAACCCTAAGATGCTTACTCTATGGTGAGAAAATGTTGATTGTTAGTTAGTATTGTCTAGAAAAATTATCCTGAACTATAGTTCCAAATATGCATCAAAGTTTGAGAAAAAATATGAAATCTACATTGATATCTTGCAAAGGCTTACAAATAAAAATTCATCAGGGGATAAAGTGTTGCTTGCATACTAGAAATTCATGATGAATTTGGTTGCTTATCGTGAAATGGGTGCACAAGAAACATGCCATATGCTGCAAAAGTTGCCCCTTGTCATCTCAAGTCGACATTTCTCTTATTTGAATGTTAGTAGGCATATGTTCGATTAGTTGAAAATAGTTGACAATGGTGAAGAGCTTTCCAGTGCTTATATTCATTCCTACATGCAAAGACCACCTGAAATAGAGGCAATATCCCTTATTCATTCTACACAGCTCTATACATATCACAAAAAATTTAAAGGTCTAGCTTGGCATGCTCGCCCACAACCTGGAAGCATCATTGTTCACCCACTTTTCAAGGCCATCCCCCTAGAACAAAGTGATGCCTATGATTTTTTTTTTGGTCATAATTATTGATATACAAACCTTTTCAAAATGTGGAGGCTAACATAGGGATTACAAGAGAAAGCATAACATAAAATTGGAGGCCACTTCATGTTGCTAGCTATGTTGCTTGGCATGTGAATAGACTTAGTGACCCCCTCCCGATGAGGAGGGTAGTGATAGTGACATTGATAATGCATAGTCTCCACCAAATATAGACCAATATGAATGGGAGTTGTCCTTGTGACTTGGTTCCAAAAAAAATGTTTGTTTTGACCAGCTATAGCTCTTGGGTCAATGGGAATTTGACCTGCGCCATAGGTGGGACAACTAGCATGTTCTAGAGAATCATCATAGCATTACTGAACATTTTATTTCTACAAGTAAATTGCATACAATTGAACACAACCTTTTCTCCTTTGCCACGCCATCCCTTTCTCATCAACTATATCCTAGATAGGAGCTTGCTTTGAGAATCATTGAACAACATCACCTTGGACCACCCTCATCACCTCCACTTCGTATGATCATTCAAGGAACTGCTGGCATAGGTAAATCATTCTTGATTGACAAGATACGAAGAGTGCTAAATCAATCATCAAGTAAAAAACTAAACCCTTAGTTTGTTTTGGCACCAAAGGGTGTTGTTTCTTACAATGTTCATGCCTCCACAGTGCATACTGCTCTTTGCATACCAATAAAAGATATGACCATATATCAAGAAGACTTCAAGCATATTAAGTACATACTAATTGATGAAATGAGTTTCTTGGGTCCCAAGTTGCTGCTAAAAATAGATAGCCAATTGTGGCAAGCATTCCCTCTAAGACATTCATAGCCTTTTGGTGGTGTCTCTATTATACTCGTGGGTGACTTGGCACAACTGCCCCCTATTATGGACATGGCTATCTATAGTTCTTGGTCCATAGCATTGGCACTTTGACACACTTTTAATATTGTTGTATGCTTGAAACTATCTTTCACCAACATGGGAAATCTGAAACACATCAATAGATTCATATGCTCCTTATGAATATTAGAAACTGTGAGGCATCCCTAGCTGATTGGAAACTTCTTATGAATCAAACAAAATCCATGCTTGCATCTAAGAAAAACTAGGACTTTTATCAGGCTATCCACTTATTCCCAACTAATAGCTTGGTTTCTTTACACAATAGGAAAATGATACATTAATTAAATGTTCCAATTGAAATTAGTGTTGTCGAATGTTCCCAAAAAAATTCACTTGATTATGGAAATAATGAACAAATTCAACTTGAACTCTTGCTTGCAATTGGCCAATAGCTAATGTTTACAACAAATCTTTTGGTGGCAGCTGGCCTGGTGAATGGATTGTTGGGTTTAGTGAAGGCTATTATATATGCCAGGGGTACTAAACCACCTCAACTTCCTAAATATGTTGTTGTAAACTTACAAAAATACATTGGGCCAGCATGGGATTAGAAGAATCCAATATTCATCCCCATTATTCCAATCACATGAGGAAGCCAAAGACAACTTTCATTGACAATGGCCTGGGCTATCACAATCCATAAATCTCAAGGCTTAACACTAGAGAAAGCTACAATAGATATTGGAAATAAAGAAAGGAAAGGACTGGCATTCATAGCTCTCTCTCATGTTAAATCACTAGAAGGAATACACATAGATCCATCTTTATCCTTTGACCTATAAGTATTCTAGGTTGTATTCCAAAAAATACAATGCATTTCAAATCAAAGAAGAGGAACGTCACCAACAATTGTCTACAATGCCACAATCATGAAATCATTTTGTTTTCCATGATACCTACACCACTTCTCCTTTTCCTCTTTTTCTCAATTCTTTCACAGTACCCTTCATTCCCACTTCTATTCAATTTACCCAACATTTCAAATTTTTTTAGTTATACAGACATCATTACGAGAAGTTGTTATTCAATTGTTGCTTTCTATTTCCCCTTCTTGCCAGCAATAAACATACATTATCTAAATTTCAATTTGGTATCATTTTCTTTTTGTTCTTTACTGAAATAGTCTTGCCTCCATAGTGATCACACTTGAATTATTTCTTTCTAACAATTTCAAATTCTAACAAATTTAGATTGGCAACATTTCTACTTGTTATTGTAGATGTTTATAATTGTTGATACCTTTATGCTCACAAGTGTCCCATGATGTTGTTCGAGTTGAAACTGCATTCTATTTGTATACAAGGTAAGGTTGTATCTCATTCTTTCCATCTGTTCTTTTGTAATTACATTCTAATTTCTTTGTCACAAATGTTTCAACTCTATATATTTCTTCAAAAAGAGAATAGTGACTTCAAGTTAATCAAATTTCTAGGTTTTAGAAGATAATTGTATTCAATTGTCCACATATGTTTTGCTGCTCTTTGCAAAAGGTATACTTGCATCCTGTTTATAACATGTATTTTATTCCACATATATTAGATATTATTCTTTACAAATTATAGAGTTGTTTATACTTATCTAAATAGTTTTTAGTGATGATACATGTTTGTTGTACTAAACTTCTAAACTCGCTTGTTTCAAATGATATTTCATTGAAAACACTTTAGATTGCAAATCTATATACTGACATATAGTTTAAGTTCATGAAGAAAAAATTACTCTGCTTCGAGGTTTGTTGAGAATTCATGACACTTGATGCCATAATGTGGAAAAGTGCAAAGAAGGCCTCCCTTACTCTATCAATCTTCCATTTCATTCCCTACACAAGGTATGCCTACATTTTACTCTTCTACTCCACCTTCATTGAATGCAATTTGTTATGAATTCTATAAGTCTTTATTTTTCCTGATTGATTTATCGTCTACCAATGGTATGCATTTAGTGTACTAAATTTGAATTGTTCTTTCATGTTTGTAACTATACTAAACCCAAACAATCATCATATGTGCACCTTTCGATTCCTTTAGAGCTTGCATTAAGTAAGCAATGGCCTAGACATTGCTTTCACAATTGATCCCAATGGTGGGCAATTTATTTCACCTTGCTTGGGGGTTTGGTAAGAGTGCATGATGCTCCATGACCCAATATGGTAGGGTGGACATTGGGTGTTGGTTTCTTATGCTGACAATACATTCTGTGACATACACCAATTATGTATAAGTATTTTTTACTTCATTTCTCACATTACAACTTCATAGAAAATTGTATGTTATAAAATAATCAACTTTTACATCTCTTGGTTTACATGTGTATCAATTAGAGATGACCACTGCACTAATATTTTCACTTTTCTCGTATTGTTCTAGATCATACTCAAGCCATAATGCAGATTCCAATAATTTTATTTATACTCATTAGTAGCCAAAACACTCCTATCATGGATCAAAGTGGTAGGGTGTACACCACCCCTTGTTTTCTTCTCTTCCTACTATAATGTACAGCATGCACAAGTATGCTTAAATTTTACTTATTTCATACCTTGCATTACATGTGTATTGTATATTTTGTAGTATACATTATAGAGCTCTTCAAATATTTTGATTTACATATTTTGTCTCTAATACAGATGTTCACCACACTACACTCATTTTATTGTGTTTTATTTTTATATATTTTATGTACACATCTATATATTTCTGACATAAGATTCAAATAGAATTCATATGTTTAAGGCTATGGTTGTCATGGAATAAAATAGTTAATGTTTATCTACTTTCTCTTAGGGTACATTGGGAATTTCTTTTGATGGGGTCCTCTTCAAAAGGTTGTGCCCTTTCAATTTTCAAAGCCATACTTTTCACAAAAGATCAAAAAATTTACTGATTATTGTTCTCTATCTTATCCTGCATTCATTTATTTTGCATAGAGTTCTCTTGTGAATGCTATGTTATGTCAATTTAGAGCTTGGATTAAGTAAGCAGTGGCCTAAATATTTCTTTCACCATTGATTCCAATGGTTGATAATTTATTTTTCCTTGCTCGGGGGTTTGGTGATAGCCCATGACACTCCATGACCCAATATGGTAGGGTGGATATCAGGTGTTGTTTTCTTATGTTGACTGTGCAATCTATGACATACACCAGGAATGTCTGAGTTTTTTTTACTTCATTCCTCATATTACAACTTCACAGCAAATTGTATGTTATAAAATAATCAACTTTCACATCTCTTCGTTTACAAGTTGTGTATCAATTAGAGATGACCACTGCACTAATATATGCACTTTACTCTTATTCTTCCAAATCATACTCAAACCATAATGTGGATTGCAATGATTTTATTTATACCCATTAGCAGCCAAAGCATTCCTACTATCATTTATCAAAGTGCTAGGTCGCACACCACCCCTTGTTTTCTTCCTTTACTGCTAGAATGTAGTGCATGCACAAGTATGCTTAAATTTTACTTATTTCATACCTTGCATTACATGTGTATTGTATATTTTGTAGTATACATTATAAAGGTGTTTAAATCTGCTGATTTAAATATTCTCTATCAAATTCAGATGTTCACCACAATAAGCTTAACATTTTTTTGTTATTTTCCTAGACCATACTCTAGCTATTATGGTGATTTTGATGAAGTAATTGCAAAATTAGTCGCATTGGTCATATGGAAACTAGATACCACTATACTCAATGTTGATTGTGATAATGAAAATTCATACTAGCCTTGATTAGAGTTGTGAAGACAATATATTCCTACTCGGCGGTTTGGTGATAGTCCATTAAGCTCCATGCCGCAATATGGAAGGATGGAAACCACAACTCATTTAATTGTCTTGTATTTTATATATTTTATGTAGACATCTGTATATTTTTTATGTAAGATTTAAATAGAATTCATATGTTTTAGGTTATGGTTGTCATGGAATAAAATAGTTAATATTAATTCACTTTCTCTTATGCTACATTGGACATTGCTTGCAATGGGGTCTGCTTCAAAAGCCTATCTCTTTTCAATTTTCAAAGCGATAATGTTAAGAAAAGATCAAAAAAATTACTAACTATTGTTCTCTATATTAGCCCACATTCATTTATTTTGCATAGGGTTCTCTTCTCCTCACTACATTTCTTTAATTTCTCTATGTTGTATACGCTTTATGTTACCTCCATTTAGGCATTGTTAATTATAGTTATGCTGCTTAAGCTATATTATTTTATTCTGTAGAAGGTGCTGTTGAAAAGGCTCTATTTTATGGGTTTCATTTTCTGCTTATGGTTGCAAGAGAATGAAATAATACATGTTGTTCATTCTATGTTTACTTACATTACGTATTGTTAATTATTGTTATCTTCCTTATACTATATTACACACATTTTAATATAAATATATATATGTAAGAATTAAATTGTCTAGATTATGGATTTTTTTTAATTATTATTGTATAGCTCGACCTGTATTATGGCTTTCTATAACCGAGTGGCTGTTGAAACAAATCTTGATTGATATATGGCTTTCATTTTCTAGTTATGATAAAATAATTTATGTTATTCATTGCATGTTTTGTTACATTAGGTTTTATTGACTATTTTCTCTTTGTTCTTTCATCTTACATTGTTCCTCTTCTCTTCATCTGGCACAATAAATTTTGAAGCCTTTTAGCATCGTTGCCCACATCTCCCCTCCCTCTCTTGTATATCTCTGCCTATCAGCTCATTGTTGTGTGTTTCTACACAAAACTGCTAGTTTATTATATTTTTTGAAACAAGGACATTAATAACTAGGGCACAAATTTTTTCTATTTTTTCAACTGTGTGAAATAAATACCTTGATATTTGGTGAAAAACCTATATTCACAAAAAATAACATATAAATATAATAATAAAATTTAAAAATATTTAAAATTATAATTTTTGGATTTAGCTTATTATAAGGGATACGTACTAACAAAAAATAATTTCTAAATGATTTTATTTGATCTCTCAAAATGTAAATAAAAAGTGATTTTTTAATAGCATTTTGATAGCTGCCAATGAGACTCCATTGTGGATATGATTTAAGGGTACATGGGTTCTACTTAATTGGGTTTAATCTGAGGGGGTCTTATCTAACCCTCTTCAATAAAAATGTTTAGATGGATCCCCTCAAGGCTTAAATCATTATTTTTTTCTAAAAAATGTGTATTTTTTAGGAAAAAATAAAGATTTCATGAGTTTGGGCCTTATTATTGTGGGATGACCAATGATCACACAAAAAAAAAAGGAAAATTGTTGAGGTATGTGTAGGATCATGATGGAAAAAATAGGCCCTTAAGTGGTGAAACATTCTGAAAAATCAGAGTTAGGAAACTTGACATAAAAATTTGAATAAGTTATCTATATTATTTCAAAAATATGTAAGAATAGAATTTGTAAAAAAATTAATGTAGTTTCTAAACTACTAGGTCTATTTTATTATTTTTTAAATCTATTTGATGAAAATTTGAAATTTCAATGTAGTAGTACTTAAATTTGAGGGAAAAAATAAGTAGGTTTTTGTCTGACCACCCTAACCACAATAAATTGACAATATTTTTTTATAATATTTTAGATATAACTAGAGGACTCCTGTCTCGATGTGATGCATTTTTTTTGTAATTTTTTCCAAGTAAATAATTAATTATGATTTTTCTATTACAACTTTAAAAAAATATAAAAACTTGTATGCCTAACCACCTTAACATGGTCAAAACTTCATGAAATTAAAAATAACTTTTTGTAATCCTATAGTATGTGAATCACATAATGTGACGCATGTTTTGGATTCAAAAAATTTGATATCATTTAAAAGCTATAGATGCTTTTCAATCAGGATTTTATTCGTAATTCAAATAGAAAATGAATAATAATTATTTATTAAATTCAAAATAAAGCATAATTTATATTGCTAGAAAGCTAAGATTCTCCTTTAAAAATCCTTTTCGTTTCATCAATTTTGGGTAAAAAAAAGTCATCAGCCACATACCCTACATATACCCATCATATCGCCACTTTTTGGCCGATCATGATCCTACACATACCTGTTGAAACAAACACATTTAGATCTTTGTAGGTATTAGATAGACCATTTAGAATACAATTAGAATGAATACTACTAAGAAAGTTAATATGATTGGTTGATGGAATCTCACCCTCTCGATGTCTTTGAAATTAATACTAATGGATACTTAAAGATAATGAAGGTGTATCTAATATTGTGGGATTTGTCATGGAAACTATGGAAATTATGCATTTCTTCTACACATATTCTTTTGGTTTTTATATTAATATTCAAATGGAGGGTTTGGATATATATAACTTTGGAAAAAAAAAAAATTTAAGGTGGAAGGATAATATTTTTGAGAAAAATTCTATCTCTTTTCTGAATAAGGGGACTTTTCTTATTTCTTCATGGAAGTTAGATATGTCAATTAAGGATATCATTCTTAGTCCTACTCCCAAATTTTATCATGTCTATTTTTTCATATTAATTGATAATGGAATAAGGTCATTGATTACTTGGCTAAATGGGCTTCAAAGATTACTATGAGTATGGGTGTCACTAAGTGGTTATATTTTCTTTAAGATAAATTCAAATATATTTGTTAGCTCATTTATCATGAGACAGCTTTATTTCTTTCTTCTAAGTTTGGTTTAATTTTTTCCTTGGTATGTTTTATGTGATTATTGGTATTAAGTGAATCTTCTTTGGATTTTTATACTTTGCAGGCAGTTTTCATTTGTACCACTATCTAGAAATCATAGTATTGTAATTGAAAGTAATTTATTTTGATTAATATAATTATATCCTTTTTCCCAAAAAATGTAAATAAAATAGTACATATATAAAAAATAATCTATTTCAAATTTATTTTTCAGTTTTTAAAAAATAAAATACACATGATTCATGAAAGTATAAGCATATAGATATTGAATAAAAAACCAAATGAAATTTAAGATTTCAATAAAATGTAAATATTATCTAAAGAAAGTAGAAATTTCCATGTATATAAAATCGATACAAAGATTACTTAGAAAGATAATTAAACAATATTTAAAATTTCTTAATCCATATAGAAAGTAAAAATTGATGAAGTAGTTCTTAAGTATTTGGTAGTTGTCTATGATTATATATCATTAATATTTTGAAAAGGCTAAAATCCCAAAAATTGGCTTATTTTTATAATAATTCATAAAAATAATAGAAACTATATTATTTGATGAATCAATCTATGCCAAATATATAACATAAAATGCATTGAATTTTTTTTTAATGCATATGTGGACAATGGAAATTCAGTCACAACTTCTCTTATTCACATCTAAAAGGGGAATAAAGGAAGAGGAATATGATTTCACAAATTTCACACTCAAGAACAATTATGTGAGATTCTAATGAAATGAAGATTGAAATTTCTCAAGGGAGATTGTACCTAAGGCTATAAATTGATAAAGAAGATAAACTATGGATGCAAAATTATGAAAATATGAAATGTTTGAAAAAACATTGTGATATGTAGAAGGATAGATTGAATGAAATAGAAGTCAAGATAAAGAAGCCAAATAGATAGAGTGCACCTAGAAACTAACAGAGGCTAGAACAAAGACTACTGATGTCTCTTAAATTCTAGAAAATCTAACTTTCGAGTCAATTGGGACACTTACATCAAGCTAGGTGACTTAGTCCTGTTTCGGGGAAATTTTTTCAAAATAGGTTTCAGCCAAAGGGGTATCTAGAACTATAGAAAACACTTTTTAGGCCTGGAAGTGGGACTAATTCACCACTTATGGAAACTTAATCTACCTTCAAGTTTCAAGAAACTCCAAGATGTAATCTGTAGCTTTTAGTCTACACTTTTTCTCCTGAAAATTTTCTAAATTTGAATTTGCAAAATCTAGTTTGTAGGTGATCTCTAAGCTACTTTTATGGCTTTTTTGACTTTAAAAAAAATTGATGAATTGTTGACACCTTTTAACACCTTTCTCTTTGAAAAATCTACATACAAGACCTGCAAAACACACATGCATAGAGGGGAGAAAGGGTTAAGGGTTAGTAAAGAGGGGTTTTCCTTGGTCAAACCTCTATTTGGCAATCAAACCCTTGAAAATGAAATGAAATGAAAAGAGAATGATGAATGAACAACATGCAATGCTACAACTCACCAAACCCTTGATGTGAAAATATAAATATATGCAAGCAATGGCTCCAAAGTGCTTGAACACAAAATTACTTGATTGCTTGATGATTGCTTGAATGATTAAGTGAGTGAAATTAGTGAGTGAATGAATAGGTGAATGGGTGGTAAAAATTAGAGGAAAACCCTATAAATTTATAGATGATTATACAATTTTTTATGAAAATACCACATCATAGGTTGACCTCAAGGTTTAGAAAATAATATCATGCTAGAATTTTGAAATAATTTTTTTTTTTGATGCAAATGGGAATAAGTTGCCCCAACTTGTGATTTGGTCCCACCAGGAAAATTTTAGTGGGTGTAGGGAATTAAAGTGTATTAAATTATGTTTAATGGGATTATTCTCTGAAATAGACTTAAGTAAGGCCTGTAAGTAAAGAGGCCATTTAAACATTTAAGAAAGGGTTAAATTATTGATGAAGCATGAAAGTTTGTTACAATAGATTGAAATAAGGCTTGGTAAATGATAAAAAGAGGTTGTTTAGGTGAATTATATTAAAAGGGTCCTAGAAATGTGTTAAAGTGGGTTACAACTGTTGACAACACTTAAGTAAGACACCACTTGAATTCTTTTAATTTTTCTAGGGCCCAAGACCTAATGTGAATGTGTTGACCAAATTGTAACATTAAATTAAGGCACAACTAAGCCAGAGTCACAAGGAGGACTGAAACAAGACAAAAAAAGTAGAAGGGTTACTTTTTCGGTTTCCACATTTATACCCCACTTTAGTGAGAGGATGAACTTGCTTCAAAATATTACTAAAGTAGACCCATTCACAATCAAGAGGGATTCCCATGAACCAGTGATAGCAAGATGGGAAAACAAAGATGAAGAGGGGTGTTCAAGGCCCCAGGATCAAGATCTCATAACAAACCATCATAAGTGCAAAGGGAACATGCATGATGAAAAGGCACAAGCACACAAAGTGAAAGAGAAGAAAAATAAAGAATGAATTAGATCAAGCTTCAACCATTTGTCCAACATGATGTGGCTCGGATCTAGGTTGTTTGTCTGAAAACATGCATAGTCACTCTGAGGCAATAGACATCATGGTTGTCTGCCAAGTGAGAAGACCTAAAAGGTGAGAAACATATACTCATGGCTAGTATGCACTCAAACACACATGTAGGTGGCTATGGGGAAATTCATGCCTCAAAATGGGCTTCCCACTCAACTATACCAAAGTTATACCTCCTAATAACTTTAATAAGGTGCCACAAAAGAAAATGACTTTTTGAGCTTCATGAGATAAGAAAAAAAATGTATGCTTGGAGCTCATGAACAAACACAATGATACCATAGGCATGCAAGTTGTGTTATGCAAGGTGGCCATATAAAAAATACAAAATGCAACATTTAAAAGATGTTCAAAGGAGTATTTCTTAGTTCATGCAAGGTCTTTAACATAGGGAACATTTTTTCTAATGTCTCCAAGAGAGGACCGATCAAAGAATAGAAGATCCACAACTTGGGGGATGTAGTGTGTCACATCAATCCACCAAGAGAAATGTAATATGATAAGATAGATCACACTCATGAAGGAAATGACACCTAATGTCATCCAAAAAGTGAAAAACACATCGTTTGAAGTAACAAGGTTGCAATGAGAAACTAGGGAAAGGAAAAATGCAAAATGATAATGCCAATGTATGCCTCCACTTTAAAGGAATTGCTGCATGTTGTCCTGTTAGCATGTACTTTAAAGTAGAGAAATGAACAATGGAAACAAGAAAGAAGACATGAGAGCCAAATTGGAAAGCCCTATGCTAAGTCATATGTTTCTGAGTAAGGTTGCATTATGTGAAGAAAAGGAAAAGAAAGGGTTTTCCTCCAAAATGAAAAAACCAAAAACATAAGGGATTAATGGATTTTGGGCTAGTATGTTCTTTTCTATAATGTTTTGTAAGGAGCTTGGAATTGTCATCATCCACCAAATACATCGAACTAGAAGAATGACACAAAGAGAGAAAAAAACAAGAAAAAGAAAGAACCTTTTGGTTCAACATGGAAGAGACATAGGGTGTCTCAACGCTTTATCTCATCCCTAGAAGGAAAAAACAAGCCAAATGAAAAATAAAAGGTGAAAGAAAAGGAAAAGATTTTGGGTCAACATGAAAGAGGCATGAAATGCCTCAATTCCTTGCATCATCCCCAAAAGGAAAATGCAAGAAAAAGACAAAAGAAAAGGAAAATAAAAATAAAATCCTTTTGAGCCAACATGAAAGAGACATAAATATCACAATGACTTGCATCATCCCCAGAAGGAAAACACGAGAAAAAGAAGACAAAAGAAAAAGGTGAAAGGGATGTATGAAATAAAGAGGAATGATGATACAAATAGAGGAATGTCATAAAGAGAGAGAACATCAAACTAAACACCACAAGGGAGCACATTATTCCCATGCAAATACACAAAAGAGAAAGAAAAAGAAAGTGCAAAAGACTAGTAAGGAAAATGTGAGTCAACTGTTGAGCAGGTCATCCACCTCCTAGTCACATTCATGATATGATGAGGGTGGAAAACTAGTCAAAGGGACAAGAGGAAATGCTAAACTACCAAGTTCAACACTCTTTATAGGAGATTTATCGCTTAAGATCATGGAAGAGGAAAACAATGTGTTCAAATCATTATGCATCTCTTTGTCAATTTTGGAAATCTCGTCATTGTCATCCAAATTAATCACAATAGGAGGATGAATGATAATCTGCAATGAAGAGTGTACATATTATTGTGATTGTTGTATAGGATCCATTTTTTGTGGTTGGGGAGGAGGGTCATCATGCATCGCTTCTATCAAGTCTCTATTTTGATTGTCTTTATTTTCTCTTCATGTAACTTATGAGCAAGGGCACAAAATCTATGCCTACACTATCTATCTCCTCTATTACTTAAAGTTTTGTTGTTGAGTTGTGTTTGTGAAGGAGTAGGTTGATCAACCATAGGTTTCTTTTCTTCCGAAATGGGAGGAAAAGAAGGAACCATGGAAGGTTGCTCATCCACTTTCTCCTTTGCTTTGTAAACTTTTTTTATTCAAGGAGGCATGATAGAGTTGTTTTCATTATCTTGTGGTCTCTTGGACGATGTTAGGGAAGTTTTTGGTGTTGGTTGAATTTGGTTGTTTGGTTCTTGTTCGGGTTGAAGTATATTTTCATCTAAGATAGGAGTGTCAGCAGTGGACGTGGACATGTTGCGAAGAGATAATTTTTCTATTTTCTTTGCTTTAAATTTTTGGTAAGAAATGAAAATGAAGTCTTAGACCAAGGTGTTATAGGTTCCATGGGTCAGGAAAAAAGGCTTCTAAGAAAATTTTCCTTTGGAAGACAAGGGATTAATACCACTATGGTGAGTAGTGAGCATTTCATTGTCAAATGGAAACTTTAAGCATTTTTGTATAACCGAAGGGACAACTTTCATTGAGTGAAGCCATGGGTGACCTAGTCGCAAATGAAACTAGTATCACTGCAAGATGATGGAGAATGTGACATCCAATGTTTTTGGTCCTATTTGTAATGGAAGGACAACTGATCCTATCATAGGGAAAGAAAAACTATTATGTTTCTTGATCCATGCTTTCAGTTTATCATAAACATCTTGATAAATATCATGTAATACCAAAAATTCCTCAGTGATCATGTTCTCTCCATAGGCAAAATCTACTAGTATCCCAATAGTGAGCTTGTCATAGATATGGTCAGCTATGTAAAGAGAACCATGAGGGATATTATTAAGTATTTCTTTAGAGGATAAAGTAATATCAAGAGATTTCATAGGTTGGCCCTTACAAGGGATAACGTCTATCACACCTACTATTTCATCCATAGGATTAACATGGGTAGTATTTGGAATGGTATTAGGATGTTCATCATGTGTATCAACATTCATCACATCATTCTTTGTAGTTTCACTAGCTTCGTGAACTGAAAAATTATGTTTGGGCATGGGATCAGTGAAAATTTGCAAATTTTGATTTAGAGGGGCAACAGACTTATTGCCTTGATAATTAACACCTGCAATGGATAGATGGATAGAATCAATGAGGTCTTGCACAAGATATTTAATATGCTTACAATGTTTTGTGCCATGTCCTTTTTGTCTATGACAATGTCAATAAGCATTGGATTTAAAGTTTGGAGGTAAAGGCTTTGTAAGATTGGGTGCTTTGATGGTAAACAAGGTAATCATTTGTTGTTGTAAAAGCTAAGACATTTTGTTATGAAGGGTGTTTGGTAAAGGTGTGAATCATCTTTTTGGGTCTCCATAACTAAAGGGCACTGTGGTTTTAACAATTGTTGTACATGGATTTTGATAGTTTGAAGTGGTTGTTGTGGGGGGTTGAACTATAAGAACCCTTTGTTTTCCTTTCTAAATTGTTGTTGACAATTGTTTTGGTTGGCATGTTTAGAATTCTCAACTCAACTAGAAGTGGACTTTGCATCTCGACTACTAATTGAATTGTGATAATCATAAATGGAAGTACACAAGTGCATGAAGGAGGAGAATTTCATGATGGTGAGATTTTATTGAAGTTTACTTTGTAATATTTTGATAAACATCTTTTGAAGGTGTGGATCAAGAATCTTGACATCGATTTGGGAATAAAGTGATTGATAGTGTGAGATAAAATTAGTTATCTTTTCATCCTCATTTTTCTTGCATCTCATCAAATTGACCAAGGTATTCTTGGGAGTCATATGCACTTGGAAATTATTTATAAATAAATAAAAAAGTTCATTAAAAGAATGAATTGAATTGTTGGTAAAGAAGAGAACTATTCCAAGGTAGTGTCCTTTAAAGTCCTAGGAAACAGTTTCACTAACAGTTTATCATCAAGGAAAAAGTCACTACATAGGGAAGTGTAGAAATTAACATGGTTAGAAGGATCTCCCTTCCCTCCGTATTTCTAAAATCTAGCCAGATCTCTACTCCTTGTGGCATCAGTGTTCACAATATTTCCAAGGACAATGGGTTGCTCTAAACATAATAGGTGGCTGGTTCATTCTGATTTTGGTTTATGGTGGATATTTGTTTTTACATGGATGAAATAGTTTGGAAAAGATGGGTTATGAGAGGGTCATTGTAAGTTGTATGAGGTTGAAGAAAAAGTAGTGATGGAGTGTATGTAGTGGTAGGGAAAGTAAAGGGAGTGCTTATAGATGGTATTGTAGAAGAGGATAGAACATACGATGCCACATAGGAAATAGGGATTCTAACAAGAATAGTCGAGGAAGGAGTAACATTAATAACTTGTTGGAGTGTAGTTGTGACATGAGGAGTGGTATAGGTAGGTATAGAGCCTACTATTGAGGGAGGAGGAGTGTGAGGTCCTCCTTGGCTAACCACATTGTTTGCTGGTTGAGATATACTAGAGGTGGAAATAACATGTTTTGTATATATCTCAACTATTTGTTTCACAATGTCTAGGCCTTCTTCACATTCATGCATATGGTGGATGTTTTCTATGGTAGTAATTGCAGTGGCTAAAAAATTTTCAAGGCTTACATGATGGTGTAGATGTGTTAGGTCATCATGAATGTTCATTATTTTGTCATGTTAGATATGATTAGTTTGTGTGTCAACTTGCATTTTATTGTAAGGAAAAGAGTTTCTAAAGGTAGTATCTATGTCAAGTGTGCCATTTTCCATACTAGGAGTGGAAGATTTAGATAACCAAGATCCACAAAGAGTGTGTTATCATGGGATAACATGAGTCTCAAACTTCTTCTCACTAAGGTATTAGCAACAAGACACCAAACACTCATGCAAAGGTCTCTAATGTGAGGTGAATGCAAATGAAATGTAAACTAATAAGAATGAAATTCTTGAAATTGAAATTCCAAAAAATAAAACTGAAATGAAAAAACAAGAAGAAGAAACCTAGAAATGTAGTGAAAAATATGCAAGTGGAGTAAGTCGCCTAGGGTGGAAAATGAATCTATGTAGTGTTTTTCTTGAAAATTTTCATATTTTTTTAATTGGATTTTATACTTTTTTGATTTTTAGGTGCATATACAATATGAAATGATAGAATTTTGTTGATTTTCAATGAAATGTAATGTAAAAATTCAAGCTCTATGAGCTTTTCACTAATGAAAATTTTAAATCCCTAGGATGCAATTTAAACAATGCAAAATATAATGCAATATTAATTCTATGATGTCAATTCACTTGTTCAACATCAAAATTATAAATATAATGTTCTAAAGTTATGTTCACCAAAATGTGGACAGTGGAAATGGAGTCACAACTTCTCTTATCTACACCTAAAAGGGGAATAAAGGAAGAGGAATATGATTTCGTAAAGTTTACACTCAAGAGGAATTCCATAAGATTCCAATGAAATGAAGTTTGAATATATCAATGGAGATCATTCCTAAGTCTATAAACTGATAAAGAAGATAAACTATGGATACAAAACTACGAAAATGTGAGATTTTTGAAAACACACTATGATATGCAGAAGGATAGATTAAATGCAATAGAAGTCAAGATAAAGAAGCCAAATACATAAAGTGCACCTTGAAACTGACAGAGTTTGAATTGAAGACTATTGATGTCTCTAAAATTGTGGAAAATATGATTTTCGAGTCAACTGGGACACTTACACCAACTGGGTGATTTAGTGCTGTTTCAGGGAAATTCTACCAGAACAAGTTTTAGCCAAAAGGGTATCTAGAACTGTAGAAAAAAAAAATTAGGCTTGGAAGTGGGACTAATCCACCATTGATGGTGACTTAGTCCACCTTTATTTTTTAGGAACTTCAAAGGTGTAATCTATAGCTCTCAGTCTACACTTCTACTCTTCACAAGTTTTTGAATCTTAATCTACAAAATCTATTCTATAAGTGATATCAAAGCTTCTTTTAGGGTTTTGTTGAATTTGAAATAATTTGATGAATTTTTGACACCTTTTAACACCTTGATCTTTGACAAATCTACATACAAGACCTACAAAACAAACATGCAAAGAGGTGGAAAAGGGTTAATATTTAGTGAAGAGGGGTTTTCCTTGGTCAAACCCCAATTTGGTAATCAAACCCTTGAAAATATATGAAATGAAAAGAGAATGATAAATGAACAACATGAAATGCTACAACTCACCAAACCCTTGATGTGGAAATCTGAAGATGTGCAAGTAATGGCTCCAAAGTTCTTGAACACAAAATCACTTGATTGCTTGAATGATTAAGGGAGTAAAATTAGTGAGTGAATGAATGGGTGAATGTGGGGTCAAAATGAGAGGAAAACCCTATACTTATACATGATTATACAAAATTTCTTGAAAATATCATATCACAGGTTGACCTCAAGGTTTAGAAAATAATATCCCACTAGTATTTGAAATAATTTTGATTTTTGAGCCAAGTGGGACTAAGTCATCCCAAGTGGCGAGTTGGTCTCACTAGAAAAATTTATGTGGGTGTTGGGAAAAAAAGTGTATTAAATGATGTTTAAGGAGATTATTCTCTGAAACACACTTAATTAAGACATGTAAGTGCATTAAGAGGCCATTTAAACATAAGAAAGGGTTAAATTATTGATGAAGAATGAAAGTTTGTTACAACACATTGAAATAAGGCTCGGTAAATGATAAAGAGAGGTTTTTTAGGTGAATTATATTAAAAGGGTCCTAGAAATGTTTGAATGTGGATTCCCACACTTTACAATAGTTAAGTAAGACACCACTTTAATTATTTTAATTTTTCTAGGGCCCAAGACCTAATGTGAATATGTTGACCACATTACAACATTAAATCAAGGCACAACTAAGCCAAAGTCACAAGGAGGACCTAAACAAGACAAAAAGGGTAGAAGGATTACTTTTTCATTGTCCAAAATGTCTAATTACATTGATGCTTTTAATCAATCAAACTAAGGTTCCCATCAACTTAATAATAAATTACTAGTATATAAATGGAACCTATGAAATATGAATATGGTGTTGGTGATTGATTGATTGATGTAATCACACCCACTTTCCACGAGGTTCCACCCAAGGAAAACCCTCAAGATATCAATGCAAGGGAGATTGAAATCTTGCAATAGGCTTGTCCTAGGGATTGAATATGATATAATGAGGGGTTCACTACCAATTTTAGACTTGGAAAAGACAATGCAATGCAAGTTGTAAAACAAAGCCCTAATTGAATGCAAATTAACTCTAAATGACCAAGAAATATGAACAAAATGCAAAAAAAAGTTATAAAACTAGCAGTGTGCACCAAGGAGACTGAAGAAGGTAGAATGGAGGTTAAGAATTCTAAAAAATCTATTGCCACTGTTGATTGGGACTCATTCACCAAGCTAGGTGAATTAGACCAGTTTCTGGGAAAATGTGTAGATACAAGTTTCAGCCAAAAGGGTATCCTGATATGTAAAAATCTCTGTCAAGCTTGTACAGTGGGACTCATTTACCAATGGTGACGAATTAGTCCACTTCTTCTTTTTTAGAAATTTTGAGCTGGATTATTTTCCTCTCGGTGTGCTCTACTCTTTTTGACTGGTTTTTGGATTTGAAACTACAAATTGCCACCTGTAGACCTTCTCCAAGCTTCTCCAAGGCTTCATGGAAACTTTAGGGATTTGAAATCTTTTCTCCAACTTTTATTCTTCACAAATATACAACTTGTCCCTACAAATCACACAAAAGAAGAGGGGAAAATGTTGTGGGGGTTAGTGAATAGGGGTTTTCCTTCCTCAAACCCCTTGTTGGTAATTAAACCTTGAAATGAAAGAAAATATATAAGGAGAATGATGAATGAAAAAAATAAAATGTTACAACTTACCAAACCCTAACAATAAGGTGCTACAAATGTGCTTGAAATGACTGCAATGAATGTGGTTCTTGACTCTTTCTTGTATGATGTTAATCTTGAATTCAATGCTTGGATCATGAACTCTACCTCATAATTATTAGCACAATAACAAACATGAAGAATGCAATATTTGACATGATGATTGACACTTGAAGGATGCTCTAAAATGCTTGATAATCTACCCTTGAAATTCCTTGAATGCTCTTGTGAATGCTCAAATTCTCTTGTGAACTCTAGAATTCTTGTAAAATTTTCTAGGTGAGAATATGAGTGAAAGAACCTTGTATTGATACTCAAATATGTAAGAATTCCTACAATTACAACACTACAAGCCAAAATCATATCTAGGAGAATAAAAACCCACAAAATTTTTGAATTAAATTTGAATCTTGGTCACAAGGGACTCATTTGCCCAAGGTAGCGAATGAGTCCCACTAAACATAATGTATGGGACCAAAAATCAAAAGTTCTTAGAAATGTGTGAAACTTGCATCGAGGCCAAAAATACCTAGGTGGGACTCATTCTCCCAAGGTGGAAAAGGAGTCCTAAACATTAAATTTAGGCCACACAAGCCAAGAACATATGAATTATGATTGGTTACTGATTGGTGTTAGGATTATCCTTAAAAAAAGTAATAAATGAGGCTTATGGATGTAAAATAGGGCCAATTAAAGCATGAGAAAGCCCAATTATTAATGAAAATCCTAGAGAAGTGTGAAAGTGTGTTAAAACACCTTACAAAACTCCAAATAAAGCAAGATTAAGGTTTATTATAACTAAAATTATGTTTATTGTGCTTAGTTAATTAGTAAAACCTTAGAAAAGTGTGAAAGTGTGTTACAACGCTTTTGCAAGGAACCATTAAAATTTCATTAGTTCACAAGGGCACAAGACCTAATGTGAATGTGTTATCCACATTATAACATCAAATCAAGGTAACATTAAGCCAAAATCACAAGGAGGGCCCAAACAAGTCAGAAAAAGTAGAAGGGTTAATTTTTTGGTGAGTCCAATAAATATATTATTATTTTTGTATTAATATTAGTATGTTAAGTTGTTACATTCAAAACTAGAGTCTAGTTTAGATCACTATGATTTACGGATTCTTTTTGTCAACATAACTCATGAGAGTAGAATTTACATCAAGCCCATACAAGGTTATATGCTTTGCAAAATATAGATGCCACCCATTGTGAAAAAAATACATGTTGAGTTATATTTAAGATAAAAAATACTTGTCATCTACCTAAACCACTAGTAGAGAGGAAAAACATGCTACTTATTACAACTCGCTTCATCTTCACACAACTTCCTGCTTGTTGGCTGAGTGACCTCATCTAAGATAGCTAGACAAGGTTGAGAGGGTTGCCTTGGAATTTTGACATCACCACCAGTTACATTATTGAAAGTCCTTTGAAATTCATTTAGTGCTCAAATGCCTTGGCTTCCAGATTATTCTAGTGGTAGGCATGCCCAAATCTCACCTCTCCCCTATTTATTTCCATGTTTCCTTCCCTAATTAGCATCCAAAACTTGGGCATGGAGATTTCAATGTGAATTGAGACTTGCAAGAAAATGTTAAGAACCATGATTCATTTAGCAGACTCGGTGAGCTTACTCCTACATATTTGAAACTTATATTTATTATGTGCCCTCCAAATGTGCCATAAAATTTCAAAATACAAATAATCCAAAAACATTTGATTATCTCTACTCAATTTATTTATTATAATTAAAACTTCTTTCCAATTAAATTCTTCATCTAAGTTCCAAATTAGTAAATTAATTCAAAATATTTTCCAAATTTCATTCACATAGAAACAATAAAAAAAGATATGCATAATATATTCTACAACTCTGCAAATACTACAAATCTCTATAATAGAAAAAATAGTCTTATAAGGAACATTTTGCAAAAGAATAAGCCATCTTAAGCAAGCCTTTTTAGGCTCTTTAATATTATTCCAAATTGAACTAAATATCTTATTCCACTTGCTATTTAGGAGTGACACTCCCCAACAATTATTAACATGCCCAATTAAATAGACAAAACTAACAAGATCATTATACATAAATTTAGATTTAGTATGTTTTAATTCAATACAATCCTTCCAGATGAGGTTACAACCAAGATTAAGTTCCTTTTCATTGCTCGAGGGAAAAACATCTTTACATGCTTCCACAAGAAAATTATAGGTTCTTTAGTTAGAAGTGGGAAAGTGAAAAAAAAGACATTAAATTATCCTTGATTTTAATTCTATTGTTGGCTAGGATATCTTGGAAGTTTTGGATATTAATCTGGTTCCATTTCTTAGCTGAATATCCTTATAGAAAAGAAAAAAGTTTGCTATTATTCTTGAGGTTACACTAGATGGAATTGAAACTTTAGCATTTCAGGTTATTGTTAATAGCCACATTACTAGAATTAAACTCAACATTATGTTTAACAAACTCCTAAGCCTTCCACAGGATTTTGAAAACCATGGAGCCAACTAGATTCATTGGGTACTTAATCACGAAAAATATCATAGATTGGAAAACCTTTCCAAGCCTTAGCATTTTTTGGGGTAGCAAGAATGATATTGTTCCTTACCAAGATCTTCAATGGCTCATTGCCATCCATAGCTTTGGAAATCCAATTAGAGGCCAAAGAAACACCTTGAAGCCTTAGATGCTTCAACCCAACCCCCCATGAGCCTTTGAATAGTACAACACCTCTCCCATTTCACTGGGTGCCTTTTCCTCTTACCTTTACCATTTTACGAAGGGAAATTTCATATTCCTTTTTGGATCACATTCAATTGATAACTACTGAAAAAATAAAAATATGAAAAATAAATATTGTATGAAGACATGAATTTTTTTGGTAGACCTGTAGTTTACCCGTACATGAGAGGTACTATCTATTCCATCCCTGCAAAATTTTCTCAATTTTTCCACTAATCCACAACAAAATTTCCTTTAGATTTAGACACATGGTAAAAGGTATGTCTAGATACCTTATCTATTTACTTGGACCTCCCCACTGAAAATTAAACATTTTAATCTAATCAAGTGGAAAGTCTTCCCACCCCATGAAATTGGATTTAACATTAGAAATTTTTGTACCTGAAGCATGTAAAAATAGGTTAATTTTAACCATAAGAGATTCAAAGTTTTTTTCTTCAAGCTCTAGGAAGATAGTAGCATCATCATCAAACTGGATATTGATTAAATCATTTTCATCTGGGATATTTATGCCTTTGATCCTTAAGGATTATGAGTGGTCCCTAAGAATGTAGTGAAGAGAATTTGAAGCAATTACAAAGAGGGAAGGAGCCAAGGGACACCCTTGGCTAATGGACCTCTCAAGTTCAATATCTTTACAAGGCAAGCTAGTTATTTCAACCAAAGCAACAACATCTTTGAGTAGGGTTTTGACCATGCTTTAAAATAAAATAGGGAATCTAAAAGCTTCCAAAGTTGTCTTTAGAAAGGACCATTCCACTCTATCATAGGATTTTTCAAAGTCTAATAAGAACATAGATGAGTTAAACTTCAAGAATTTGGATCACTCCATAGCCTCCAAACTTGCAATGAGATTTTCCAAAATATATCTCCCCTTAATAAATTCTATTTGAGTGCTATTGATAAATTTTGGGATAAAATTCACTAGCCTAAGTGCTATAACCTTGGCCAAAGTCTTCTATAAAACATTAAGCAAGGGCATTGGCCTCCAATTCTTGATAATATTCTTGTCCCCACTTTGGGAAGACATTTTATGATGCCCTTATTAATGTCATTCCCTAGGAAACCTCTTTCCAAAGCTTCATTGTAGACATAGAGAAGATCATCACAAATCTAGTGTAGGAAGGTTTTGAAGAATTCCATAGTCAAACTATCTTTTCTAGGAGACTTATCATTTAACATAGACAAAATGGAATTCTTAATTTCCTCATTAGTAATGGAAGCAAAGAGTTTTGTGCCATCTATTTCACTTATCATCTTTGGATAATTCCTTTGATAACCTCTCTAGCCTTATAGTTAGCTTCAGTACCTCCTTCAAAGGTGAACAATTTTTTGAAGAAAGTGTGGAATTGATTGAGAATTTCTTCTTGTGATGTATACAACTTATTTTAGGATATGACAACTCCTTCCTTGGATCCTGAACTTGCAATAGAAAATCACCCTCACACATACAAGAGAAGCAGACACAAATATTTTACCAAATATCAAGAATGATATTTAGAAATGAGATGAAAAATTACATATATTGTACAAGCCTTTTAAAGACATGAAAAATGCAACAATTGAAAAATAACCTGCTATGGAAAAAACCACCAAAATAATTAATGTAAGTTAAACTTAACACTAACAATCACCCTTAAGTGCAAACTTAGGGAGATTATTGTACAAAATGAAATGAAAGATGGGTCCTAGCTACAAGGTCATGTTAGGTACATATGTATAACTACAATGCAAAAAATAAATCTCTCACAACTAGAGAAAAGGAGAAAATCCCTATGGGAAAAAAACCCTCTCCAAAAGAGAGAAAATAAAAACAAGATGCATCGATGGATGACTCAATTACAAGCCCCAAGGAATACATACATAATGCATATACAATCAACAAAACCACTCATAAGAGGGAAAGAGGGAGACTATATAGCCCCCTAACAATGTTTAATTACCTAAAAAAAATGTATGTACATGAAGAAAAAACATGATCCAATGTCGACAAAAAACTTGTCTCCCTTTTGGAAGAAACAAAACCAAGTAAAAATATAGGAATTCTTCCCATTCTAAATAGGAATTAGCAAGTGAAACCCAAATTTAGGATGATAATGTTTCTATAATCTACTCATGTGTCGCTAAGACCTTGGAAGGTGATGCCATGAACCAATCAGGAACATGCCCAATCACAATAGAAGGTGATAAACAAGGTACCACTGGGAAGTAATTTTTAACAGTCTTCAAAGAAAGAGGAGTGATAATAGTTGTACCACAACTATCATCAAATAGGAAAATTAATCCTTCAAATGTGTCTTCCAAGCCTGAAATGTGAGATTCCATGAACAATGAACTAATGTTTGGTAAATACAAATCCCAATCAAGAAGACAATGATAATCTTGTTGCTTAGGAATGATGGAAGAACTTAATGAAGGTGGATCAACTATTTCTAACAAAGAATCAAGAACCTCTTAAGCAATTGCAGCCTCATCTGAAGTCTCAAAAATCTCTAAAGGATAACAAGCATGGATATCTTTTCTGAAGAATAAAGAGGTGCATTGGTATTGGAAAGAGGATTGTCGAGAGATGGTGGAGTATCATGATCTCCATATGATTCTCCAATGTAAATCCAAAGATCACAAGGGCACTCAAAACAAATCAAGGTCATCATTTATATGCTTAAAAATAACTCTAAAGACTCTAGCCCTATATCCTTTCCAAATAATATACCCACAACGTGTTCCTAGAATAGGGACTTCATTATACAAATATGGAAATATATTTTTCTCACTAAAATGGGTGAGAATAAAATCACTCCATTGCCTAAAGTTCCCTTTCTCCAAAGATACCATTATAACTGATAATTCTTCAAAAAATTCCAAGATAGTGCTTTCACAAGTATAAAAAAATCCAAAAAAGAATTATAAGATTTTAAAAAATATATATTTGGTGAAAAAATTGTACCATTCAACCATCATGATTGTATCGACACAAGAATCCTCTTAATTTCCAAGCACAAACCACAAGAGAGACGTTGTCCATGTCATGTGAGGCATGCTCACAGTTGATATATGATGGAAAAAGCTATATCAATAGCCCAAAAACACATAGCACCACCAGTGTGGGACTAAAGTCCCTATCAACTAATTTGAATCTATAACATGGGCCCTCTTTGAAATGTTACATAGAAGATGAGAACCCTAAATATTTAGGGTAAACTTTATAAATCTTAAAGTTTCTCAAATATTTGTCCACAAAAGGAAAAATGTATAGTTTTCTTTCATATTTATCCATCATAGGGCTTTGGCCAGCACTAGATCACACATTTCAACAAAATTTCCAATGTCTACTCTTGTCATGCCTCTAATGGTACCTCTACTTAGTGAAATCTACCATCTTACAATCACTCACCTCCAAATAGAAAAATCATGCCCCCTAAATCACCCTTTGCATAGTGATTTCAGGGCTTTATTCACAACAATTCATGGTGAAATAGAGAGAAATATAGGGTTCTAAAAAGAGTTTTAGAACATATAAATAGAGGGTTCTAAAGGCTGCACAAAAAATGAATTTCACCTCATTCGCTAGTCAATAAATTCAGCTTCAAATCACAAGCACAGAATAATAACATGTACCAGTGATCAAAATAATTAGCCTAATCTAGGTGTAATTTCCAACACCTAGCAAGTGCCAAATATGGCACAAATTATATGGCATAGATCAAGCACCCATAAAATCAAATCAACTGTCAAGCATTCACAAAAAAGAAGAAGAACTCAAACTGCCTTCAAATCGGGCCTTCAATGGGAGAATTAGGAAACAAAAGAAATGTGCCCCTTGCAGATCTCATGAAGGTTTTTCCCTTAATTCCTTCATTCTCACTCAAATGAAACAAACAAGAAAGGTTTAAAATATGATCATGCCACCAGTTATACCAAGATAGCTCCTCGGTTCACAAACTTCAACCCAAATACAAGTTATTTTGTTGTAGATAATTTCTAGCAACAAGAAAATGAAGAATAATAAAAATATGAGAACTTTAAATTCAATAAATTTCAAATGCTGAAAAAACTTTAACATGCAAAAAATTGCCCGGATCTCCTCAGCAAAAACTCTCTAGGAAGGTGAGCAAGAGGAGGATCTTTGATACCATGTAGGAGATGGAACCTCCTTCCCAAGATTCTCAAACTACAACAATAAATTTCCCTCACACATATGAGAGAAGTAAACACAACTATTCTACCAAATATTGAGAATGATATTTAGAAATGAGATGAATAATTGCATACTATACAAGCCATTTAAGTGCATGAAAAATGCAATAGGTGAAAAACTACCTAATATGAAAAAAACCACCCAAATAATTAACCTATGTCAAACTTAACACTAACACTAATCACCTTTAAAAAATTTATTAATCTGTTCCTTAAATCTTTTTTCCTTAATGTAGTTGAAGAAAAAATTGGAACTAAATCTTTTTTCCTTAATGTAGTTGAAGAAAAAATTGGAACCCTTGTCCCCATACTTAAGCCAATTCAACTTACCACGAACCTTTAGCCCTTGGATCCTCCTCAAGTTTTCCTTAGCCATTTTAATAAAAGGTTAATATTATCTAAATAAAGTAAACATTTCCATGTATATAAAATGTATACAAAAATTAGTTAGAAAGAAATTAAACAATATTTAAAATTTCTAAGTCTACATAAAATGTAAAAAAATGATGATTTAGTTATTAAGTATTTGGTAGTTGTCTATGATTATATATCATTAATATTTTGGAGACATTATAATCCAAAAAATTGGCTTTCTTTTATAATAATTAATAAAAATAATAGAAACTATATTCTTTGATTAATCAATCTATGCCCTCTACAACATGGAATGCATAAAACACACTTTTTAATGTGCTAGAAGACATTGATGCTTTCAACCAATCAAACAAGAGTTCCCATCAAATTAATAATAATTTATTAGGTATAAATAGATTTCATTCTATATTAAAATTTTTTATCAAATAAATATACTTAAAAATAACAAATCTATCTTTAGAGAAATCTATGTAGATGTAGCGTAGAAAAAAGTAACCCTTTTTCACACTTAGCTTGGGAATTAACAATTAATGATAAAATGTACTTGATTGTTAATTATTTAAGGTGGTGTAAAGTGTCTTATTGCACTTTCACACTAATCTAGGGATTCCTTAATTCATTGAATTTAAATAGCCCTTTAATTCAAATCTAAGCCTTATTAATTGCATTTTTCAAGGATCTATCCCAACACCCATTAATGATATTACATGAAATTTAAATTTGGAAATGTTGGAGTCCAAGAAAACTATGCTAAGACCCATTCGTCACTTTGGGCGAATGAGTCCTCCTAAACTAAGACACACCTTTTTTGGAATATTTGAGATGGGTTTTTGTTATTTCACCTCCCCAAAACTTGGTTCTAAACAATTGTGTTAGGACCCATTCGCCCAAGGTGGTGAATGGGTCCTTCTTACTGTGGACACTCATTTTTGAATTTATTTGTGGCAATATTTTAATGATTTTCAATTCTAGATATGATGTCAGCTTAGATTATTTGAATTTCAGGGTTAATCCTTAGATTCAGTATAAATATGAGGTTAATTCACATGTTTCATCTAAGCAATCTAATATTTTCAAAAGAGCTTCCTAATACTTCACAAGATAATTATAGAGAACTTCAAAAGCATTTTCAAGGACATTCAAAGGCAGATTATTGAAGTTTATTTGTAGAAATTCAAGATCATATCATCATGTCAAAGGAATAGTGCATCAAACATGTTGAGCTAGTGTGTTGATGTAGTATATCCATTTACAAGCATTATTTTACATCTAATTCAAGATCAAGATCTATATTCTACATGGCCACTTCATGTTATTTTGTAGATTTACATTCCAAGACATCTCCCAAGGTATCATCATTTCATAATTCATGTTTCATGCTTCTATTTCATTATTTCATCATAAGGTTTAAATACCTAAAATTTGTTTGACAAAGGAAAACCCCTATCCTTTAACAATCAATTTTTTTTTCTCCCCTTTGATTTCTGTTTGTAGGTTCATAGGTTGAAGATCAAGTGGAGAGTAAGATTGAAACAAAATTGTCAAAGTTGTCATCCATATTGCAGGAATACAAAAACAAGACTACATAATTTGTTTTAGGTTTTCGGTAGCTAAGCATTGAGGAGCTAGAAGTGCAGACACCAAGGAATAGAACCTAGAAGTTTGTTTTCAGAAACCCTAATAGGGACCCATTCGCCACTTGGGGTGAATGAGTCCTCTTTAACCTAAAAACAAGTTTTTAGTAAGGTACACATTGTTTTAACCTCTCAAAATGTCCCCCATTATTTCTATAATAGTTAGGAGTCATTTCTAATTGTTATTTATGCACTTTAGCCTTCATAATTCAGTGAAACATCCATAAGAAAAATGTAGTGGCTCATCATCTTGTTCATTCATTTTCGTGAACTCTACTTTTCTTTGTTTTATTTTGGTGAACCTGACATATTGAACATTGTAGTTTTTTTTTATTTTGGATTCTTTCCTTGCATCCTAGGTTAGATATTGCATTCATTCATGTTGAATTAAATCTCATTTAGGGTTTTCTAGTTTGAATTCAAAATTGCATCTCATTTAGGGTTTATAATTGCATTGCTTTGCATTCTTTAAATCTGAAAAATAAAAATATTATTTAGATCACATAAATTTACATTTGAAAATAAAAACAAAATTGCATGTGAAATTAGGTTTTTTCATTGATCATTTTATTACCTTTTCTACCTACATTTCATAGTACATTTGCAAAAATCTAAACTGAAAGTTACTGCTCCAGACCTAAAACTGAAACACATTGCAAAAAACATAAAAGTCAATCAAATATAGTTAAAAAATCATACTCTAGGACCCATTCACCCCAACTGGTGAATGAGCCCTAATCAGACCTCAACTACATTTTCTAGCATATGAAACTCACTAAAAAATGCCTAAAAATTAGTCAAGAACATTTAAAAAGTCATCATCTAGGACCCATTTTCCCCAACTAGCAAATGAGTCCCTAATCATGTATTGATCTGAATTTTCTAGAATACAAAATCTCTATTTAGGCTTCTATTTGTTGTTGTTACATTTTTGTTTCAGTTTTTTGATTTGTTGTTTCAATAAAGTCATTGAATCTAGCTTAATTTGCTTAATTTATTGCATTGTCAAAATTGAAAATTTCATTTACAACATCCCATTTCCATTTTATTGCATTGTGTAATACACAAGTTACCATATTTAAGTCTGAAAATTTGAAAATGGATAAGTGTTTTAGCAATGTATGGAAATTATTGTTCTTTTTGGTTGATGTTTCAAGTTGTTTTTTCTAGAAATGACCCTAATGCGATTGAACCTACTCATGCTCACCCAACTCCTAATGAGTGTCCTCATGAATTTGACATAATTCGAGAAGATGATGATAGCATAAATGAATTCATAAATGATTTCTTTAAATAGCTTTAGAATAATGCATCCTTCTATCCTTCCATGAAAAAACCAACACAACTTGAGATGTTTGGTCTTTTACATACTGAAATTGAGTCACAAACTTAGCCTAAACTTCCAATCATGAGTGAACTTGGTTCCTCTAGTAAAGTGCATAGTCATTCATCTTATGTTCACAAAGTAACCAATACTCCTATCAACCTTGAAGAGACTTATGGCAAAGGCTTTAAGATTTTAACTAACCATGGATGTGACATAACTAGCAATCATGGAATTCATAAAATTTTAGAGGAAATTCCCATTGAAAAAACAAAAGGAATGAGATATCAAGATCATCCTCCTGGCATAAGTATCCTCCTTCCTAAAGAACAACCAATGCCTTGTAATGATGATAAATAAGATGGACATTTTAGTTCCTCCTACTCTATCTACACCTAGATAAGTTGGTGAATCTAGAAAGGAACAAATGCCTTATAAACTAAAGAAATTACAATTCCCTTGTCCACCATTTGAAACTAAAAGAAATTCACACATACTTCTAAGTCAAGGAATTATTGCATTACCACCGATAAGAGAAAATTGAAATCTAAATCCCAAGAATACAAATACATATCATTGTAGATATCATAATTTTTTTTGAAATAATACTAATGAATGTCATGCTTGACAAAAAATATTTAAAAAGTTTGATATCATAAAGGTAGTCCTGTAAAGTCATGCACTCTCTTTTTTGCAAGGAGCTCATTATCATTATCTATCTTGGCTCATCCTTGTCCTGCACTTAGTGGGGGCAAGGGGCTAGTATTGTCCTAGTTTTGGTACATGTTGTTATCCCTTTGGCTAGTTGTCTGCCTTCCATTTATACAACCTAAGATTGGGATGTGGATGACCTGCTATAGGTTAATTCACATGTGCCTTACTAGTATTTGGCCTTTTCATGTTTCTTTATGTGATTGTATGTGTGTAATGTGATCCCCGTAATGTTTTCTTTTTTTATGTATCTCTCTCTTTTCAAGCATTCCTATATATGTACCTACCTTATTCTCTATGTCATAAACCTTCATCCTTTTTCATTTTTCTTGTTTTTTTCTTTTAGGGATGACACAAGGTATTGAGACATTTAGGTTTCTTCCATGTTGACCATAAATTTTTTCCTTTGTCCTTTTTCAATTTTCTTGTGTTTTCCTTTTGGGTATGATGCAAGGCATTGAGACATTTAGGTCTCTTCCATGTTGACCTGAAAGGATTTTTCCCCCTTTTCACTCTTTTTGTTTAACTCTTCTAGTTCTATGAGTATTTGGGAAATGATGATGGTTTTGAGTTATAAAACAACATTATACCAAAGATATATTGACCCTGAATCCATATATCCCTTATGTATTGTTGTGGGCAACCCCTTCCTTCCTATTTCATGGTGTAGCCTTATTTTGGAAACATATGACCTAGCATAGGTTTTTTTGAGGAAAGACCTCATTTCTTAGGAGAAAACATTGGCTACTTTAAAGTAATTTCTCACAATAATGGTGTTAGCAACCGCTTTAAAGTGGGGGCATACATCGATGAAATCTTTCAACATTTTTCATATTTCATGATATGAGTTGCTTTTTTATTATGACATTTCCTTTTCTTGGTGGTGTCATTCGGTTTGATGTTCTCCAAGAATGTGATATTTCTAAGCATATGATCTCCCTTGGTGGCATGATGCAAAATGTGAGGCATCCCATGACAGGAAATTTGATACACTTTGACTTGTCCTCTCTTGGAGACATTAGGCACAATGTTCCCTAAGAAGAAGACCTTACATGAGTAAAGAAAAATCCCCTTTAACAAAAACATATAGACATAACATTCAAAAGCATTCATAAAAGGATAACATTGTGGTGCCTTATCGAAGTTGTCAGGAGGATAACTTTGATATGGTATGGGAGGCTAATATGACTCTCATTTTCCACCTCATTGGGATAACTCACCTAGTGGACAACCTATGGTTCCACTACCCTAGAGTGATCATGCATGTTACAAATTGTGTATATAGAAAAAGTAACCCTTATACTTTTCTTCCTTTTTGGGCCCTCCTTATGATTTTGGCTTGATTTTGCCTTGATTTAATGTTGTAATGTGGTCAACACATTCACATTAGGTCTTGGGTTCTTGTGAATTATTAAGAACTTTATGATTCCTTGCAAAAGTGTTGTGAAGTGTTGTAACCCACTTTCATGCTTTTCTAGGACTCTTTTATTATAATTCGCCTATATAACTTATTTTTATCACTTACCAAGCCTTATTTTAAAGTTTTATAAAGAGTTGTAACAAACTTTCACACTTTTCTAGGCTTTTCATCAATAATTTAACCCTTTCTTATGCTTAAATGACCCCTTAATGCACTTGCAGACCCTACTTAAGTGTGTTTCAAAGAATAATCTCGTTAAAAATCATTTAATATAGTTTAATTCTCAAAACCCATTCAAATTTCCCTAGTGGGACCAAGTCGCCACTAGGGGAAACTTAGTTCCAGTTGGCACAAAAATCAAAATTATTTGAAAATTCTAGTAGGATATTATTCTCTTAGCCTTGAGCTCAGCCCGTGATGTGTTATTTTTGGGAAATTTTGTATAATAACGTATGAATAAAGTATTTTCCCCTAATTATCACCTCCAAATACATTCGTACATTCACTCACTCACTATTTCATCAACTTAATGATTTTCAAGAATTTTAGGAATGATCAAGCATATAATATTGGAGCATCTACTTGCATATATTTAGATTTCTACATCAAGGGTTCGGTGAGCTGTAGCATTCCATGTTGTTCATTCATCATTATCTTTTCATTTCATTTCATTTTCAAGGCTTTAATTACCTAACCAAGGTTTGACCAATGCAAATCCCTATTCACAATCCCTTAACCCTTTTTCCCCTCTTTGCATGTGTGTTTTGAAGGTAAATTGTATGAATATTTGTCAAAGAGCAAGGTCTTAAAAAGGTTTCATCAATCTATAAAAAAATTTCAAAGTCAAAAAATCCCTAAAAGAAGCTTGGAGATCACCTACAGACCAGAATCTATAGATTCAAATCCAAAAACTTATCAAGAATAGAACTGCAGGCTGAGAGTTACAGATTTATGTCCCAAATTTCTTGAGATTCATAAGAAGACTAAGTCACCATTTGTGGAAAATTATCCCTAATACCAAGCCTGAAAATTGTTTTCTGTATTCCTAGATACGCTTTTGGCTGAAACTTGTTCTAGCAGAATTTCCCTGAAACAAGACTATGTTGCCCAGCTTGGTGTAAGTGTCCCAATTTGCTTCAATAGAGAATTATACAAGATTCTAGAGCCTCTTTGCATAACATTCAAGTTTCCAAGTACACCTCTTCAGTCTCATTCATTTCAGTTATAGTTTGTTTGCATTCCTAGGTCATTTTGCATACAACATTGTGTTTTCAAACAGTTTGCATTTCATTAGTTTTGCATTAATAATCAATATATTTTATCAACCTATTGCATTTAGGACATTAAATTTATGTATATTTCATTAGTCTTGAGTGGGGACATTGCAATTTTTTTCCTACCTCTCTCCTTTTAGGTGAAAAACCCTAGAAGTGTTAGAGAGTCTTGTAGTTATGAAATATTTGTCCACATTTTGGTGAACCTAAATTTAGAACATTTTACTTCTAATTTCAAGTGCATTTACATCCTATGGACAACTTGCATCAAAATTGCATTAGGTTTTGTATTGTTTTGCATTCTACAGTTTTCAAAATTGCATTAGTGAAAAGCTCATATATAGCTTGCATTTTTGCATTGCATTTCATTGAACATAAACAAAATTTTGCATTTTCATACTATATCTCTATCTACAAACCTAAAAAAAATAAAATTCAATTAAAAAATTCTTAAAACTCTCAAAAAAATCACTACTCGGACTAATTCGCCACCCTGGGCGACTTAGTCTAGCTGCACATTTAACACTACATTTTTTGGAGTTTAATCTACTATTTCTAAGTTTTTTCTTGTTTCTTCATTTTAGTTTTATTTTTTAGAATTTCAATATTAAGCATTTCATTCATATTAGTTTACATTACATTTGCATTCACATGCATTCAAAAACCTTTGCATGAGTATTTTGTGTCCTACTTCTAATACCTTAGTGAGAAGAAATTTTAGATTCATATTATCCCATGATAACACACTTGTTGTGCATCTTGGGTTATCTAAAGCTTCCACTCCTAGTATGGAAATCAATACACTAGGCATGGATACTACCCTTAACAACTCTTTTCCTTCCAATAACATGCAAGTTGACACACAAAATTATCATATACTGCAAGACAAAATAATGAACATTCACGGGAAATTAACACATCTCCAACATCAAGTCAGCCTTGGAAAAATTTCAGCCACTACAATTCCTACCATAGGAAACTTCCATCCCATGCTTGAAATTGAAGAAGGCCTAGATGTTGTGAAATAAATAGTTGAGATATATACAAAACATGTTCCTTCCACGTCTAGTACATCTCAACTAGCAAAGATTGTGGTTAGCCAAGGAGGACCTCACTCTCTTCCTCCCTCAACAATAGTCTCCATAGCTACCTATACCACTCCTCATGTCACAACAATAGTCCAACACTTTAGTAATGTGATTACTTCCTTGCCTATTCCTGTTAGTATCCCTACTTCCTATATGGCATCGCATGTTCTATCCTCTTCTACAATACCATCTATAAGCATTCCATTCACTTGCCCTACCACTACATATAGTCCCTCACCACTTTCCCTTCCACCTCATACCACTTACAATGACCCTCTCATAACACAAATTTTCCAAACTGTTTCATCCATACAAAAACAAATATCCACCAAAAATCAAAATTAGAATGGACCACCCACCTATTATGTTTGAAGTAGCCCATTGTCTTTAGAAATATTGTAAAAATTGATGCCACAAGGAGCAGAGATTCCTATATTTGAGAAATATGGGGGGAAGGGAGATCCTTCTAACCATTTTAATGCCTACACCGCCTTGTGTAGTGACTTTGTCCTTAACGATAAACTATTATAAAAATTGTTTCCTAGAACTCTAAAAGGTGTCAGGGTGATCCCACAATAGTGGTTTACAATTTTTGGTCAAATTTGACACTAAAATAATTTTTTCTAACTAAATCTTCACTTTCAAGCACCTATAGTGGCTAAACCATGACGAATTTGAAGATGATGCAAACTAGTGTTTTGTGAAATTTTGTCCATAGATTCTAAATATATTTTTTTCAAAAATTTTGGAATCATATTGTACCTCTTTTTCCATCTCGCTCGAAAACTAGTTTTTTTAGAAAACAACATTTTTAAGGAGTGACATTCACCGCATAACACAAATTTTTTTTCCATGAAGGATGAAATTCTAACTCTTTCAAATTTAGATTTGTAAGTACAATATCTAGTGCTTCCACTTGGTTAGATAGTGTTTTATTGAATATTTTTTCCTTAATCAAGTTTCGAAGTCAAACCAATTACAATTCAAACATAAGCAGACTGTATAGCGGGTAGCTTTTTTTGTATGTATTGAAATATTTCTTTTGTTGGATCAAGGAATTAAATATCTAGTGCACTCATATTTTTTAATGTTTTTTTATAATCTTCTATTTTCCACATGTGGAAAACAAAGAGCTTCATTTTGGGTGAAAAACCTATGTTTAATAAAACTAAATATATATATAATAAAACCAAAACATATTAAAATTATAGTCGTTGGATAGCTCGTTTCAAGGACTACCCAATACTAGTTGGGTTCATGAAGTCTCCTCCATTTTCATGGTCAACCTGAGCTTTGAAGGGAAATTTTTTTATTTTTTTGGTGGAAAAGACAAGGGATCAGGGAAAAGGGGGGTTCACTCGAACCAAGGGATTTTCGAGCAAACCCCCAAGGGTTCGAGTGAACTAGGGTTCATTCAAACCTTGGTTCATTCAAACCCCCTTTCAAAAATGGGTTTGCATATGCTATTTTGGTGGGATGCATTTAATGGGTTTGCTCGAACCCTCGTTTGGTTTGTTTGAACAAATGAGTTCGTTTGAACCCCAAGAATGATTTTTTTTGGAATGGAGTCATTTTTTGTTAGTTTTTCTTCCTCATTCAAATTGTAAACCACTTTTGTGGGTTTACCTAACACTGCCTTGGAATGGTTTTCATCCTTACTAAATAATTAAATAAACTCATTGATGCATTTATAAATCATTTCCAAGTGCATATAACTCCCAGGAAGACCTTTTTCCAATTTGATGTGATGTAAGCAAAATGAGGAAGAAAAGGTAATTGATTTTATCTCATGCTATCAAACACTTTATTCCCAAATTGATGTCAACATTCTAGATATACACCTTCAAAATATGTTTATAGAAAACTTGCAAACCAAACTTTAGAACAAACTAACTATGATGAAATTCCCCTCCTTTATGCACTTGCGTACTGCCATTTGCGATTATCACAATTCAATTAGTAGTTGAGATGCAAAATCCACTTCTAGCTAAACTGAGAAATATGAACATGCTAACCAAAACAATTCTCGGCCATTTAGAAAGAAAAACAAAGGGTTCTTATAGTTCAACCCCCCTCAACAACCACCTCAAGCTATCAACAAGCAAATAGCAACTGTAAAACCATGGTGCCCTTTACTTATGGAGATCTGAAAGGACAATTCACACCTTTACTAGACACACTTATAACACAATGTCCCAAATTTTACAACAAAAAATTATTACCTTACCAAATATCAAAGCATCTGATCCTACTAAACCTTTACCTTTAAACCTTAAATACAATGCTTATTGCCATTATCATTGAAAAAATGTACATGAAATGGAACATTGTAAGCATCTTAAACATCTTGTGCAAGACCTCATTGATTACAGTTGTTTATCCATTGCAGGTGTTAATGATCAAGGAAATAAGTTTGTTTCCCCTCCAAATCAAAACTTGCAAATTTTCACTCATCTAATGCCTAAACATAATGTTTCATTTGTCAAAGCTAGTGAAACTACAAATAATGATGCGATGAATGTTGATATAGATGATGAACATCCTGATCCCATGCCACATACTACCCATGTTAATCCTATGGATGAAATGGTAGGTGCGATAGACATTATGCCTTGTAAGGGCCAACCTAATAAATCTCTTGATATTACTTTTTCTTCTTAGGAAATACTTAAAAATCTCCTTCATGGTCCTCTTTACATAGCCAGCTATATCTATGACAAGCCCACTAATGGGATACTAATAGATCCCGCCTGTGGAGACAATGTGATCACTGAGAAATTTTTTGTATTGGGTATGTGCAAGATCATCATCGAAAAAATAGGCCCTTAAGTGGCAAGAAATTCAAAAAAATCAGAGTTAGGCAACTTGACATAAAAATTTGAATGAGTTATCTATATTATTTCAAAAATATGTAACAATAGAATTTGTAGCAAATTGAATGTAGTTTCTAAACTACTAGGTTTATTTATTTATTTTTTTAAATCTATTTGGTAAAAATTTGAAATTTCAATGCAGTATAACTTAAATTTCAGGGAAAAAATAAGAAGTAGGTGTCTGTCTGACCACCCTAACCACAATAAAATGATATTATTTTTTATAATATTTTAGATATAAGTAGAGGACTCATGTCCCGATGTGATGCATATTCTTATGTAATTTTTCTCTAAGTAAATAATTAATTATGAATTTTTTATTACAACTTTTAAAAAATATAAAAAACTCATATGTCTGACCACCTTAACTTGGTCAAAACTTCATGAAATTGATTTTTTCTATTTTTAATCCTATAGTATACAAATCATAGAATGTGACGCTTCTTTTGGATTCAAAAAATTTGATATTGTTTGATAGCTATAGATGTTTTTCAATCAACCTATCAATTAGGAATTTAGTCGTAATTCGAATAGAAAATGAATAATAATTACTTATTAAATTCAAAGTAAAGAATAATTTATATTGGTAGAAAGCTCATAATCTCCTTTAAAAACCCTTTTGTTTCATCAAATTTTGGTATAAAAAAAATCGTCAGCCACATACCCATCATATTGCCACTTTTTGGCCCTTCATGATCCTGCACATACCGTATTACATGATCTTTATCAAGATGATTATGATAAACAAAAAGAATGGATCAAAACACACAATGGTTTTTCTTACCCTATGATAGGATCAATCATCCTTCTATTACAAATTGGACCAAAAACATTGGATGCCACATTCTCCATCATCCCACAATTGGACCAATTTTGTTTGAAGCTAGGCCTTCCATGGCTTCACTCAATGAAAGTTGTCTCTTTGGTTATACATGTAAATGCTTAAAGTTTCCACTTGACAATGAAATATTCACTATTCACCATAGTAGCTTTAACCCCTTGTCTTCCAAAGGAAAATTTTCCTTAGAATCCTTCTGGCCTAAGCCCATGGAACCTATAACACCTCAAGAAGACTTCTTTTTCATTTCTTACCAAAAATTTAAAGGAAAGAAAATAGCAGAATTGTCTCTCTGCACCATTTCCACATCCCCTTCCGACACTCCTATCCTAAATGAAACAATACTTCAACCTAAATAAGAACTAACCAACCAAGCTCAACCAACACCTGAAACCTCTCTGATATCATCCAAAAGACCACAAGACAATGATAACCACTTTGTTATGCCTCCTCGAATAAAAAAAGTTTACAAAGCAAAGGAAAAAGTGGATGAACAACCTTTCATGGTTCCTTTGGTTCCTCCCCTTTGGGAAGAAAATATTCCTATGGTTAATCAACCCACTCCTTCACAAATACAACTTGACAACAAAACCAAACAAAATAGAGGAGCTAGATAGTGTAGGCATATAAGTTGTGCCCTTGCTCACAAATTACATGAAGAAAATAAATAAAATTGAAATCCACACTTGCTAGAAGCAATGCATGATGACCCTCCTCCCCAACCAAAAAAAAATGATCCAATACAACAATGACAACAATAGGTACACCCTTCATTGGACATTATCATTTTTCCTCCTATTGTGATTAATTTGGATGATGATGATGAGATCGCTAAAATTGACGAAGAGGTGCATAATGATTTGAACACATTGTTCTCCTCTTCCATCAGCTTAAGTGACAATTCCCTACAAAGAGTGTAGCACCTAGTGTTTCCCCTAGTTTAGAACATTCTCCTGTCCCTTTGGCTAGTTGCTTGCCCTCGGCATATCATGAACAGGACTGGGAGGCAGATGACTCACTCAATGGATGACTCGCATTTGCCTTACTAGTCTTTTGCATTTTCTTTTTCTTTTTCTTTTGTGTATTTGCATGTGCATAATGTGATCCCCCATAATGTTCTGTTTGATTTTCTCTCTCTTTATGACATTCCTCTATTTGTACCTTCATTCTTCTCTATGTTGTACATTGCTTTTACCTTTTTCTTTTTGAAAATTTCTTGTGTTTTCCTTTTGGGGATGATGCAAGGCATTGAGACATTCCATGTCTCTTTCATCTTCAGCCAAAAGGCCTTTTCTTTTTCTTTTCCTTTTCTTTTGTCTTTTTCTTGTGTTTTCCTTTTGGGGATGACACAATGCATCAAGAAATTCATTTCTCCATCATGTTGACCCAAAAGATTTTCCTTTTTCTTTCCCCTTTTCTTTTTCATTTGGCTTGTGTTTTTTATTTTAGGGATGACACAAAGCATTGAGACACCCTATGTCTCTTCCATGTTGACCCAAATATTTGTATTTTTTTTTGCTCTCTTTGTGTCATTCTTCAAGTTCTATGTATTTTGGGGATGATGACAGTTCCAAACTCTCTAACAAACATTGCAAGAAAGAACATACTATTTACCCAAATCCATAGATTCCTTATGTGTTTGGTTTTCTCATTTTGTGGGCAACCCCTTTCTTGTATTTTCCCTTTCTTTCACATGACGTAGCCTTACCTAGAAACATATGACTTGGAATAGGGGTTTACACATTGACTATCATGTATTTCTTCTTCTTTTCATTTTTCATTGGCCACTTTAAAGTAATTTCTCATAGTACGGTGTGTAGGAATTCATTTAAAGTGAGGGCATACATTAACATTATTATTTTGATTTTTCCCTTTTTTATTCATTCTTAGTACAACCTTCTTACTTCATACGATGTATTTTTCACTTTGTGAAGGAAATTAGGTGTGATGTCCATATGTGTGATCTATCTTAGCATATTACATTCCTCTTGGTGGCTTGATGTGACACACTACATCCTCTAAGTTGTAAATCTTCTATTCTTTGATTGGAACTCTCTTGGAGATATTAGACACATGCTCCATATGATAAGACCTCACATGAACTAAGCAAGAATCCTTTGAAAATTCTTTGCATGTTGCATTTTTCATTTGTTATATGGCCACGTTGCATAACACAACTTGCATGCGTGTGGTGCCACTGTGTTTGTTTAGGAGTTCAAAGCATATGAAGTTTTTATTATCTCATGAAGCTTGAAAAGTTATTTTATTTTGTGGCACCTTATTAAAGTTATCAAGAGGTATAACTTTGGTATGGTTGAGCGGAAAGCCCATTCTAAGGCATGACTTTCCCCGTAGCCACCTGTGTGTGTGTGACTTTATACCATCCATGAGTGGATGTTTCTCACCTTTTAGGCCTTCTCACCCAATGGAAAACCATGAGTTCCATCATCTTAGAGTGAGTATACATTTCTTTTTCAGGAAAAACATTCTAGATCTAATCCACATCAGGATGGATAAATTATCAAAGCTTGATCCGATTCTCCCCTTGTTTTCTTCTCTCTCTTTCATCATCATTTTCATGTGTGTTCCTTTATGCTTATGTTTAGTTTTCCATGGGATCTTCATCGTGGGGGCTTGATCATCCCTCTTGATCATTTTTGTCTCATCTTGCTAGCATTAGTTCATTGGAACCCCTCATGATTGCATGTGGGTGTACTTTAGTGTGAGTTTGAAGCAGGTTCATCCTCTCACTAAAGTTGGGGCTAAATTTGGACATGAAAAATGTAACCCTTCTACTCTTTCTTCTTGTTTGTTCCCTACTTTTGATTTTGGCTTGATTTTTCCTTGATTTAATGTTGCAATGTGGCCAACACATTCACATTAGGTCTTGGATCCTTGTGAATTATTAAGAACTTTATGATGCCTTGCAAAAGTGTTGTGAAGTGTTGTAACCCACTTTCACACCTTTCTAGGACTCTTTTAATATAATTCACCTAAATAAAAAAAAATTATCACTTACCAAGCCTTATTTTAAAGTGTTGTAAAGAGTTGTAACAAACTTTCATGCTTTTCTAGGCTTGTCATCAATAATTTGACCATTTCTTATGCTTAAATTTCCCCTTAATGCACTTACAAGCCCTACTTAAGTGTGTTTTAGAGAATAAACCTATTAAACATCATTTAATACACTTTAATTCCTGACACCCATTAAAATTTCCCTTGTGAGACCAAATCACTACTAGGGGTGACTTAGTCCCAATTGGCACAAAAATCAAAATTATTTCAAAATTCTGGCAAGATATTATTCTCTTAGCCTTCAAGTCAGCCTATGATGTGGTATTTTCTAGATGTTTTGTATAATCATGTATAAGTAAAGGGTTTTCCCTTCATTTTCACCCCCTAATACATTCATACATTCATTCACTCACTAATTCATCCACTTAATTTTTCTCAAGCATTTTAGGCATTATCAAGCATACATTCAATGGAGCATGTACATATATATCTTCACATTTGTACATCAATGGTTTGGTGATTTTTAGCATTGCATGTTGTTCATTCATCATTATCTTTTCATTTATATTCATTTTCAATGGTTTAATTACCAAACCAAGGTTTGACCAAGGAAAAACCCTATTCACTAACTGTTAACCATTTTTCCCCTCTTTGCATGTGTGGTTTGCAGGTCTTGTATGCATATTTTTCAAAGAGAAAGGTGTTAAAATGTTTAATAAATCCATCAAAGTATTTCAAAATAAAAAAATCCCTAAAATAAGCTTGGGGATGACCTACATACTAGATTCTATAGATTTGGATCTAGAAACTTATCAAGAATAGAACTGTAGACCGAGAGTTACAGATTCTTGTCTCAAATTTCTCAAGATTCATAGGTGGACTAAGTCATCATATATGGTGAATTAGTCCTACTAATAGGCCTAAAAAAGTGTTTTTTTCTATTTTTGGATACCCTTTTCGTTGAAAACCTATTCTGACAGAATTTCCCTGAAATAGGACTAAGTCACCCAACTTAGTGTAAGTTTCCTAGTTGGCTTCAACAATAAATTATATAGGATTCTAGAGCCTCTCTACATCACATTCTACTTTCCAAGTGCACCTCTTTAGTCTCATTAATTTTTTTTACAATTTGTTTGCATTCTTAGGTCATTTTGCATACAACATTGTGTTTTCAAACATTCTTCATTTCATTAGTTTTTCATTAATAATCAATATATTTTATTGGTCTATTGGATTTAGGCATATTGAATTAGTCTTGAGTGCAAACATTTCAATTTTTGGCCTTACTCTCTCATTTTAGGTGAAAAACCATAGAAGTGTTAGAGAGCCTTATGGTGCCAAAATCTTTGTCCACACAGACAAACAACCTAGACCTGGTCCACATAGTGTTCGACAAACTATCAAAGCTTGATCCTTTGTTTTCCTTTAATTTTCTTGGTCTTTGATAGGGTATGACTATGTATCTTTGTTATTGTTGCATACATAAGTGTCTTGAATGTCTACTTTATTGTGAGTTTGACATGGATAACCCTTTTTCGTGCTTAGCTTGGGAATTAACAATTAATGATAAAATGTACCTGTTTATGCCTTATTTAGAGTGTTCTGATTTATTTAATTACACTTCCACACTAATATAGGGCTTTATTAATTCATTGAGGTTAATTAGCCCTTTAATTCAAATCTAAGCCTTATTAATTACATTTTTGAAGGATCTATCCCAACACCCATTAATGATATTACATGACATTAAATGTGGAAAAGTTAGATGGTGTAGGAGCACCCATAGGTTATCTTAGGATTCTCTAGGACAGTCTTGTCTAGGACAACTAGGAAATAAAATTTACTTCATTTGGATGTAAGCCTTAATGGAATTTTGGATTGGATGTTGATCATCTGATGAAGGTCATGTTGACCAATGATTAGGCCTAAGGTTTTTGCTACTAAGGTTTTCACCTTTTAGGATTTTTACGAAGTTGCTTGTCAATTTTTGCAAATAATGCTCAATTATAGTTTCAAGTGGCCAAGAAGAGTCCATGGGAGCATAACTGATTAAGGGACCCTATTTATGGAATGCCTCGACATTGGAGAGGGGTTGGAAACATTTGTATTGCTTTGAAATTTTGTGAATTCAAGGGAAAACAGTGTTTTGTGTGTTATTTTCTAATTTTTGCATTGAAGTTAGGTTTTAATGGCTTAATCATAGCACTATAACTTGTGCAGGATGTAGTGTAGTAGTTTTTCAAGTATTGTGTGCAATAGTTAGTTCCTTTATTCAATTTCAAGAACTGTTTGTAAATAATTTTGATTCCACACTGTTCCTGGTTTGAACCAGGAAGTTTTGAGAAAATGGAGTGTTAGTACACTTTCCCACCATAAAAATTGTACATCCCTTTGGGAACAGTGACTAGACTCCAAGGTTGTATATATTGTACATTTTAGGGCTTTAGAAAAGATAGGAACCATGGTGGAAGTCTTTTGCTAGGTGAGCCAAGGAGAGTCCGGCTAGGGAAGATAGAAAGTGTAGAGCACTTGAGTTGTAGGGGTGTCTATTTCCAAACAAATCATAGGGTGGAGAGGGCAGGTAAGTGTCTTGCCTAGGTACAACATGAAGAAGGAAGCTCCATCAATTCAATTGATGTGAGATGAGTTTAACCGTTTGAAAGAAGCCAAGAAAGGGCTAAAAAGGACCTAATTTTACCTATTTTCAAATTAGGGTGTTGTACGGACAGTGAAGACCTAAGACATCAAAAAGATTTGAGAGGTGGGAAAATGAACCAGGAATCCAAAGAAAAGATTGGGATGTTCTTTAGAAATATTTGAGAACAAACCTATTTTCTCAGAGAAAGAGGCCTAATTGGGGCTCCTAGGGCTAGTAGCCTTTTTTAGGGTCTAAGAGAGGGTTTGGTGAAAGCGACCTACAGATGGAGCTAGGTGGACCCCTAAAACCTTTAATGGCATCAATTGGTGATGTGAGAAGCACCTCCACACCCCTGCAAAGCTAAATTCAAGATTTGGAGGTTTTGTAACCTTTATAGTGGATTAAGGGCTAAGTGTAGAGTTGCAAGTTTGTACCAAAGTGGATTTGGTAGAAATATTTATGTTGGTAGTTGGGGTTGGCAAGGAAAAACCAAGGGATCCTAAGTAAAGAAAGGTCATATAGGTTGAAGTGGTGGAGAGAGAGACCATAGAAGTCTTCTAGCAAGACTTAGAGCATGAAACTATCATTGTTTCATTCAACCTCCCTACCAGATTGGTATCAAAGTAGCAAAAGATTTGGGATAATATCATATATGTCAAAGATTGAGTCTAGTGGTTCTACAGACATGGTGATAAATGTAGAACTAGCCAAGAAGGTTGAAGAACAAGAGGAAGACAATAGGCTATTGAGGGAAATAATATCCCAACTTGAGCAAGCAGTGAGTAATGTGTAATTAGAAGGCAAGGTACCAAAGAAAGAAGAGGTTGTAGAGGAAGACAAGATCCCTGAACCTGACCCTGTTTTGCAAGAAGAGCCTTTCTTGAAGGCATTGAAGGCTTTGAGTGGAAAAGAACTTGAAGGCATACCACTTTTTAGTGGAAAAATGGAAGCTGATCTAGTCATGGATTGGATAGAGGGAATGGAAAACCATTTTGAATATGATGGAGTTGCTAAAGCACAAAAGGTAAAAGTGGAAAAGTCAAGATGAAGAGGTTCTTCCTTGACATGGTGGAAGTTCATTTAGACAAAGAGGGAAAAGGAAGGCAAGAAACCTATTTCCACTTGGAAGGGAATGGTTACCAAATTTAGAGAAGCATACATGCCAGATGACTATGAGATTCAGTTGGACAAGAAAAGATAGAGCTTGAGACAAAGAGACCAAGATGTGAACTCTTATACTAAGGAGTTTCAAAAACTTTGCATGAGGTCTAATGTTACAGAGGATGAAAGTCTTAAGGTGGCTAGGTGCCTTAATGGCTTGAAGTGGAACATTCAAGAGGAGATGACTCTTCTAAGTCCCAAAATAGTGCACCAATGATATCAATTGGCTATAAAGATTGAGGAAAGGAGTAAGAGGAAACAAGATTAGGCTTCTAAGAGTAGAAGAAAAGGTAGAGATCAAAGAGGGCATAGAGGTGGATACCAAGGTAGAGGGACAAAACAAAGAAATCAGGGAGAGTCTAAACTCATAGAGCATGGAGGTGAAACAACTTCTAGTGGAGGCTATGGAAGAGGCAGAGGACCTCAAGGAGGTTCAAATAGAGGAAGATGATTAGGCAGAAGTAACTCATACCTTGCTAGTATGAAGTGTTACAATTGTGGTCAAGTAGGTCATCTAGATTATAGGTTCTCGGAGAAAGCATCTCCTTCAAATACATAAAATAGAGTAGCATATACTCAAGAAGACACTATGAGTGTCAAGTCACCAGAGGTTAGTCACATTGAGTCAGAAATGGGGAGAACTTGATGTTTAGCAGGGTTCTAATCAGACAACTAGTCAAAGCAAAGCCAAATCAAAGGAGAGCCTTATTCAGGGTAAGATGCAAAATACTTGGAAAGGTGTGCAAGGTTATAGTGGATTCAGGGTCTACTGATAACATTATTTCTAAGGAGGCAGTGAGTAAGTTGAAGTTGGAGAAAGTATCCCACACTAACCCTTACAAGGTGACATGGTTAAACAAAGGTTAGAGTATTCTTGTAAATAAGCAGACAACAATGGAGTTCTCCATTGGAGGATACAAGTACAAGTTGATTTGTGATGTGTTTCCCATGGATGCATGCGATCTTCTATTGGGAAGACCAATTCACGTGCTATTGCTTTCCCTTGGGATTTTATCCTTAGAGGCTTCTAAGCATTTGGATTTCATCTCAATTTTCTCCAACTAAAGTCAACATTAGGAAACCTTTTCCTTGATTTCCACGATTTCCACATAATGCACTTTGTGGGATGAAAGAGAATTAGGACATTAGACGTCTAGTTTCAAAAGCTAACCAAGAATTATTTGTGGTAAAAATAATCCATTAAAGCAAAGATTGAATCAATTGGACCCCACACATGTGCTTGGTATCTTTTGGTCATATGGTTTTCATGCAAACATTGGTCTTTTCATTTTGAATTACTCTTAGAGAAAGGCATGTTATTCACTATCTTGGTCTAGTAAACAAGTCCTTAGGTTTATTTAGGATCAAATCAAACACCTCATTCATCCAAAAATTTATCATCTCCATCTCATAATCAACTTTAGAGCTTCGTAAACATCATTCTAGACTTGGGTAAATCATCAAAATAAAAATCACCTTGTTTAGTTAGGAGTATGGGAATGCATCCTTTCTCATACCTCTAGTTAAATTAGCACCCCTTTGAACAAGCTTCTCCTAAGATAACATCTAACATCTTAGGGTTTACAAGTTCATTATCCAAATCAAACAATCAAAATCAAACCCTAAGTCTAGCACTGATCCAAAGTTCCTAAAAGTTCAACACCCATATCATTCACCCCTTTGATCCTTCATCTCATCATTGGTCCTAAACACCTTAGAGGTCACTTTCGCAACAAGGTCAAAACACATTAGGAACATGGAATATAAACTTGATGCATACATCATGAGCGGTCTAAACCAACCAAACTATCAAAGCCATACAATTCCAATTGATTTTCAACACTCACATTTATACAATCCATACATGGGATCATTATCTCCTACAAACCTCGATGGTGGAACAAATGTGAGTATGCCCAATAAAAAGTTTGGATCACTTTTCCCAATGGTAGATTTAAATCCAAGTCCAAACTTACAAGTCTATCAACCGAACAATCAATGCATGGGCCTTCAAATGAACAACGCCATCCCGTCAAATCCCAACATGCCAAATGTGAATGTACCAAGTACAACTTTACAAAACATGAACATTTTGAATCCAAACTTGGTAAAATTTGGGATGGATATGCTCGCAAAACATACAAATGTTGTTCAAAGTCCAAACATGGTGATAACAACTCCATGTATTGATCCTAAATCAAGTAAATGTGATTCCCAACATCAATAATGTTCAAATTCAACCCATAATGCCAAATCCAAAGATCATCCCAAATCAAAACATTGTCCAAAATCAATTTTTCCATGATCCCATGCAAACACCACAAATGTACATCCCAAATCTGCTTGAACAAAAGCCAAATCAGAGCAGTCAAATTCAAAATCAAGATAAAATTTTGCTAGAACAACTTGCTTCACATGCTAAACTAATTGAATTATTGAGCCAAGATATATCTTCACTCCAAAATCAAAACACTCTTCCATTGGTTAGTCCATGTCATCAAAGCATTGATTTGTGTCCACAACCACATCAAGAACAATATCTCCAATGTCAAGTACTTAGATATCAATATCAACCACATCAACAAATCCAACCCCCAACTCTCCAAGATCAATGACCACATATCAAAGATCAATCACTACAAGGTCAATTCAAAGTAAAAATCTCACAACAAGTATAAATACACACCACTAGGGATACCAATCAAATCAGTCCTGCAACAATTGGTACAAGAAAATCTCATCAAGCTCCCCATCTATGGGAACTATCAAGAACCCCTAGTTAGACCACCAGGGTATAATGAGGAGCACCATTGTGATTATCATAGAAAAAAGGGACACACAACATCAAGTTTTATTCGACTCAAATATCTTATCCAAGACTTCATTGATTGAAAAATAATAACTATTAGGGATAACGATGAGGATTCAACCATTATTGATAGAATTGACAATCTTCCCACCACAATTGTTGAAAAAAATGATCAAGATATATCAATCAAAGAGCACATTGAAGATGATTTTATCTCATCCAATGATCAAATCAACATATATCAAGAGTCACTTCGCAATCATGATAAAAATCCACCAACAATACCCAACAATGATCCAATTCAACAAATGTCAACATCACTTGACCCTATGGTCGAAGAAATTCACAATCTCTCCACCACAATTGTTGAAAAGAATGTTCAAGATCTCCCAATTAAGGAGCATATTGAAGATGTTTCTACCCCATTCGATGATCAACTCACCATACATCAAGAGCCACTTTTTAGTGATCTCTTTCAAGGAGTGTTAGGATTATTTGATCTTATTGACATAATGCATGAACCATTGACCTATGATCATTTTGAAAATGTATCTACATCACCTAATGAGTTAGAGGACATATCTCAAAGATTTATCCCAAAGGATGATCGACACCTTTCACCAAAGTCTAGCAATAATCCTTTCCAAGACATATACTTTGACCTCATGGTCACAGATACTGAAGGAACCCTGAACTTGACACTTGATCCAAGTCCACTAAAATATCAAGAGGATATTGAGCCACTTCCCATGTCTAATGATGATATCCAAGAACCCTTTGTAAGAAATTTGTCCTTTGAAACTAACCCATGTTAGGAACTTGATCCAAAGCATGTCGGAAGCAATCCCAAAATTAATCAAGATCAAGAATTCATATCTCCAAGATACTACAATGATCTAATGGATACTCTCCTATCCATACAAGATGATCATATCCACATAGCACTTACTCCTCCATCTACCCATCAGATGCTTTCTGTGGACAGACACGTAGATGATCTTCATTCATAACATGATTCCTTTACCCCTGATATTATTACAAAAAAGAGCAAGTTATTGATTCCTACAGTCAAACTGAGTTTTAAACATTAGGATCATATATATCCCAAACTTAGACTAAGGACATCATGAATAAATATATCTAGCATTATCCACTCAAGCAGACAAGTCATGTAATGAATCTTCATCCACCCATCACCACATCCATAAATTGGGACCAATGTTGAAAGAAAGAATTGAATCAAAGCATAGGGAATGCTATCACAGTAAAAGAAATAAGGAATCATAGTGGAAAAATAAAATACACATGGATACCAAAAGATACAAAGAAAGACTATCCCTATCAAACTACATTAGTCAAAGAAACTATGGGGAAAAATAAAAAAGGGAAAAGTATCCATCAAAGATGTCCACAAAATCAAAAGCAGGCTTCCCAAGCAATGTACAAAGTGTATCAAGTAGTTGGTCCTAATTCCACATGCACTTTCATATCCACCCATCATTTCTCATCTTTCTCATCTTCCCAAGTTTGGAGAGTCAAATGTTCCAAACTATCAACCAATCCATATTTTATCCCAAAACACACTCCATCCATGCCTCCATGCATGATATCCAATTATCACATTCACCATGTATTGGTAGTCACCCTTCATCATAAGGATTCAAAAGGCACTCTATCACAATGTTAAATTAGCACCCCTTTGAGCAAGCTTCTCCTAAGATAACATCTAACATCTTAGGGTTTACAAGTTCATTATCCAAATCAAACAATCAAAATCAAACCCTAAGTCTAGCACTGATCCAAAGTTCCTAAAAGTTCAACACCCATATCATTCACCCCTTTGATCCTTCATCTCATCATTGGTCCTAAACACCTTAGAGGTCACTTTCGCAACAAGGTCAAAACACATGAGGAAAATGGAATATAAACTTGATGCATACATCATGAGCGGTCTAAACCAACCAAACTATCAAAGCCATACAATTCCAATTGATTTTCAAGACTCACATTTATACAATCCGTACATGGGATCATTATATCCTACAAACCTCTATGGTGGAACAAATGTGAGTATGCCCAATAAAAAGTTTGGAACACTTTTCCCAATAGTAGATTTAAATCCAAGTCCAAACTTACAAGTCTATCAACTCAACAATCAATGCATGGGCCTTCAAATGAATGCCATCCCATCAAATCCCAACATGCCAAATGTGAATGTACCAAGTACAAATTTACAAACCATGAACATTTTGAATCCAAACTTGGTAAAATTTGGGATGGATATGCTCGCAAAACATACAAATGTTGTTCAAAGTCCAAACATGGTGATAAAAACTCCATGTATTGATCCAATTCAAGGTAACAGCATGCAAAATCAAAGTTACCTAAATCAAGTAAATGTGATTCCCAACATCAATAATGTTCAAATTCAACCCATAATGCCAAATCCAAAGATCATCCCAAATTAGAACATTGTCCAAAATCAATTTTTCCATGATCCCATGCAAACACCACAAATGTACATCCCAAATCTGCTTGAACAAAAGCAAAGTCAAGGGAGTCAAATTAAAAATCAAGATAAAATTTTTCTAGAACAACTTTCTTCACATGCTAAACTAATTGAATTATTGAGCCAAGATATATCTTCACTCCAAAATCAAAACACTCTTCCACTGGTTAATCCATGTCATCAAAGCATTGATTTGTGTCCACAACCACATCAAGAACAATATCTCCAATGTCAAGTACCTAGATATCAATATCAGCCACATCAACAAATCCAACCCCCAAATCTCCAAGATCAATGACCACATATCAAAGATCAATCACTACAAGGTCAATTTAAAGTGAAAATCTCACAAAAAGTATAAATACACGCCACTAGGGATTCCAATCAAATCAGTCCTGCAACAATTGGTACAAGAAAATCTCATCAAGCTCCCCATCTATGGGAACTATCAAGAACCCCTAGTTAGACCACCAGGGTATAATGAGGAGCACCATTGTGATTATCATAGAAAACAGGGACACACAACATCAAGTTTTATTCGACTCAAAAATCTCATCCAAGACTTCATTGATTGAAAAATAATAACTATTAGGGATAACGATGAGGATTCAACCATTATCGATAGAATTGACAATCTTCCCACCACAATTGTTGAAAAAAATGATCAAGATATATTCATCAAAGAGCACATTGAAGATGATTTTATCTCATCCAATGATCAAATCAACATATATCAAGAGTCACTTCTCAATCATGATAAAAATCCACCAACAATACCCAACAATGATCCAATTCAACAAATGTCAACATCACTTGACCCTATGGTTGAAGAAATTCACAATCTCTCCACCACAATTGTTGAAAATAATGTTCAAGATCTCCCAATTAAGGAGCATATTGAAGATATTTCTACCCCATTCGATGATCAACTCACCATACATCAAGAGCCACTTTTTAGTGATCTATTTCAAGGAGTGTTAGGATTATTTGATCTTATTGACATAATGCATGAACCATTGACATATGATCATTTTGAAAATGTATCTACATCACCTAATGAGTTAGAGGACATATCTCAAAGATTTATCCCAAAGGATGATCAACACCTTTCACCAAAGTCTAGCAATAATCCTTTCCAAGACATATACTTTGACGTCACGATTACATATACTAAAGGAACCTTGAACTTGACACTTGATCCAAGTCCACTAAAATATCAAGAGGATATTGAGCCACTTCCCATGTCTAATGATGATATCCAAGAACCCTTTGTAAGAAATATGTCCTTTGAAACTAACCCATGTTAGGAACTTGATCCAAAGCATGTTGGAAGCAATCCCAAAATTAATCAAGATCAAGAATTCATATCTCCAAGATACTACAATGATCTAATGGATACTCTCCTATCCATACAAGATGATCATATCCACATAGCACTTACTCCTCCATCTACCCATGAGATGCTTTCTGTGGACAGACATGTAGATGATCTTCATTCATAACATGATTCCTTTACCGCTGATATTATTACAAAAAAAGAGCAAGTTATTGATTCCTACAGTCAAATTGAGTTTTAAACATTAGGATCATATATATCCAAAACTTAGACTAAGGACATCATGAATAAATATATCTAGCATTATCCACTCAAGCAAACAAGTCATGTCACGAATCTTCATCAACCCATCACCACATCTATGAATTGGGACCAATGTTGAAAGAAAGAATTGAATCAAAGCATAGGGAATGTTATCAAAGTAGAAGAAATAAGGAATCATAGTGGAAAAATAAAATACACATGGATACCAAAACATACAAAGAAAGATTATCCCTATCAAACTCCATTAGTCAAACAAACTATGGGGAAAAATAAAAAAGGGAAAAGTATCCATCAAAGATGTCCACAAAAGAAAAAGTAGGCTTCCCAAGCAACGTACAAAGTGTATCATGTATTTGGTCCTAATTCCACATGCACTTTCATATCAAGCCATCATTTCTCATCTTCCCAATTTTGGAGAGTCAAAGGTTCCAAACTATCAACCAATCCATATTTTATCGCTAAATGCACTCCATCCATGCCTCCATGCATGATATCCAATTATCACATTGACCATGTATTGGTAGTGACCCTTCATCATAATGATTCAAAAGGCACTCTATCACGATGTGTGCACAAAGATGATGGTAACTCCGGTATCGACAAAGCAGATCAAGAATCTAAAAAGTTGTATTCAAGTGCATGTATCTTAGCAAAGCAACTTCTTCAAGCAAGATATCAATGGAACATAATGAGAGAAGAATCTACATCAACACCACTAGATGGTTTAGCATGAATTTAAAATCTTTTAGAAGAAACCAAAAAAAATGAAAATGTGAAAATCCAAAAAAATCAAAAAATCATGAAAACAATAAAGATAAAAATCATCCTCTAGTGAAAACCACTATGGTGGCAATTTGGACAACTACCCTGATGAAAACATGGAAAGTAGGCATCATGTGTAGAATTGAGCATCTACGTCCACTAGTTTAGGTGGAAACATCTCATCCCATCCATAATAAACCCAACCTTCCATCCATCTTAGCAATAATAATTCCATTCATCCATGAACCATTTATCCAATCCATTTTCATCCATCTACATCCATAGTCTGAGTTATCTTGATCTTGATGAAATTTTGGGGCACACTTTATGTTTTCTTACGATAAACATCTTGACATGGGTCATTTTTATTGATCCTATCCTACCCAACATTAATCCAAGCCATGAAGCATTATCCAATGAAGAATTATTTATTTGAAAACCTTATCTTATTACAAGATAATCCTTTGCATCTTTTTCATACTTACATCCATCAATACACCTATCTAGGAATTCATCCATGGCATTCCATACATTGTTAGACATTGGGGCAGGTATGTACATCTTGCTTCAGGAATAAATCTTGATCTATATCCACCAGATCATGTGGGGATCTAAACATTGGAAAACATGAAATCAAACTGGTCAAAATACTTGTGAGAAAAAAATCCAAATCATTAGTCCATGACACATTTTGATGAGAAGACATTCCTTATTAGTCTTCATCTTTCATTGAACATCAATCCAAGTAATCACTATCAGTTGCATCTAAGTTGCACTTCAAACATCACATCAAATCATCCAAACATCCTTTGTTCCAAACCAAGCTTCAAAAATATTGATCAATCAAATCCAATCAATCCATAATCTTCAAATATCCTTCCCGATCATTATGTTGCTTAACACTATCCTTGCATTGTTGTGCCTCCTCAACAATGTTATCATCATCAATCCTAATCAACCAATCCTTTCATTGTTTTGTATCCTAAACAATGTTATCATCATCAATCCTTCAATTGTTGTGCATCCTCAATAATGTTATCATCATCAATCCTGATCAATCAAATCCTTGCATTGTTGTGTATCCTCAACAATGCTATCATCATCATCAATCTATTGATTTGATAAGTCAACCTTAGCTTGTTCCTCAAAAAAATCCAAAATAGAGCACTGATATCATCACACATATCCATATCCTAGTCGTCAAAATTGTGCGAAAAGTCCAAAATCATCCAAAACACATCAAAATCCAAAAAAAGTCATAAAAATAGAAAACATAAAAAACATGGTATCCAAACTACATCAACTCTAAGCTTAAAATTAGGCAAGGCTAATCTTTGATCAACCCTTGAGACATCAAAATCCAAAAAACATCAGAAAAAGCACAAAATCCAAAAACATTCTTGAAACATATCAAAAAATCCAAAAACAGGTCAAAAGTCAATAAAAATTTCAAAAACAAAGTCATCTTCTCAAACTACGGGTTTTTGAACCTTAAACGTAGGCAAGGTTGATCTTTGATCATGCCTCGAGACACTTAGGTCAGTCCCTTAGGAGTCTGTTCTAATAAACTTACATTTCATCATGTATATCTTCATTTGTAAATTGGTCAATTTGTCAATCGAACTACATGGTCTCTGCGTGTATAACGTAGGCAAGGCTAGTCTGTTGATTAGACCCTAAGGCCCCTAAGATAGGTCCTTAGGTTAGTTTTTTGGTCAAAATCTCAAAACACCCCAAAACATTAAAAAATCAAAAATCAAAACATTTGAAAATCTCGTAAAACACCAAAAACAACCTCACAACATTGCAAAACTCCAAAAGCATCCAAATATTTGAAAAAATCCATCTATCTCATCCCACTTTCACCCACAATAACATCACTCATAATAAACGATTTTCATCCTCAACCTTTGGTGAAACAATTCGAAACAAGTCTAGTAGGTTAAAAGTGAAAACTCAATTGTCAAAGTCTCAAATCTAGGTCAGTACGTAAACAAGTTGGTCAATTCTTTGTGTTGATAGTCCATCATCCAATCAATCACATTTCAATCATCTAATAACATCATGTCCTAGGATGTATCCTTTATACAATTGGAATTATTTATCAGAAAAAATGCTTTGGATAAAGGAAATGACATGTCAAAATCCACTAACATGTCCTAGGATGTATCCTTCCTACAATCGGCGTTACCTTTTGACAATACTTTCGGTTCTTATCCTTAAAAATAGATTTCCTTTTGGTTAGCAGTAATTAAGAACATCAACTTGTTTGTTTACTTTATCTTGGTCTTTTGACTTATCTCTTTGCACTCATTCCAATAACCTCTTGATGATGTCCAAACAAATGGATTTAGAGAGATAGGAATGGGGCAATGCTCATTATCTTTTTTCTATTGTGCTTATTGGACGTTCTTGTAAAATAACCTTGGCGAATACTTGCTTTGTTAGATATGTATGGAGAGTGTTTTAGGTAACTTTTTGAATATTGCATTGATAGGTTATGCCTTTCTGTGTTTTGGTCTAAGGTGTTTGAAACTTCTAAAGTGCATCCTAGCAAGGTTTTAGTATGTCAGGTGTGAACAAGAATACTCCTATCTATTTTTTGACTCAAAGTCCATCACACTAAGTGCAACACCATCCTGGTTCTTTATACCTTGATGCATCATGCTTATGTGTGTTATTAAACATAAGGTAAATGACCCTTTTAAAATCCCAATTCTTGATAAGAAAATCATCCATTTCTTACCATCATCTCTCATAAAGTTGGCTTGTTGGATCCTCTTGTTATCACATAATTTCTTCTTTTACGCACTTTCATCACATCATGAATAGTTAATAATCATCACCAATGCATCCATCCTACATCCACAAACCATTAGCATTCAACATATCATCTCACATGCACATTCATCATAATAATATAGATCTTTTAGTCTAAGCATCTCATAAAATCATACATTTTCATAATCATATAGGCATTACCGCATCGTCCATTTCAAATGCATTCCATTATCATTTAAATTGTTTAGAATAATATAGACTAGTTATTCTAATCATTTTAAAACCATCTCATTTGCATCATCATCATAACCATCCCTATGTCCATCCTTAAACCTCTTTATTGTGAGATCGACCCTCAAATTGAATATTTTTCACTCAATCTTTTGAGGGGCCAATGTACTAGTGTATTTCATTCTGCTAGGGCATCTAAAAAAATCATAATTTTTTTGAATTTTGATCATAGAAAGTTTATTCTTTGAACCAACGCAGCAAGTACATTGCTTCAAAGAGGGGAAAAATGTAGACATACAAAATTAGCATCATTCACATTCATCCATTCATCAAGTAAATCAAATGCATTAAATTCAGTCTCCTAAGGTTATCCATTTAAATTAAATAAATCAACTTTGTTTAATTTAAGTCTCACATCACCCTTTTAATTAAATAAACCAAGCCTTATTTAATTAAATCTCAAATTCATATTCCATCCCTTTTGATTTAAATAAATAAAAATATTTAAGTCAAATGGGTCAAAAGCATATAACACCATCTTAACTAATCTAATCCCAATTAAATCTAATCCAATCACCTATCACATCTAGCTTTTCCCACTTGCACCAATAAAGCATTTTAATCCATTTATTAAAATCATCATTTTCCCTCAACAAATCATCTTTTGAGAATATTCCTCAAGTTTGAATTTGAAAGCAAGTTGACTTGTCCCTTCCAACATGGCAATAACTTCCCTCTTACATGTCCCCCACTTGGCATTAAAGTCTCATTTCCTCCCTCCAACAAGAAAAATTTGAAATTTGAAAAGGCCAACCAATCTCATTTATGTGAACACTGACCAAAACTTGCACAGTCCTGAACTACTCACAAGGTGACAAGTGGCTCCATCTCATTGACCAAATCTTTATCCCACATTGCTCTCTTTTGAGCACTCTTTTAGTTTGAAAGACTATAAATAGAAGCTTCAATCCTCAACAAATCATCCACAATCCTCACGCAAAGATACTCTCTTCAATGGAGAGCTAATTATGTCTTGTCCACAACTCATCATCTTGATCATCAACATATCATCAACATATCAAGAGCTTATCAAGGATTGGGAAAGGGGTTCTTTCCATAGAAGCACCAATCCACTATAAGATAAATTTAGATTCATGTTGTTTATATGCTTATTTATCTTTTCGTATTGTTTTAATTTCTTATTTAGCATATCTAACATGATGTAATATTTCATAGGGATATTATATTTGTTGTGTTTTTCTTGACTTATTCTTGTTAAGGCATAACATTTTGCAGATTTAGCATCCACAATACAATCTTGTGTCTTAGTAACCCATTAATACCTCATCAGAGGCTGACATTAAGTGATTTTGAATAAATATCCAAAAGGAAATTTAAAATATTTTTAATTTAGAGCCATGGGGAACTCATTCACCACCCATGGAAAATTGGTCCTAGCTAGGACTTGAAAATGGGTTTCAAGAATTATCTTGTATTTAATGTTGTTTGTCAGGCTTACATTCAGAAATGCACTTGATTAAGGCTTATAAGGGCATAAATGGGTAAAATAAGGCATAAGAAAGGAAGAAATAGTGAAGTTAAGCCTAGAGAAGTGTGAAATCTCATTACAAGACCTTACAACACTTCAAAATAGGACTTGTTTAGTGATGAAAAGATGATTTTTAGATGAATTGTAATAAATATTGTCTAGAAGAGCATAGAATTTTTTTACAACTCTTCACAACACCTTCACAAGACATCAATATTAGAATTTAAGTACATAAATATGCATGTTCAAGCCACATTACAATATAAAATCAAAGAAAAATAGACCAAACATCATGAAACAAGACCTAAAAGGCCATAAAAATGACAAGGGGCCATTTTTCTATGGCACAGTGGTGTTGGATTTTTTATGTATTTTAGGTGGAAATATAGGGTCATATTATGAATGTAGTATTTTAGAGATCATTTTATTGAAAAGATTGAACAATTTTATAATTTTGTAGTCTATTAGTTTTAGTTTTCTGTGTCAGTCAAACTAAGATATCATTTCTTTGTTTTTAATGAGGAGGTTTAGTTCACCTAATGTTGAGATATCTATATGTATTATTAAATCACAAATGTTCATTGTTGTTTCCTTCACACAAGCATATTCAATGCATGTGGAGGCTAGAAATTGTATTACAAACAAAAGCTATCATCTAGGACATACAAGAAAATTCTAACATCTAGAAAACATATAGGACATACAAGAAATTATATTCTTTAGAATTAAAAAAATTAATTCAGCCAAATTAAGAAAACTAATAATCATGAATTATATTTAATAACAAATTACACCATACATATAACCAAATTTTAGGTAAAAAGCTAACCTCTTAAGGTGAAAGGCTAGTTAACGTGACAAAACATCATCACAATCATCTGCATTGATGATTGCATTGCATTGCACATCCTTCAAACTCAAAGCATTACTTGAAATTTCATAACTAATAACTAGTTGTTGATACATGAAAAAATATCAATTACAATATAGTTTTTACGAATTCAATCTAAGTATTTTTAGCAATTACTTCACATTGCATAACTAATAACTAGGAGCAGCTTCCAATTGCATTTTTGGTCATGGCATTCCATGAGAGCACATTTCTTAAAGGAATTTTTTCAAACAACTCACTTCCTTATCTATGGTACCACCTTTTTCATACATATTATCTACCAAAGAATTTTATCAAACAATTCACTTCCTTGTTGCTATAGCTAAAATCCTAAAACAATTCTCTCTCTATATCCTACCTATTATGACCACTCCCCTCTACCTTTCTTTACTTGCAAACAACACCACCACACTAAGCTTATGCACACCATAGTTGGGTTGGGAGCTAACTGTATCTATACCAATATTTACCCTTGTTTACCCAGCTAAGAGAGGGTGCAGTATGAAAAAAATGTACTTTGCTTTGGAGCATACCATGACTACATCGTAGGCCCCTGAGGTCACAAAACTAACACACACATAAAATGTCAGGTACAAATATCTCCCAGATATAGAGTAGGGTACACTTGATACGATGATGAATTATAAATCCCCTCTAAAGATTTTGCACAAACACACACACACACATTTATCATTAAAGAACAACATGATGTACTCAAATTTCAAACATTTTAAATAGCCATGTGAATGTAAAATTGCTTGCTAAGTCAGAAAAAGTTGATGAAGAGTATAACTCAAGGTAAAAGCTCACCCTAACATGTATTAGACTAGAAAATAGGACTCAAATCTGTAAACACCGACCCCAAATTTATTTTTTCTAATTTCTCACTTGATGTCTATGTTTGGTTTGAGATGTTTTGCATTGTGTTTCATGTGCCATACATCATGACTATTAATCAATTGAATGATAACCAAAGTGAAAATAATAAAATTTAAAAACTAACTTATCGAACACTTTCAAACTTTATTGCTCAGATTACAATGTCAAAAAATTAGAGTCATTACTCATTCAATACAAAGCTCAGAATAATCACTTTCAGACCTGGTTTTTAGCTCCTTATTAGCAGATTCTGAAAGTTTCTTGCCACATTCATCACTCAAGAATAAGGTCTTCTTTACTCGATGTAAAACAGTAACAAAACCCCCTTCAAACAACTTCCATCAAGTCTAAAAACACCCCACAAAATGGCCAACCAGAATTTCAAAACACACCCAGAATAGGGTGCTCCCAACAAAGGATCGACCTGGTCTAAAAATACCAAATCTTTTTCAAAAATTACAAACCAATAATTGTTGTTGGCGCCATGAAGAGAGCTAATAATAGAACCAATACCCGCATGGAGATCCTAAACCATTTTTGAAATATGGGCAAGAGATCAGGTTCAGGCCCAGAAATTGAAGGACCCAAAAAAATTATAAAACCACACCGAAACACCTTGAATCCACACCAAAATGAGAGTATGCAATCACAATCCAAAAGCCAAACTAAAACCCATCAAAAATACTAAAATATATTCATCCTAAACGACTGAAATCTGCAACTTGAAGCTCCAAATGTGATTTCTGGATGAAACCACTCTTCCACCAGCTAGGGAAAGTCTTGCACTATCAAAACCAATTCAAGATGTCAAGGGTTTTCGTCCTTAATACTCAGTTTCAGACCTCCTAATGAAAAACCAGCAGCATCTCCTTATGCAACCAAAATAATCCATAACCAAATGAGAGCCAAAACTCATATCTATAAGGAGAGGGAAGGATTAGAGCAACTTGCATTTGAGTTTGAATATATTTCCCTCTCATTTCACTTTATGAAATAACATGAAATTACCCCAAGAGGGGCATCCAACTTTTTTCCTCCAAAATTCCACATTTGGTTTTTAATTTAAAATTGACATTAAGCCCAAACTAAGCGTCCCACCTTATGAGACATAACATTAGCCTTTAAAATTGATAAATAAACCTCTTTTCTAAACATCCATTTGAAATACATGGACCCTCTTTTAGAACAACATTATGCAACTAGGCCAAGGGGTCTGCTCATAAGGAAACTATTTGCACTTTTGTAGCCTTCCAAAATGACTTAAAGTTATCACTTAGGCATCAAGGTACTTTTTAATGTCCCCTACACCCCTCAACTTAAAATTATAAAGTAACTTTATTTTAATTTAATTGTCGAGGAGGAGAACAAATATTTAAATATTTGAACCTTTTAGCAACCAAGAGCCTCAACTAAAATAATGTTGTTGAATGTAGCCTGACCAAGGCTAGCTTCTAAAAATAGTCTTACTATTTTTAGTAAGTACTAAAAATAATAAAAACATCAGAGACACAAGCTGGAAAGATAATTGATATGCCAAAGAGCTTATTGTAGACAATAAGTATTGGACTGGTATCCTGCTAAAAATAGAAAGCCACACTTGAAACATCAAAAAATCCTAGAGAAAAGACTGGCACAAGGAATTAAAGCTCATTGGGAAACTTCCACACATTGCCCAAATAGGAAACCCTACACTGCTCTGCTTGTCAGACCAATTTCTAAATATAGCACTTACTAAAAATAGTGTGTCAAAACTAGACTAATCCAAAAGAGGACATTGAAAATGGGGACATTACAGTCCGCCCTTGCCAAAGATTGCTTGTCCTCAAGCAATGCCAATAAAACCCTGCAAACAACAATTCGATCCACATTGAAACCAAAAATTATCACAGGGTCCCAAATATATCTGAGAGATCTATAACACCATTTGCTCAAATCTCTATCCTGCGAGGTACCAACACATGAGATCTCCTGAAAACCTCTTGTGAGAAGAGTAATTAAATATCGCAAAGATTCAATAAACTTCTCAAAATAATTCCCCTCAAGAGAACCAAACTGATGTGCCACATGAGTAAACTCTAGAAAATTAACATTGGCTCTCTCATCCCAAACAGTAGTTGCACTACAACTCAGTGTGATTCTCAGGTTCCAAGTGAGTCTCAGAAAAGAGCTACCATGTTGAAGTTGCACCACACTAATCATAACTATCAAATCAATGTTCCCATACTGCACTCTCCTACCCTGGACCTCCAAAGATTAAAAATCATGAAAGCCCATACTGAATAACTTGGAAGGACTGAAGTCAATGTCATGAAATATATCCTACCAAGGCAACTCAGAGAAGACTACATCAATAAACTCACTGCCAACCATAATCTTGGTCACCATGAAAATCACCCTGCTCAACCATAAAAAATTAACCCTAGCATGACACCTCATGATGCCCCAAAGAAGCAAGTCAATCTCGGCTATATCACTAAAATCATCCAACCAAGAACTGCCTCTACTGATGCAAAGCAAAATCATAACATCAACACTCAACCTCCAAGTGTCGAAAAGAATGTTCCCGAACACACCAACACACCCAAACCACTGCAATCAAAATGGCATTATTTGAAATATAGGATATCATCTCCATGAAGTAACTATAGTGAGTGTCACTCACCAAAGTGGAAATAGTAAATGATGAACTGTTCCCAAAAAAACACTCTTAGCTGACTATCCCAAAGCCTATCCAAATTCAAAATCAATTTTCTCATCAAAATATGTCATCATAACCAATGAAAGAAAGTAAGGAAAGTGGTAATCAAACTCAAATCCCACTGAAAACATAGGAGAGATGAGTATGGAGGTAGCAATAGACTCATCTCCTAGGATCAATTCATCACTGCCATACAAGCTCAACCATGAACTACTCAACTGCTGAGCTAAAGAAACCATCCAACTCATCTGTGGATGCCAATTTCAAGTCATATGCAAGTTGATCAGAAAGTGGGCAGTGGTACTAATACTAGAAGTTGACCCACTAGTACTCAAATCCTGAGACAACACCTCATGTCAAGAAACTACACTTGGATCCCAAATCTTGCAATCAAATCCACTCATATCACTGAAATTGTTTGGGATTTCATCATCCAACTGAAAAAGTGGATTTTCATGAGTCAAATCAGCATCCCATTCAAAAAAAGGATTATCATACAACTAATGATTATCCTCAACTCCCAAATCAAACCAATCCTCCTGTTGTTCCAAAATCCTATTTTTTGATTCTTTTGGCCAATGGGAAAGATCATAATCCTCCTGAATGAAATCAAGCTCCTCCATTACATGTTTGATCTCATTAGCCCTTTCTCTATTCTTCTGATCTATAAAATGTTTGCCTTGGTTTTTGGTAATTAAACCATGAAATGAAATGAAATAGCATGGATGGAATGATGAATGAACAATTCAATGCTGGAACTCACCAAACCTTTGGATAAACCTTGGAAAGATTGAACTTTTGATGTGGATCTTAATATTTCAATCTTTCCTTGAATCGTTGACTTGAATGCTTGGATTACATCTTCAAACCTACATCGCAATGTTAGCTCCAAAAACATGCATGAATAAACATAGCTTTGACATGGTGCCTGAGATCTTGAATGATGAAGAAATCTACTCTTGAATGCTCTTGACAATAATATTGGCTCTTGTGAAAATTGCTCTTCAAAAATTCTAGTTGATTTGATAAAATAACCTTGTATTTATAAATATTTATCCTTGATTTCTTGAAATTTAAACATTAAAAGCCGAATTTTAGAATTGGAATATAGGATGATAAAAATACTACCAAAAATATATTTTAAAATGAGTTCCAATTCTTAGGAAGGACCCATTCACCCATGGGAAAATGGGTCCCAAGCCCTAATTCTTAGAAAACACATTGCTCAATGTGAAGTATTATATTTTGGCATTAATTAATGTCAAGTTTCCCCTTTAGAAAATGAAATTTAATGGGATTGTAAATGAATTAAAGGGCCAATTAAGGCATAAATAAGAACAATTAATTAAGGGAGCCCTAAATAAGTGTGAAAGTTTAAAGGGGTACACTTTACAACACTAAATTAAGGAATTATTAAGAACTTTTTAACTAGAAGGACGCAAACAAGTGAGAAAATGTAAAGGGATACATTTTTCTACACTACATTTAGCCTCCACTTTAGTGAGAAAATGAGCACAAGTGTAAACTAACTAAACTAGAAAAACACATAGAAATAGGGGTCTAAGTGTACGAATGTTAGTAAGATAGAATGAAAAATATCAAGGAGATGGTCAAGCCCCCAAGATCAAGATCCTATGGTAAACAAACAAATTATAAGCACAAAGGTACACACACAATATGTATGTATGTAGCAGCAAGGTAAGATACACAAACATACAATGTAAAAGTTAAAGCGAAGAGAAAAGATAGATGGACACATGGCTCCATAAGCAAGAAAGTTGTGTTATTCTCGGTGGACATGAAAGACACCAAGGATCCATAGGAAAGAAATTTGTGTTATGGCTAGGGGGCCTTTGGAAAAATATGCACACAATGGCTAGTGAAATTAGCCATCCACTAGGTGAGCCCCCCAAAAAAGGGTAGCTAAGTGAGAAAAAAATGTTAATGCTAATGCTGATAAAATAATGCCAACATAAGTAATGCCGATGTTAATAAAAATAATACTAATGTAAAGGTCACACTTCCTAGGAGATATATGCTATCATCACTAAGAAGGGGACATGTGAACAATGAATGGGGGACAATATGCCCCCCACTTAAAATTTCAACATACTGTCTATGTTGGTATTTTAAGTAGAAATAGAGAAAGAGGTGATCTTTGAAAAGAATGAACACCTTGAAAACCTAGTTATTATTTCCCCCCAATCATAGAGAAAAAGAAAACCACAAAGAATTATCATGTTTCTGCCAAGAGAGATATGGTTGTACCTAAAATTATACCACTATGAATAGCAATGAGCAAGACACATAAAGCTACCAATGCCACATAGTGATCAGCAACATGATAGGATGAAAATTAGTATCAATTAAAGGAAATAGGTGCTTCAACAAAAGGAAGATCACCAAAATCCTTAAGGTGTTGAATTTTATCTCTCAAATCCTAACATTCATTAGTAGAATGACCATGAGCTCTATGGTATGCACAAAATGAACTCTAGTTGTAAAATTTCATTTGTGTATGACTCTTTGGATTTTGAGGGTGAGATTTTGGATTATTCATTCAAATGAGGCGTAAAATCTAACGACCCCCAATCATCACATACGAGTTGTGTTGTAGGTAAAAGACAATTAGGATTAGCATCAACTTGTATAGGTTCTACTTTGGAAGTTGGAATAAAAGTGTTAGGGGTGTTGGAAGTGTTATGATGATGTTGATCTTATGATTTATAGCTTTTCTCATCTGCTTCAACCGTGTATATCTTATTGTTGTATTCAAATTTAATCTCATGATGAAGAGTAGAGGGGACTTCTTTCATAGCATGAATCCATGGTCTCCCTAGGAGAAGGTTGTATAAAAGAGGTCATGGCATGATATGGATAGAGGTAGGAAAAACTACAGGTCTTACCTCAATGAGTAATGTGATCATTCCTAGTGGTTGCCTATTAACATCATCAAAGCCAAAAATATTAACATCATTGAGCTGAATAAGCTTCTTTTCCACACCAATTTTATCTAGTAGGTCAATGCTACAAACATTAAGACCTGATCCATTGTCTATGAGAGTGCGTTTAACTATAGTTTTATTTATAATCACCTTTATCATCAAGGATTCATGTTTATTTTGTATCTCAAGTGAGGGTAATTCTTGTTGATGGAATGTGATATCCAACTTTATCACTTCCATACAACCAACGGAGGTTGCTACATCATTCATCTTCACAACAAATTGGATATCATTCTTCTGCAAAATTTCTTGGAGCATCCTATTGTATGTAGGTGATGTTTGATTAAGATCCCACAAGGATACCAGAGTGGGATTATGTTTAATTTGTTTGTCGAAATCATACTCCTCTCTTCCATGTAAAGGAAAATGACCGGAGCACTAGGAAAAATAGGTTGAGGAAATGATAATGAAGTGGGAGTGGTTTTTGGTTGTCTATTGTTCCATGTATTATATGTGTGAGCAATGGTATTGTAACTCGATTGCTACAAAACATTGTTACTATTAGGTTGGATTATAAATTTCAAGATATATCCTAGTTTTAATGGTTTATTTTTAGGCAGTTTGATGATGAGAGGTGACTTTGGAGGGTCGCTAGTTAAAGGAGATCCAATTTGTGCAGTCATAACCTCAACCGAGTTACATAGATGACCTTCTAGTGAGGGGGAATCTAAGGTGAATTTAACATCTTCATCTATGCCATCCATCCTAGTGTTTGTTGAGAGAAGTGTATCATTGAAAGAGGGACAATTTTTTTTTGCATGATGCTCAATAATTGGGTCTTCTAACACAAAAATACCTTCATCACAAGTAGGATAGGTATTGAGATAAGAGAAAATATTATTGTCATGATTCTCTATGTATACATCCTCTTGTACCAAATCTTTAGTGGATGATCTAGGTGAGATGAAGTCCTCAAGGGATTCATCTAACATGTCAAAGTCATCACAACTAAAGTGTTTAAAGGATGTGCTTTCTCCAAGGTTAACCATTTAGTTTGTTTTTATATTATTTATTTTTATTTTGTTTTCTAATGATTTCAAAATGTAAAATAATCTATCTAAACTATGAAATGATGTTGAAATTAGAGGAAAAATGAAGAAATGGAACACTATCCTCAGCTAAAATATGCAAGAAATGATTTTTTTAAATGTTCCAAGATCTAACTAGAGAGACAGTAACTTGAATTCAAAATCAGACAATTCTAGGAAAATAATTAGAGAGACAGTAACTTGAATTCAAAATCAGACAATTCTAGGAAAATAATTCTTGGATCTAAAAAAAACAACAAAAAGGAAAAATAGAGAGTAAAAATCACCCTGAAAATTCCTTGATTAGAGAGAAACCTTTAATATCCAAAACTGGGGCAAAAACCTAATTAGACAAATGTAATGCAATATTTAACAAATACAACTGATTACTTAGATGTGTCACAAATTAGCATATGTGACTTATAAATTCAGATGCATCACACTACCAAGCACATTTGTCACACAAATCACTTCTGGGTTAAAATGAAAACTTGCATCACAGGTTCATGCACATGCATTGTACCCATCCGTAAGTGTGGCGTACCATATCATATTCATCATTTTAGACCATGGTTGTATGACACAAATCATATGCATCACACTTAGCCTTTTCAATTCCATTGCATTTGAATAACTCTAATAGATAGATGCATCGTACCGAAGAAGATGTAGTGAAACATCCCACTTGCAATCAACATGATAACAAATGTGACACATGTGTGCACCGCATCTCCTTAACCAAGTTTGAGCCCTAAAAACCACTAAAAAAATAAATTTACAAGGAAGGAATGGGGTACATACCACGTCCCTAATGCCCTCTAGTCGTCTCAAGGTTTGAACCCTAAATCTACAATGCGAGGAGTGTGGTATAGGTGACATTTTAGCAAAAGCTCCACAACAAGGTCACTCTCACAATTCACTATTCACTCAAGTCAAAATGCACAAATGACCATTTCACCTCCCAAAATTTTACTTATACCCCCCTAGGTGTAGGGTTTTTATTGTATGCACCTAATATTGAGTCTAAACCCTAATGTGGATATCCTAGATGTCTTGAAACTTAAACCTTTTACTATAAACGTGCCATGCACTGTTGGATTTGCTTGGACAAATAATTTTTCAAAATTTTCAAAAGCTTCTAAAATTTGCAAAAATTTTCTCACGAGGCATAGGTCTATCTCGTCTCCATCACAACACACCAGGGCATATTTTGAACTCAAATAAAAAATACAACATTCAGATGACTTCACATTGTATCAAAGAGGTGCAAAATGTAGATACTGAAAAATGTCCCAAGCATGAAAACACCATTTTCCTCATCAATTTCCTTTCTTCCCTTACATAATTGAATAACTTGAATTATTAAATTATTTTATGAAATCATACTCTTCTATTAATTAAATAGTTTTAATTATTTAGTTAATTCATTTTCCCCTTTTTTATTCTTTCTCAATTAATTAAATAAATTATATTTATTTAGTTAGTCACTAATTAATCCTTTTTCTCTATAATTAAAAAAATATTATTTATTTAATTATTTACTTTCATTTTCATTCTATGATGAAATAATTGTTTTAATTATGTAATTGTTCATGAGCCTTTTCTTCCACAATTAAATAAATCCTATTTATTTAATTCCCACCCTTTCTCCACACTAGTAAATAGTTATTTTAATTATATACTATTTTTTCTTTTCCTCCACTTTCTAATTAAATAAATGTTTCTAATTATTTTAATTAAAAAATTAGCTTTTCCCTCTTATTCTATAATTAAATAATTTCGTATAATTATTTTCTATCAATCTCCTCTTTTATCTGAATTAACCTCCACCCTTGATAAGGTTTTATTACCTTTTAATCTCCACCATCCATCCTTAACTAAACCCTATTTTTTCCCTAACCCTATTTCCTTGCTTCTCAAAGCAATCTCATTCATTCATCTTCATCATTTAATCTTGGCCCTTCATTCAAATTGTGTTTTCAATAAAAGAGACACATCACTTTCATTTTGACCCTAACTAAAACTACTATCTTTGATATTTGACCCTAACTACAACCACTATCTCTGATATTTTGCTGTCACTAAATTTGAGGGCAAGCTAGCTGTGAAATGGAGAAGAGCAATGAAGGTGATTCAACCATGGCATAGGAATTGTGGTAAGATTTCTTTGTTATTTTATATTTCTATGTTCATTTGTGCTTCAGTTGTTGGATTAAGGTCTTGAGGTTTGAGTTTTATGTATGTGATAGTTGATGCTATTGAATCATGTCTTTCACCCTTGTTTTATCCTATTCTATAGATTAGTTTCAATTAAAAGCATTCATTATCATTTTTTCACGGCCATGACAATTCACCTCAAGGAAAATTCATTAGCAGTATCACAAAATTTTAATATGATGAATTTTCCATAGCAGTGAATTGCTGGTGGTGACGGTGAATTTTCCTAGAACCTGATATTATATTAAGAAGCATTCTTACTGAATAAAAGTAATTTTGATAATTGATGCAAAATACACATTTTCAATGTTTATACAGCAAAACAATTAAAAATTACAGAATTTTTAAAAATTTAAAATAAAAAACAATAAAAACCTTATTATATATACTCTGAAATTTTTACGATTAAATGAAAATGAAAAGATTTTTTAAAAATCTAATTTATTTATAAGACAAACTGGATATAGAACACCTCATCTTTTCAATTATTGGAATATTGAAGAAGAAAAATTTAAATGAACAACTTTTTCATCTTTTGTAATTGTGAAACAATGATGGGATGCTTGAACAAATACTTATGACAATTTCTATTCAACTTCTTTAAATATGATGTTCAAAATCTCTTAGCAGTTTGCAATGATAAATAGAAACGAAGAATTCTAAATTGCTGTTCACATTTGTATCCACTCCACTGGACAACATTTAGACGACAGTGTAACAATGTGGTCTGTCTATATATTAACTGGAATTATGGAATAGAGATAGCAGCTCCATGAAATTACTATTACATGATATTTGTCGTCGCTACATAATAAACTTGATCAATATCTAAATAGGATTTTTAGACTGCAAGGGTTGGCGATCCTTACTTAGAGATCCCTAACTAGTACCCCTCCCTTGATTTCACTAGCTCCAAACATTGACAAAACTCAACTACAAAGGTTGGGCTCATAAAGAAATGTTTGAACCCTAGGAAACTATTAATATACTATGCCGTGAACAACCTATTTTCAACCATGTAAAACCTATAATATTGCTATCTTTTAACCTTTTTAACATTGCAGCATGTTAACTATGCAGTGAAGTGGCTTAGTGAATCATCAATATAGTACAATCCTAAGGGGTAGTCAAGGAAACAAAACATCCATTTTTTAAGATGATTTTTTAAATAGTTTCAAAATACGAATGTTCAATTTTGCATCAAGATAACGGTATGATTATTTGTGATTATTCTTCTTTTCCAGTGGAATTTCATATCAAGATAATTGTCTGATCATTTTTAATTGATACTGTAATGAATATGAGATATGCTAGAGTTCTTATTTTGTCTTATATGATGGTTTTTTAGGTTATGTTTGAAATTAGGTGAAGTAATTGCCTATTACGTCATCTCATGTTATCTGGTGTTGAATGATAATCTCTATTTAACTCACTGTCATTTTTTTTTGAAATAATTTCTCATATAAAAATTTTATTTTATTTTTAGGTCACCAAAGACAGGAAGTGGAAGAGATATCACTGATGTTGAATTTCCCATCAAAGCCAACCAATGCATCATTTATATTGTATAGACACTACAATGTTTTGCTTCACGATTATGAGTAAGTTTACTTCTTTGAGGTGCAAGGTCATCTGATACCCCCACCATCCAATAAGTGAAATTTTCATTATGTTTCTTAAGTTTATTTGTTGCATGATCAATTTAGAAAATGTATTTTAGCATTCTCAACATTATTTTTAAGTCGCTAATCCACCTTTGGATGATATCCAACAATGTATAAAAAAAGGGAAAGTGGAAAGCTTCAACTCCCATCTGTAGGTTGTTCACTACTACCCACTCCAACAAGTACATTATTTTAACAAATATTTTATGCTTGATGCTTTAATAACTTGGGTTTTCTATATAACAAGTCATGTTTTTCAAATGAATTCACGTGTAACTTTAATTGATGATTGTTTCTAAGTTATATTTCCTTTTCATATTTGACAATTAACCTTATTCCTTTTCGTATTTGATAATAAATCCTACACCTTCCATGGTTACAGCTATGATGGACTTATAGATGGGAAGTTGAAAGATTGCTATTTAGTTGCAATAGTACTTGGTTCAATAAAATTGAGTGGCATATTATATCCCATGGGGAATCACAATGTCTCTCATTAAAATCAACATGTTTTCTCATTACTATGACCCTTCCATCTCCAGCCCAAATGGTTAATCTTTGATTTTTAAAAAAAAAATTAATAGCCACCAAAATATTTAAAGAAATGGTAATACTGGTTTGAATTATGAAAAAAAAGAGTTGAGACTTTTTTAGTTTCAGAAATATTATATTTATTGTTTTAGAAATCTCTCTTTTGCATTTGAATCTTCACATCAACCTATGACATTTTTACAATAAACTTCCGGAGGATTGTTGATCACAAATTTCTCGGGTGAATGATATTATTATATAAAGCAAATTTATTTTTTATTTTTTAAATTATTTTGTAAAATTTCTACTCGAATTTCATTGATAAAATAATCAATTATAGTGGTCCCCAAATCATGTCTTTCTTTTACAGGCACTGGTTGTATGTCATTGCCCATCTTTGACTGTGGCTACTTCTCTGTAAAACTTTTGATTTATGCCTTGATTCAATTAAAAAAACCCTCTCCATAACAATTAAAGTGGCTCCACTCTCTTGGTTCACGCACCTTTATATCGAATATGAGTGAGATAATATTTGTATAAAATTGTCTTCCTTAAAAGAAAACGGAAGGGAAATAATATGTGTAGATTCTAGTAATTTCTTTTTAACTGTTTTTCACTGAAAAATGTTATACAGGTATCCAAAGGGAAAAACCTCAAATGAACAATTAGTACAGAAAAAGTAAAGAATTCCAGTATTACAAAGCGCCGGAGTACCCCACGCTCTTCAAATACATTTCTTCTAACATAAATGTCGGATCCTTAAACCAATTGACTCTCTCTGATCCTTGCTTGATGGTGGCAGACTCCCATACTTTTTGTAATAGTGCTCTAAACCACTGCCTTATAGAGATTGAAGATCATACAGTTTCCAGACAGGCCTTTACATTATTTTTCTAAGTACAAGAGCAACCTCACACATGCTACATGATTTTTCTTTTAATGGCAATTTATATTCCACTTCTTTAAATATGATGTTCAAAATCTCTTAGCAGTTTGCAAGGATAAATAGAAACGAAGGATTCCCAAGCACTGTTCACATTTGCATCCACTCCACTGGACAACATTCAAACGAGAGTGTAACAATGTGGTCTGTTTCTCTGTTAACTGGAAACGTGGAAAAGAGTTACTAGCCCTATGAAATTATTATTGCAATTGTCTATAAGGAATTCCCTACATGATACAACGACTTCATTACACCTTTACTTGACTTCTGTGCCTCAGATCCGTTGACAACTGCAAACTGCTTATTGAAGACGGCTTCTCTTTACTTTTATTAAAAACAGCGATCTACCTCTTTTTACACTTGCGATTTGCCATATAGACTGGCAGTAACTTATGATTTCTATGACTTGCCTTCTCCTTCTAACTTGCGAACACGATCAGCTTCAATTTTGGCAATCTGCGGGCTTCGAATTTGGCTCTAGTAATGACAATCTAGCGGCTTCACAACATCTATGATTTGACCTTTAAGAACAACGATCTCCTCACTTGCATGGCAGCAGCTCTCCGTAAATCTTTTGGATGGCTTTAGATTAGAGTGTGACAGTGATTAATACCTTCTACCAGCAATCTCCTTCAAGATCTTCAAGACTCAGATCCAACCTACTCAAGTTCGGCTTATATCTTCTTCTTATCATCAACTCTTTTCTTTAACTGCAATTTCTTCTTCGACGTCAACACATGCGACTTATCTAGATTAGCAATCTCCTCTTAACTGTGAAGACAGAATAATCTTCAAATCTGACGATCTTCAAACCAGGATTTGATATCCTTCCTTATCGGCAGCTGCAGCTGTGACCTCATGACCTAGGTCTGCCCATGATCTGGAAATTATACAAACACTTATAATCTTCAGAGGAGACCATAAAATTCATTCTCTGTTGTAGCACATTTATTGTCTCCTCTGCCCACCTTCACAGTTATTATACAGACAGACCACATTGTTACACTCTCGTCTGAATGTTGTCCAGTGGAGTGGATGCAAATGTGAACAGCAATTGGGAATCCTTCATTTCTATTTATCCTTGCAAACTGGTAAGAGGTTTTGATCATATTTAAAAAAGTGGAATATAAATTGCCATTAAAAGAAGTTTATTATAATAAGATTAAATCTTGGATGTGAGGAGATGGCTCACAAAGCGCTGCATGAGGCCGCAGCCATCTAGGCTCGGCCTGCATGTAGTCTTTTGGTGGTTGCATGTGTAGTTGGGGGTCGGATTTGTTCTCTTCTTCTCTGAAGCTTCTTGGGGGTGGGTTTTTTACGCTATTTGGGGGGAGGCTCTTTTCTTTTGCAGCAGGTGTGTATTCTGGGGTTGGGGGGTTGCGACCTTGGTGTCCAGTGGAGTGTGCCTTCTTCGAAGGGCTCTTGGTTTTATTTGGGCCTTGCTTGCTCATCTTGCGTTGTGTGCTCTTTGATGGATACTGGAGAATCTTCTAGGGTTTGTCCCAATATGGACTTTCGTTCTGCTTTTGGATCGAAACCCTCTCCACAGGGTTCGAAGATTTTTGATAATAATCTTTTCTCGGTGGAACCTGAGAAAGTCGAGATGGGCTCGGTAGGGGGGCCTAGAATTCCGAAGATTAATGGGTGCCTCGAACGGTGTAAAGAGAGGCCGAGCGTAGTCATTCCAATGGAGATGTTGGCTGAAGACATTGATTATTATGCACGACATTCTCTTTATTGCAAATTCTTAGGTTTGAAAATTTCTTTGCAATTCTTGGAGATGTGGGCTCAAAAGACATGGATGCCTGAGGGAGAGATGGAGATCCGCCTCCTGGCAAATAACTACTTCATGGTTACTTTTGATTGTTTGGCTGATCGGAATAGGATTTTTGAAGGGGGCCCGTATTTTTATAACCAGGTGGGCTTATTTATTAAGCCATGGCATGCTGGCTTCAACCCGGCAGAGGAACTTCCGAATCGGGTTCCGGTTTGGGTCCGTCTTCCAAGGCTCCCTGTGGAATGCTGGCGAGAGGATGTGTTGTGCCTATTAGCCTCGAAGCTGGGGAAACCTGTGGGTTCTTCTCAGCAAACACAATTCAAAAAGGTAATGACTTTTGCCCGGTTTTGTGTAGAAATTGATTTAAGTAAGCCATTGCCAGACTCGTTAGAAGTGAGTGCAGGAGATTATTCATGGGTGCAACAGCTGGATTATGAAACACTTCCCTTCCGTTGTCGTTTCTGTCATGAGTATGGTCACCTCCTGCGCAGATGTCCAAAGGCCAAGCCTTTGGAGGCTCATTCTTCTCAACCTTCAGCTAATCCACCTAGGGTGGATAAGGGCAAGGACCCCATTCAGGGTTCTGGTGGTAGGGAAGATGGATTTATTCCCGTTAGAGGCCGAAACAGAAATAAAGGTCATAAAAGGACTTTGAAGGACAGGCAGGAGGAGGACACCTTCAACAGGTTTGAGGTGCTAGAGGATCTTAGTCAACAGGAGGTGAACCTAGGATTTTTGGATCTAGATCATGGGACTCTGGATATTGATCAGCATGGCCCTTTAGTTGAGGCAATGCTTACTCCCCAACAGGAGGGGGGTATGGGAGTGCCATGCTTAGATGAGGTTGGGAAAGATTCTAGTCAGGTTTTGCTCAACTCAGAGGGGATTATGGCTCCGCTTACTGATGGGACTTCGGCTCTAGGGACAGATCGTCAAATGGAGGTTCAGGTTGAGTTGGGTGGTAGTGCTGAGGTAGTGAAAGATAGTGTAGATAAGGTTCACCTCTTGCAAAAAGTTGGTCCAGAGGTGGGCAAGAAGAATATTAAGGCGTCCTCTCAGTTGGGTGTTCTGCAAAAAGTTCTCAAGAAGGGGGGGCCGGAGAAAATTTCTAAGCTGGGAAGGAAGAAGGATGAGGAAAAGATTAAGATGATAGGGGAGACTTTGGTGGAGTCAGGGTCAGTCAAGACTCTGGATTCGCATTTTTCATGCCCCTCGAAATGATAGTTCTCTCTTGGAATGTTAGGGGCTTGAACAGTGGCCCTAGACAAAAAGCTGTTCGGGATTTGATTAGGTGTCATTCGCCTGATGTTCTTTTTTTGCAGGAGACTAAGCTCTCTATGGAGGGTATGATGGATCTAGTTCCTAAGTTATGGGGGAATGGTGGATGCCAATGCATTGGTGCTCAAGGGTCTTCTGGCGGGGTGGCATGTTTATGGAACCCGCGTAAGATTTGCCCCCTTTGGTGGGTGTCTTTCAGGTCCTCCCTTTCCATGGTGGCCTCTTGTTTTATGTCAGGGGAAATTGCTCTCTTCTCCAATGTGTATGCGCCTGTGGAGTTGCAAGGAAAGCAACTTTTGTGGTCCAACATTCGTTTAGTTCGTAGCTTATTTCCCTACCATCCTTGGATTATTGGAGGCGATTTTAATGCTATCACGGAGCTTGCAGAAAAATGAGGTGGTATTGCAAGGTTGGAGGCTTCTGCATTATTGCTCCAGGACAATATCTCTGCTTTGAATCTTGTGGATATCAAACCTGGCAATGGTCTTTTTACTTGGAATAATAGGAGAATTGGCGATGCCTCTATTTCTGAAAGACTTGATAGATTTTTGGTGTCTAGTTTTTGGGTGGGGGACAGGTGGTTGATAAGCTCTGAAATTTTGGATGGTCGTGGTTCTGATCATTGGCCTATTAAGCTAGTAGTTGATGTGCCTCAACGGTGTGCTAGACAGACCTTTAAGTTCCAACTCATGTGGCTTAGGGATGAATCTCTTCATGTTTTGCTCCCTGGTTGGTGGGATCAGGGGAAGCCAGCATATGGCACTGCCATGTACTCTTTCTCAAAGAGGCTCCAGTATGTTAAATACAGATTGAAAAGATGGAATAGGCAGCATTTTGGTAATTTATTTCAGGAAAAGCAAAAGGCGCGAGATAATCTAGACCTAATTACCAGACAAATTCGAGATCAAGGCCTCTCAGAGGAGCTGAGTTTATTAGAGGTTGCTGCAACAAAAGAGCTTGAGGAATGGGAGTTAAGAGAAGAGATTTTTTGGAAACAAAAGTCTCGTATTGAATGGCTCCAGGCTGGGGATCGAAACACTGCTTTCTTCCATAACTCAGTTAAGGATCGGAGACAAGGTAATGCTATTTCTTCTATTCTGTTGCCTAATGGGGAATCTTTGTCCTCTTCAGCCTCTATTTCAGCTGAATGCATTCGATATTTCTCTACCCTTTTCTCTGAGGATTCGCCTCCTGCGGAGGAGGATGAAGCTAAAATTTTAGATTGTATCCCGAAGCTGGTGACTAATGAAATGAATGAATCATTGCTTGCTCCTATTACCTTGTCGGAGCTTGAGAAGGTTGTATTCCAGATGAAGAAAGGTAAAGCTCCTGGGCCTGATGGATTCCCCATTGAATTTTTTCAGGAGTTCTGGGAAGTGGTTAAATTGGACCTTTTAGAGGTTGTCCAAGAATCCTTTATGCATAAACAAATGTTGAAGTCCCTAAATGCTACATTTTTAGCTCTTATTCCTAAGAAGGTGGGAGCTAACTCCTTGGATTTGTTTAGGCCTATAGCTCTATGTAATGTTGTGTATAAAATTATTACTAAGTTGATCGCAGAAAGGCTGAAGCCTTGGCTTGATGACTTAATTTCTGAAGAGCAGGGGGGTTTTGTTGCTGGAAGACAGATCATGGATGGGGTAGTTATTGCTGCTGAGGCCATCCATTCTATGGAATCCTCAAAAGATAAATCTATGTTTATCAAGTTAGACATGGCTAAAGCTTATGATCGTGTTAAATGGAGTTTTCTATTTAAAATCCTTGGAGCTTTTGGCTTTGCTGAGGGTTGGATTGAATGGGTTAGGAGTTGTGTCACTTCCTCCTCCTTTTCGGTGCTTATCAATGGTGAGCCCACTTGTTTGTTTGGTGCTTCTAGAGGCCTTAGGCAAGGAGATCCCCTATCTCCTTACTTATTCATCCTCCTTGCGGAAGGCCTGGGAAGACTCATTCGTGCTCAGGTTGCTAGTGGATTGCTTCAGGGATGGAGTTGGGGAGATGGTATTCCCCCTCAGTCTCATCTGCAATTTGTAGATGATACTGCCTTGATGGGTAGGGCTAAGGTTGAGGAGGCTCTCAATTGGCGCAGTGTTTTGGACAGTTACTTGGCAGCTTCTGGGCAATGCATAAATGAGGGGAAGTCCTTCATATATTTCTTCCACACTCCTAAAGGTATTCAAAGGAGAATTGCTGGTATCCTTCGGTTTCAGATTGGTTCGCTTCCTTTTTCCTATCTTGGAATCCCTCTTGCTGTTCGCTCTCTCCCCAAAAGGTTTTGGCAAGAGACTCTTGATAAGTTTCGAGTATTGGTCAGTCATTGGACTTGCAGGTGGCTTTCTTCAGCAGGTAGAGTGACTCTTTTAAAGTCGGTGGTCCAGGCTCTTCCTATTTATAAATGCTTTGTTCTTTCTGCTCCTTCAAGTTTTATTAGAGATTTCGAGAAATTGTCTCGTCAGTTTCTGTGGGCTGGTAATCTTCTTCATAGAAAATGGAGTCTTGTGAAGTGGGATGTTGTTTGTAGGCCAAAGCAAGAGGGGGGTCTTGGTTTACGGCGGGCTGATTTGAATGGGCAGGCCTTGGCTGCTAAGTTGTATTGGCGCTGGTGCTCTCAACAGCATATGTGCTGGGCTAAAATTCTGACCTTCAAATATTTGGGGGCAGTAGAAAGTAGGGAGGTATCAAGGTTTAGTATGGAGGGGAAAGGCTCTGTGATCTGGAGTACCCTTAAACGTGGTGCCAAGTTGGTTAAACAGGGACTTTTTTGGATTTGTAATGGGGGTCGAGATGCTCTTTTCTGGTATGATTCTTGGGATGGATACCCACCCATTGTGTCATCTCATCCCCATCTCCAAGATTTGTGCCAGATTTTTGTGGAGGCGGGTTGGAGTCATGTGGCTGATTTTAAATCTCAACAATCTTTGGGTCAAATTTCTGTGTCTAGGTGGAAGAGCCCCTTGGATTGGCCTCCTGGTGGTGCAGTGGAGGATCGTCAAGAGCTTGCTAAGATTTTATCGAGTCGTGTCTGCAATTCTCTCCAAGGGGTGATGTGCTTGCTTGGGGACCTGACTTGAAAGGAAAATTTTCGGTTGCCTCTGGTTATCAGGTTTTGGATAAACAGGTCTTTGGAAGCTCCCAGGTTTCTTGGTGGAAGCATGCTTGGAATAAATTTGCTTGGCCTAAGTGTAATTTTTTCTCTTGGCTCGTGGTTCAAGGTAAGTGTCTTACTTGGGATAATCTTTGCAAACGTGGGTTCCAGGGCCCCTCCATGTGCATTCTATGTGGTCAGCATGATGAATGCTTATCACATCTATTTTTTCAGTGCTCTTTTGTTAAGACTATCTGGCATCACTGGTGGAATCTTTGGAGCTTACCATGTTGCCATGTCTCTTCTTTGGAGGATTTTTGGAAGAGACAGGGTTCTTCTCCTGCTACAACCTCTTTTCTTAAAATTGCTTGGAGCATTGGTCCTAGTTTGATTGTTTGGCAAATCTGGTTGGAACGTAACAGAAGAATATTCTTGGATAAAAAATTGCTCGTGGGGCAACTTTGGAGGCGAATTCTTGGGGCTTTGCTGGAGACTTTGACTACAAAGTGTGACTTGTCTGTGCCGATTGCTCCTGGGGACTTGGGTGTTGTAAATTCCCTGGGTCTTGCCACAGGGGGGAAGTGTATTATGAGTAAAGTGCATCGTAGGCGTGGGCGTGAGAGGGTTGCTTGTGAGGGCTTTTGGTGCCCACCTGCTCTAGGGGAGTTGAAAATTAATACTGATGGGTCTTCTAGGGGTAACCCTGGGCATGCTGGGGTTGGTGGTATTGGTAGAGATAGCCTTGGAGTGGTGGTTTTCTTCTTTTCTATGTATCGTGGTTTGCAAACTAATAATCTTATGGAGGCTAGCGCTATTCTCTTGGCGGTTGAGCGTGCGGTTTCCCTTGGATGGCGGCGGATTGTTTGTGAAGCTGATTCTCAGGTGGTTATTGATATGTTGAATAATCAAAATTTGGAGGATGTGAATTGGCAGCTAGCTGTGGTTGTCAAACAGATTATTTCTCTGTGCTCTACCTTGGAGTCCATTGTTTTCCGTCATATTCCACGGGAGTGGAATAGGGTGGCTGATGGGCTGGCTAGATGGGGGTCGGAAAAGACTGATTCTTGGTCTGTGGATGATTGGAGCAATCTCCCTGTTGATATGGCCCCTGTTCTTGAGGAGTGGGTTGCTGAGGATATGAGGTGCTTCTTGGGTGTGAATTAATTCTTGTTGTTTTGGCCCCTTGTGGCTTCCTTCTTTGGACTTTGTAATGCTATTATGATTCAATAAAGTTTTTACCCTCTTTTAAAAAGAAGTTTATTATAAATTGTCAAATATGGTAAATTAAACAATACACGTAAAATGCTTCTTAGGATAACTGTACTACTTAGCATACGCATCAATGCCCTATTGAGGAGCTGCTCCACTAGTGGTCTCCCTCACGTTGAAGGAATAAAAGCTACAAGAAAATTGTTACAAAATCATTCATCGCAAACTCCGTTTCTTTGCAATACTGGTCCCAAATTCCCAATATCAGAGTAGTGTTGCCTTACCTCTGTGGCTCCTCCAGTTTCCTTATCATCCTCTATTTTTGTAAAATCATAAAACTTTCACTTTTACTGTGGGGATATTTTTCTCCGATTTTTTTATTGCACTTACCGAAGTCTCTCTTCTAAATCTGCTCCACTTCAGTCAACTCATTAAAAACCAAAAAAGCAAAAGCCTGCTTTTCAAACAGTCAGGTTTTCCAAATTCAGCATTTTCTTTTTCCGTAACTACAAATCTTGGGCTCTTAGTAGAAATTCAGTGGATCTGAGATACAGTTGAATTTTGCTCTCTATTTTTCTAAAGGCATTTGAATGAACCTATTTTTGCATATGGGCCAAGAAGCATCTTGACAAACATGCAACTAGGGTTTTCTGGATGAGAAGCATTTTGCAATCTGGCCCAAACATCAGTTTATAAGGTTTCAAAATGAATTAGAATTTGTAATTTGCAAATTCACTTACAATATGTTTGACAATTTTGAAAAGGTGAGAAGGTTGTTCATTTAATTTTTCGACTGACAAGTAATATTTTTATTATTAAATATAGAGGTCAAAAAGAGTTACATTCTAATTACATATGCAGTACTACTACATGAATCCCTTACATTATTATTGTCCCTTCTTTTCATTATACTATCATCCCCTATTAACCCATGGCCTGTAAATTCCAGTATTTCATTACTGATCATAATTAAATGTACAAAGATAACTTGGTATTAGCAGTAGAGTTATCATGCCCTTACTATCCGAATAGTATAACATATACGAAAAAGACATAGAAACAGTAGTGTGCATTATGTATTGGCAGGTCCACTGCCCTCTTGCATTGTTCCCTTCATGCCCAAAAGGGATTCAGCTGTTGCAATCTCCTCCCTGGTAAAGTCTTCAACTCTGAGAGTCCCTGTACCATCTATGCTAGATTCCACCTTGTCAAACTCCTCATTGAATTCTTTATGAAAGATCTCCAAAAACTTCAGGAAAACCTCTGTACTAGGCTGTCCCACTGACAAGTAATATTGGAAAATCTAAGTTCAATTATAAGTATGATTTTGGGGCCATTATAATTGATCATTTTATCATTGAAATTCAAGTAAAATTTGTACAGAAATCTTTTAGAAAAAAAAGATAAATTTATTTTATTATAACATCATTCGCCCTTCCAACTTCAAAAAGTACTCAGAAATATGTGATCAACAGTCTTCCTAAAATTTACTGTAAAAATGTTATAGGTTGATGTGAAATTCAAATACAAAGAGAAGATTTCTAAAATAGTAAATAATATTATTTTTAAAACTAAAAATCCTTAATTTTTTTGCATAATTCAGAAAAATACTACTTCTTATTTAAATATTATGGCAGCTACTTTTAAATATAAAAAATTTGAATGATTAATAGTTTGGGCTGGAGATGGAAGGGTCATATCAAGAGGAAAATGGTTGATTTTAGGGAGAGACATTTGAATTCCACATTGGATTCAATGCGCAACTCAATTTCTTTGAGCCATGTACTATTGTAATTAAATAGCAATCTTTCAAATTGCCATTTATAACTTCAGTCGCAAGAGTACCTATGAACGATGTGGGGTTAACTATCAAATAGGAAAATGAAGTATACCTTAGAAACAAAGCACAAGAATACATTTAAAAAACATGACTAATTAAATAGAAATTCCAAGTTATTAAAACATAAAACATAAAATATTAGTTAAAATAATTATTTGTTGAAGTAGGTAGTAGTAAACCACCTACAGAGATGACAGTTGAAGCTTTCCTCTTTCTTCTTTGTACACTTTGAACTTCCTCCAAAGGTGAATTAGCAGCTGAGAAATAATGTTGAGAATGTTAAAATACTTTTCCCAAATGAATATGCCACAAACAAATTTGAAAAACATAATGAAAATTTCACCTACTTGATGGTGGGGGAATCATGTGACCCTGCACCCCGAAGAAGTAAACTTGCTCATAATCGTGAAGCAATCGAGTGTAGTGTTAACGTAATTCAAATGATGCACTGGTTATCGTTGATGGAAAATTGAACATCAATGATAGCTCTTTCCATTTCCTGTTGTTGATGACCTTAACAATAATAAAAAATAAGTCTAAGCAATTATTTCCAAACATCATGACAGTAGAGCCGAGTAGAGCCGAATAGAGATGATCATTCAACACTAGATAGGATGGAATGACAGTAGGAAATTACTTCACCTAATTTTAAACGTAACCTAAGAAATCATCACATAAGACAAAAGAATAACTCTTAACATATTTCATATTCATTACGATGTCAGTTACAAATGGCCAGATCATTACCTGATCTGAAATTCCAACACAGGAGAAGAATAATAAAAAATGATAATACCATTATCTTGATGCAAATTTGACAATTCTTATTTTCAAATTCTTTTAAAAAAGAAACAAACAAAAAATAGATGTTTTGTTTCCTTGCCTAGCATTGCAGGTTATTGATGATTCACTAAGCCACTTCACCACATAGTTTTAGCTAGCATCACCAAGTTCATTATATAGGGGATTGGAATAATTAACATGCTGCAATGTTAGAAAGGTTAAAAGTTAACAATATTATATGTTTTCGGGTCCCTGTAAAATTAGTTTTTTCCTTTATCAAAAACAATATTATATGTTTTAGATGGTGGAGAATAAGCTGCAGTCAAATCAGAAATAGAAAGGTTATCAAGTGGGTTAGTAGTTCAATAATATATCAATCCAACTGTTGGCACCTTCATATTTTTGCAAAATATAAAATGCCATTGATAAAAAATTGGATTACAGAATTTGGATACCTTGCCAGTTTGCCCGGTTGGCGTGCTTTGAGGGTTAGTATTGTGATGTCTTCTAATGGTCATAATACTTTGGAGCCTTGTTCATCTCTCATCAAAAATTATGTTTGTCCATTTGCAGTTTCCTGTGATCAGATTTGGCATGTTTTTGGAGCACCTAATTTTAGGGTCCAACACAGGTTTGCATTCTGCACATTTCCAGAATTTTCAAAGTGGCCTTTTTGGAGGCCTGCATTTCATAATCAGTTGATCATCATGACACACCAATTGTTCCCCTGTGTAGACAACATACTAGTGTACCCCTCTGCCCATTTTCAGAGTTCCAGGACCTCGTTTGACAAGTTTTCCGGGTCAAAACCAAATGAATTTTATTCTGATTTGTTAACAAAACAGTGTTAATCCTGTTAAAGTAGCCCCACATTCGGATTTTTATTTCATAACTCAGTAACTTGCATGTTGATCCAGTTGGTTCACTAAGTTATCTATAGCTAGATGTTCCCTTGTGCAAGTTTTCACAGCCTCATGACTTGGTCTGATAATTTTAAAAAATCAAGACAAAGGAGCAAATTTTCTCTGTGCAGGGTAACTTAAACAGATGCAGTTCAAGAAAAGCAGAAAGGTCATCTTTGAATTTTAATATCTTGGTGCCTATTCAGAGTTTCGACATGCCATCTATTGTATCATATTCACATATCAGAGGAGAAAATCGTTGCATATTTTCATCTCCTTATTTCTTGATTTGACCACTTTTTTAGTGTCATTCTGGTGGCCACTTGACCTGTTTTGACTGCAGTAAGTAAGCATTGTGGATGCTTATGTTAATGTGTTGGCAATTTCTTTGAGCCATGTACTATTTTAATTAAATAGCATTCTTTCAAATTGCCATTTATAACTTCAGTCGCAAGAGTACCCATGGACGATGTGGGGTTAACTATCAAATAGGAAAATGAAGTATAACTTAGAAACAAGGCACAAGAATACATTTAAAAACCATGACTAATTAAATAGAAATTCCAAGTTATTAAAAAATAAAACATAAAATAAATTAGTTAAAATAATTATTTGTTGAAGTAGGTAGTAGTAAACAACCTACAGAGATGACAGTTGAAGCTTTCCTCTTTCTTCTTTGTACACTTTGAACTTCATCCAAAGGTGAATTAGCAGCTGAGAAATAATGTTGAGAATGTTAAAATACTTTTCCCAAATGAATATGCCACAAACAAACTTGAAAAACATAATGAAAATTTCACCTACTTGATGGTGGGGGAATCATGTGACCCTGCACCCCGAAGAAGTAAACTTGCTCATAATCGTGAAGCAATCGAGTGTAGTGTTTAAGTAATTCAAATGATGCACTGGTTATCATTGATGGAAAATTGAACATCAATGATAGCTCTTTCCATTTCCTGTCGTTGATGACCTTAACAATAATAAAAAATAAGCGATTTGCACAATATTCAATGAGCAACGAAATAGCCGATAGGCACAAACCAATTTTATTTTCCCTTAATGTTCTCTCTGCCAGTGTTAGCATCAGATTGGAGGAGATCCCGGTGGGGGAAGCCAAACATTGATGTTTGAATAGATCCATTCCACCGTCTAAAAGAAAAGGGAAGAATTTAACCAACACATTCGGGTCTTCCAACAATGCAAGGTCACGAGGACGGGGAATGCCCTTACCCAATGAAGTTGTGGCCAAAGTCCTTTCCAAACCAACCAACATGTCCTTCCTAAACAACCACTTTATGATCACCCTTGAATCAGCCTTGGAAACCCACATATCTAACAAACCAGCCAGGACATAGGATGAAATGTTAGAGTCCAACCAATATCCCTCCACACCCGCCATAAAACCTTTACCAGTGAGGCATTTTACTTTGTGAAGGCGAGATAATCTAGGTGTTGAATTATCCGACACAGCTGGAGAGAAGTCATTGGGAAAATATATATATCTCTCACTCATATACACACACTCCCTCCTTCTCCTTTTCTACCTCTATCTCTATCTCTCTATCTTTTCGCCTATGTATACCTCTTTCTATTACTTATCTCTATCACCTTTCTCTCTCACTCTTTCCCCCTCTATCTCTTTATCTTTCTCCCTATCTTTCTCCCCAATGCATCTATATCCATTTCCTCTCTCCTTCTTCTCTCTCTATCTCTTTCTATCCATATCCTTCTCTATGTATATATCCCTATCTATCTATCTATCTTCCTATCTATTTATCTTTTTTCCTATCCCTCTCTATCTCTCTATATCACCCTTTATCTATATATATCTCTCTCCCTCTCCCTCTCTCCCCCTTTTCTTCTCTCTTCGTATCTACATATATCTCCCTCTTCCCCATCTTCTCTCTCTCCCTTTCTCTCTCCCTCCCTCTCTCTATCTCTCTCCCCTCTCTCCTTCTCTTGCTCCCTCCCTATCCTCCTATCCATCTTTATATCTCAACCTCTCTCTCCTTTTATCTTTCCATATATTTCTATATCTATTTCTTTCTTTTCAGTTTATTTATCTCTCCCCTCCTCCTCTCCCCTATTTCTCTCTCCCTTTGTTCTATCTCCCTCTCCATCCTATTGGGTCTTTCTCTCTACTTCTCTCTATTTTTCTCTCCTCTCCCCTCTCTATATCTCCTTATATCTCTATCTTTATATCCTCTATCTTTCCATATGTCTCTCTATATCTATCTATCCCTCTTCCTCTTCTTCTTTATCATAGAACTATCTCTTCATTTATATCCATCCCGGTCTCTATCTCTCCTTTATCTCCTCTCTCTATCTTTATTTCTCCTCTATCTCTCTCTATATATCTAATCTGTCTCCCTTAATCCTCTCTCATTCTATATTTGGATCTCTACCTCTATCCTATCCTATGTCTCTCTTCCTCTCTCACTCTATAGTTATCTCTAACTCTATATTCCTCTCTTCCCCTCCATCTCGAGAAATGTCCCCCTCTCTCTACCCATCCATCTCTCTCCCTATCTCTCCCCCTCCCTCTTCATAGACCTTCATTGTCTTCTTGATTGGAAGATTTTCTTTCACTCATTTTTGGAGACCTTTGTTGCACAACAATATCATTTTATGAATGGCCAACCAATTGAACTCATGTAATACACAAATTTAAAAAAATTCCCTAATTGACATTCCACACCTCTTGGGTGTACCCATTGCACACCAAGGTGCGATTGCTAATATTTATAAATACAAAGCTCAAAAATTTTAAAAGTCCTTTAAGAAACTTAATTTCCTCTTTTTGTAAGTCATATATGGATTAGTGCTTACCAAGACTCATAATACATGCAAGTGAATCCGGTTAATACTTTAGATAACTATTTACATTTAAATGTATGAAATTTAAAAAGTTATTTTTTATTATTTTATTAGGTAATCAATATAGTTTAGTTTTTAATATCAATATTATATTTTTAAAATGTATAATTTTTATTTAGAATTTGTTTATTAAAAATATGTTCAATTATTTTATTAGGTAATCGATATAGTTTAGTTTTTAATTTTAATATTATATTTTTAAAATGTATAATTTTTATTTAGAATTTGTTTATTAAAAAGATGTTAAAAAATGAAAATTAAGTAATTTTTAATATTTATATTTTACATTAATGAATGTTTAGAATTCATATATTCATTGATTTTTATTTTAAAATGATTAAAAAAATTAAATTAAAAAATAATAAAAAATCTTTTCAAATTTTTTTAAAGATAAAATCATTTTTAATAATTTTTTGTATATTTATAATTTTTATCGTGCTTTAAAATAGGAACTAGCAAGAGTTATTGGCCATGACCTGTAAAGCAAAAAGGCCAGCTATTTATATGATTTTTTTTATTTTTTTAACTTTTAATTAGCGAAATAGAATCATTTGTATACAAAAGGCATGGTAAGAAAAATAAAGTTTTTAAAGGTATATTTTTCATAATTATTTTAACCTCAAGCTAAATTTATTTACCATGATAATTTATTAGCGAAATAGAATCATTTGCATAAGAAAAACATGGTAAGAAAAAAAAAATTTAAAAATATATTTTCATAATTATTTTAGCCTCAAGCTAAATTTATTTACCATTATAATTTAATTATTTTCAAATATTTTAAAAAAAATCATTCTATTTTATTTACAATTCTACCATTAGAAAACAATCTCAATCTATAAAGCCAAATAATAGACAAGTATAGATTGTCATTTTCCAATTTAGATATAGTTTTTATTAGTATCTACAATTGTAAAGAAAGAGTCAGCGCCATAAAAAGAAAATTCATTAGCGTCTAAGTTAGGGCCGCGTAAATCAAGGGCATAATTTGATTGCTTGCTCAGATAAAATTGCTTGCTCGTAAATCAATGCGTCTCAGGTCAAATCTTGTGCCTGGTCTTCCAGAAAGCCTGTTGGAAATGTTATCGTTGTTGCAAGTTATCGGCGAGTAGGGCAGTCAAAATTTCGTGTGGGTTCCCGCTGGCGTTAGATTGCTGGAAATGCTGTTGGGGTTCCCCCATGTAAATAGCCTATCGGCTAATAAGGGAAAATGTTGAATGCTTTAGTTGACTTGGCAGGGTGATGGATGATTTGAATGACTTAGCCATCATTGAAGTGTGCCAAACAATAGTTTATTAAATCTTGGCCATATTGAAATGATAGGAAAAAATGTTAGTTGAGCCAAATTAAAATTATGCTTCTTTTATGTTTTCTATCAACACCTTAATATAGGTAGAGCTTAAATGGAAATGTTTGTGACTTATACCAAGATAGAGAAACACCTCAATATTACCATTTATCCATCTCAAGGTAGAATTTGTTAGGAAAAGGGTGTTGTATACCTTGCGCAAGAAATCATTTATTAATTATATAAAATAAATATTTATTTGTGGTGCATCTTAGGTGATATGTTTAACCACATTAAACTTGTAAATTTGTATTTAAAATTGGTTATATATTTTATGTATGGGTTGCACATAGGAAAAATATTTAATATTGGGAAACTTAGTACCAAATAGTAAATGTTGGGGTCAAAGGTTTTGTGTACTTATGGTTTTGAGGCACATGGCTTTACCTTATGCTTGGTTGTTTAGTGTGAACTTGATTCTATAAAAGTAAGGACATGTTTAGTGGTTGAGGTTGGTTGGTTTGTTGCTCTGCGTGGTTTTCATTGTATTGTTCTCTCTTTAAAAGAGTTCATATGTGAAGCATGGAATGGGATGTGTGGTTACATGCTTGGACACATGGAGAATGAATTGGAGGAACTTGATGTTTCAAAATTATTCATGAAGACTTTATAAGTGTATTATAATGTTTTCGTTTCTAAGCAATACATTAAGTGTGGGTGTTTTTGAAGACTAGGTTTTTCCCTCTTGAGGGTTTTCTCAAGGTTTGTATTGTATAATCTTGTGGTATGTCTTTTATCTTTGCATTATGGTTATTCTATAAGCTTGTGTGTATTGTTTTCTCTCATGGGGCTATGTAGGAAATGATTTGATCAACCTGCATAATTTTCCTAATAGAATTTCATAACAATTGAGCCATGGTTAAAGCATGTTGAGTTGAACTCATGTTTGGTGTTGTCATTTTCAATTTGACGCAAAAATTCTACTTGGTTAAGCCATATCTTGTGCATATACTTGTAGATTTAGATCATACCCAGATAAATTCATGACAAACCATTCTTGAAGATGTTAGAATGAGGGAGATGATCATGTTTCATTCTCTAACAAAACTCAAGTATAAAAAGATGAAGGTCAAGGCAAAGGGAAAGTGTACTTAGGCATAATAAGTTTTTAGTATTGTTATTTTTATCCTTGGTATGGACTTGGTCATAGAGTTTGAATTTGCAATTATCAATTTCCTTGAAATGTCAATCAAAATTTTACTTGGTTTGGTCACATGAAAATTATGGCTCTTAGCCTTATTTTCATATTCTTCCTTCTTTGTTGCAACCATCAACAATCCTAATCCTCATCATTATTTTATTTTAGAATGGTTGCAACCTCGATCAACTTGTAAAATTTGTTAGTCAAAAAATAAAACCATGAAAGAAAAACCTTACAATCAAACATGGGAGATCACAACTTACATTATATTTTTCATATAAACGATGATATAAAATAAAAAAAGAAGTAGTATAAATGTTGAGTTTTGTATTTCCATAACAATCTTTTCACATATACTCTTAAAACATGATATGATGATTCCAACGTGTTATAATATATATGATTTATTGTTATGATATTTCTTGTAAATAATTGCAAAAATATATAAAATAACATACCAATTTGAGGGGGTGACCTCCAATAATTAGATAATAATGTATGAATTCAATATTTGATGATATGCTAATTTGGTAGAAACATCTCCACTTCATTTATAGGCTTAACTATGTAGGGACATACCCCTTCATCCTAATTAAGAGTATTTAAGGTACTAAATAAAACTAATTTTAAGGTTAAGCATGACACAAGTTCTTAACTTATTATACTTAGGAATATATAAATACTTAAGAATATATGATATGAGGGTCATAACACTAGATAGAATATTAGGGACCTAACATTCCCATCCCCTTCAAAAAAGCATTGTCCCTAGTTCTTAGCAATTATGGATGCTTTAGAATGAATTGTTCATCTTCCAATATTGCATCTTCAATTGACATATTCTTCCACTTGATTAGGAACTCAGAGATAGCTCTATTTCACAATTTTTGCACTCTTTTCTCAATAATTTCCTTAGGTTCTAAAATCAATTTTCTTTCTAAGTTTGGAAATTATAGTTGAATTGGAATATTGCTACCTATTACTTTCTTTAAACAAGAGACATGGAAGATAGGATGAAATTTGGAAGAGGGTGGAAGTTCTAACTTATAAGCTACATTTCCTATTCAATGGAGAACCTTCTAGGGACCATACAATTTAGGTGCAAGTTTCATGTTCTTGTCTTTCTTAAGGGAATTTTTTATAAGGTTGTAATCGAAGAAATACCCAATCTCTCTCTTCAAAATACCTCTCGCTACAATGTTGATCTACTTGTTGTTTCTTTCAATTTGCACCATAACTAAATTATCATTAAGGATTTGTAGTATTTCTTTTTGGTGTTGAATACGATCCTCTACAACATGAGATTTAAAATGAGATTGTAGATAAGAAGTAGTAGATGGTGGGGGGTAGCCATAAATAGTCTCAAATAGAGTCATTTTAGTGGATATGTGAAATGATGTGTTGTACTGCCACTTTTCTAATGGTAGCCATTTGAACCATTGTGTTTGTTTATCAAAGGTAAAAAAAACATAAATATCCTTCCAAAAATTTATTCACCATTTTTGTCTGGCCATCTAATTGTGGATGATAGGAGGAACTATGTGCTAGTTTTGTACACCATGTTATAAATAAGTTTATCCAAAATATGCTAGCGAAGATAGGGTCATGATCACTCACTATGAGTTTGGGAATTCAATGAAGTTTTTAAATATTTTCCATGAATAATTTGACCATGGTATTGGCATGAAATAGATGAGAGAGTCAACAAAAATATGCATACTTAGTGAGTCTATCCATGGCGACCAAAATTACATCAAGATTATTAGACTTTGGCAACCCTATAATGAAGTGCATTGATATTTCCTCCCAACATTATGTTAAAATTCTTAGTGGTTGTAAGAGGCTTGGATTCTTTATTGTTTCACCTTTATTTCTTTGGCATATCAAATATTCAACTACAAATTTCTTGACGTATGCTTTTAGACCTTCCTAGAAGAAATATTTCTTTATACAATGATAGGTCTTTAAAAACCACAAATGTCCTCCTATTGGTGAATTGTGCATTTGAGATAATATGTCTTCTTTTAACTGAGAAACTTTTACATAAAAATAATCTATCTTTGTACCATAATGAATCTTCTTTCCAAACATACTTATTGAAAGAATATGGGTCATGTTGAAGTTTATAATGAGATTATGTATTTGAGGATCATGTTGCCACTCTTCTCGTGCAACTTATAACCATTTAGGTTGTAATAAAGAAATGCCACAAGTATTTGCTTCCTCTACTTCTTGTCGAAAAAGGGAATCGACTATAATATTTTCTTTACCCTTTTTATAAATAATTCCAAAGTCACACCCCAACATTTTGGTAACCCATTTTTGTTGTTTTTTTGAGGATAGCCGTTGCTGCAAAAAATATTTTAGACTCTCAAATATGTATTTAATTTGAAATTCCTTCATACTAAATATTGATGCCATTATTTAATTGCATGAATATTGACTAGCATTTCCTTCTCATATTGTCAACTCTCAAATGTTAATGGATGCCCTTGTTGCATTAAAACTGCCCCAATCCCATGTCCAAAAGCATCACATTCTACCACAAATTTCTTAGAGAAGTATGGGGTAGCTAGCACTGGGGTTGAAGTGAGATATTCTTTTAGTTGTTGGAAGGCTTGGGTAGTTAGCTCTGACCATGAAAAGGAATCCTTCTTTAATAATATGTTAAGGGTGTTGTGATATGAGCATGACTATGAAAAAATATTATATAATATCCTATTAGACCCAAAAATCCTCTCAAATATTTGACATTTTTAGGTTTTGGCCATTATTTTACTACAACAATCTTCTTGGGGTCTACCTTAATACCTTCATGTGACACAAAGTGTCCCAAGTATTCTACTTCTTTCATCCCAAAGACACATTTAGATTGCTTTGCATAAAGCAGATTATCTTCCAATACTTGTAATATCTTCTCTCCATGTTGAAAACACTCTTCCCATTATTTAATATAGATAAGGATATCATCAAAGAAATCCAACACAATTTTATGAAGAAATGGGTAAAGTACTGAGCTCATGAGGCTTTGAAAAGTTGATGCAGAATTAGCTAGTCTAAAGGGCATTACTAAGAATTCATAATGTCCCTCATGTGTTCTAAAGGAATTTTTATGTATATCCTCTTCATTTATATGAATTTGATGAAAGCCAAAATGTAAATCTAATTTAGTAAACAAAATTACACCATTTAGTTAATCTAGTAATTCATCAATAATAAGAATAGGAAACTTATCCTTAAGAGTGAGCTTAGTGAGTTCCCTATAATAAGGACACATTCTCCATAACTCATCCTTAGGACGACTAATTCTGGAATCCAATATTTCCTTGACTATTTTTTTCAAAATTTTCCTTTTGTTCATAAGGATAATGATAAGGTCTAATTTTAAGAAGAATGCTACTAGGCATTAATTCAATGAAATAATCACGGTCTCTAATTGGAGGTGTACCTTTGGGTTCTTAAAAAGATTATTGGTGGTTTTGAATGATCTCTTGAAGTTCTAGTGGATGTGAAGTTTTTACATCTCCTGCTTCTACAAAATTTAGTTGTGCCTCTAGACCATAAGAACCTTTATTAAGTAATTTTTCTATCCTATGGGAGCTAATAATTTGACTTGGTGGTGATTTTACTCCTACAAGTTTATAATTTTTTTCATTAGAGTTGAAAGTCATAAATAATTCTTGAAAATTGAAGGACATTGTTCCTAACTATTTAAGCCTTTGTACCCCTAAAACTACATTACTCCAAGTGGAATATAAAACATTTTCATCCATCTAGATCGTAATTTCCCATTGAAAGTTTTATATGACGACACTTACCACCACAAGGGATTTTTTTTCACCAGTTATCATGACTTGGAAGTTAGATATTGGATACACAAAATAATTGAGCTCACGAGCTAACCTTCTATCAATAAAGTTATGTGTAATACTTGTATCAATCAACACCAACACCTTTCTCTTTTTTATATAACTAAACACTTTAAGTGTTTGTGGTGTTCTCGTTCCATTCAATGCATGTAAGGAGATAGTAGCACTATCTTCTTCATATTTGGTTCTTCCATAGATACTTCTTCCTCTTCTTCAACCTCATTCTCAATAATCATTAGTCTCTTCTCATTATTACCACATTTATGGACCTTAGACCATTTTTTTTTATCATAATGCCAATATAGGAAATTTTCTCTTTTCTCTAGTCTTGTTGAGGAGAGAGCCTAGTTATTTATCTTGGGTTAAATAAGTTAGCCTCGTTTTTGGTAATAGGATTAGTGATATTTTTATGTTTTCATCCTATGGTTTAACGGATTGTGTTGATCTTTTTATGGTGAGGTTTCACTACTCAATATGTAATGCTTGTTGCATCAATTTTCTAATTGTATAAGGTTCCAACAAATAAACATCATGTTTAATTTTTTCATTAAGTCCATTGATGTAGAGTTGTAGCCTTTGATAAGGTGTCACAACTTGAGTTTGAATTACCAATCTCATATGTTTAGTATTATATTATGCTACAAACCCTATTTGTTTTAAATTTGTAAGTAGGGTAAAATAGCTCCTCTTCCAAGGTTGCTCATAGTGGGCTACCAAGCCATTAGATAATTCTCTACAACTCAATAATTTCCCTTTTTTTTCACTCATCATCCATTGGTACCATTGATAAGGTTCTGATTCTAAATATAGTGAAGCTATGTTAATCGTTGCATCATCTTATATATTATGGAGTTTAAAAATATTATTCCATGAGACTTATCCCTAAAGTTACATTTGTACCATCAAACTTGTGTATATCTATTTTGGGTAGGTTTAATTTTGGACCTTGAAAAGATTGTTCTATTCCTTGATTTTGTCTATCAGGGTTGTACCCACCTTGGTGGCAATGTGGTCCCCTCAATTATGATAATATTTCTTTTTGAAACCTATATAAACCCTAACTCAAGGATGTTGCAAATGGGTCAAATAATTTATCCTTGATAAAATATACCACCTTTTCATATTTTGATGGAATTATTCCCTCAATTTTAAGTGGTCGACAATAAAGAGGATCGTTAGTTTCCACATCCATAAAGAGTCCTCTAATCCTAAAGATGGCATGGCTTTAAGCGTGTTTTTATTTTGAACTATAGATTCCTTTTTATTGATTAAGGGAGGATAGTATCTAGTGTGATTTGTAGCCATAAAAAAATAGAACATAAGCTATGACAAGTTTTGATATTTGTGCCGACTAAACTTTGACCACTAAATTAAAGAACTTATTTTGTGTCTCATAGTAAATGACAAAAAACTAACCCTACCTAAATTTTGATAAACTTTCCAAAAATATAATTTAAAAAAAAAATCCAAAAAATTGCAGCCTATAGAGCAAATTAATGAAAGTTTTATATAAACTTTGACCACTTAATTAAATAACTTATTTTATTTACAACAATAAATTACAAAGAACTAACCCTACTTATTTTTTGATATAAGCTTTTCAAAATTGTAATTTTTTATTTTTATTTTTAAAAATTGTGATCTATAAGAAAATTAATGAAAAAACATAAATATCAATAATATTTAGAAAAATTACATTTAAAGTTTGAATTGCAATAACATTTAGAAAAACTATATTTAAAGTTTGATTTAATATATACCTCAAAATCCAAAAAAAATCAGATCCAAATTTAGAGAGGTCTCTAAGTTATGGTGAAAATAAAAATCAATGATTGGTATCCTCCTTCTCTCTTGCTCTTGTTCTTGCTCTTATATGATTGTTATAATATAATTCTTTGCTTTGAACTATAACTTTGTTTGGACTTTAGAGATTTGACTATTTCCACCCACTTTCGAAATATATGTAACACTATTTTATAAATAATAATATACACTATTCATAAATAAATTATTAATAAAAAAATATAAGATCAATTTTTAAGAAACCATAGAGCAAACTTAGCACATGATACCGGATCACTAATATGCCCAACCTTTCTCTCCTTCTTTATAATTGAATTTCGAAATAAAGTAATAATAATATTGCAATATATACTATCCTTTGTTGTAAACCAACCCTTTATGGGAAAAAAAATTCAATTCCTTTGAACTTTTGAAACAAGACATACACAATGAACAGCACAGATAAAGAGATAGATTAACAGAGAAGAGAAGGAAGAGGAGCAAGCGAAGGAAGAGGAGCAAGCGTAGGCAGAGGATTAAAGGAAGAGGAGAAGACATAGCAGAGAAGAAAGAAAAACTATATAAATAAAAATGATTGTTATTATTCTTAATTATTGTTATTATTTTTATCATCATTGTACAGAGGAATAGTGTGAGAAGGGCCAGAGATCGTCACCAATTCCGACAACGTTCTAATCCCTCGCCATCATCATCAGCATCACCCCTTTGGTTGGTTCTTGGATCCAGATTTCTGTATATTTATCATGGATATATTCATTAGACATATGTATTTCTATATAGATATAAGAATATACATATCTCTATATTCTCATTACTAGTCAATTGACTGATGAAAAAGATATCGAGCAACTGCAGCTACAATGCCAACTCACGAACATTCAGAAACAGAGCCCTCTCCAACCCACAGCGAAAACGGCACAGGTAATTTTTTTCTGTTCTTCTAATTCCAAAAAGTATATACATTGTATATGTGTCCGAGTCTCAGTCTAACATAAGTGGGTATACCTCCTTTGAATCCAAAACGTGCAATCCAAAACGTGCTGCCCTGTTCTGTAATTGTCTTCAAGATCATCCTCATATTTACCTAGATGATTTGAACATATACCCAAGTCGTTTATATGTGTCAGAGTCTCAGTCTAACACGAGCGGTTATGCCTTCGTTGAATTCAAAACGTTCTGTTTTGCTCTGTATTTTTTATGAGATTCTGCTTAATGGATACCCAAATCATTTAAACACATACCCAAACCACTTAAACACGCACCCGAATCAATGATAGGCGTGTGGATTTTGTTCTCTTGGAACCCATGATGAGTTGGGTAGCATAGTAATTGTGTATATACTTGGTCCATATTTAATATGTTATTGTCTTTGTGACGTGGCAGACTCGAAAGGGGCGGTCCCATATGTTGGCAGTGACAAGGAGGAAGAAAATGACGAGTACGTTCCTTACCTTTTGCCTGGATTATATTCAAATGGTGCTATTAGTATGCATACCCTTGTAGATCTTAGCGATGAGTTTATGGTACATATTTCAGTTAAGTGAAAAAAGATGGTGGTGAGTATTCAGATGTGGTTGGAGGTCTGGGTTGCTTTGAACAAGTTAATAGATGGGTCAGCTGCCGTGGTTGTGGGATGGGTGGCCTCTGGTGATGTCCCTAACGTTTGATGTTATTGGATAATTCACTAAGCCAGTTTCAATCCCATCACTTCACCCCTGCGAGCATGACCTGATGCAGTGAATGTTAAGTGGGCCATTTGAGCTCATGACACATTGGTCATAGAACGAATGAATGATTGTTTAGTACAGATGATCATGAAAATGATATTTAATAATGTTGGTCTGTGAAAATTTCAATTACTTAAATTTTGGAGATAGTTAGAATGCACTGGGTATCAGCTATTTATGTCAACATTATGAAGCATTTAGGAGGATGAAAAAGCTAGTGCGTAGTCATCCCAGTAGAGGAGCTGAAACATAATAGTTTGTTTAAAGAAAACTATTTTCATCAAGATTGATTCTTTTATTGGTAATTTCTCGTTGTGGAGTAACTATCAGCTTAGATGCCATGATCAAGGGGTATCTCCTCCATCATAGTCACGTTGAACTTGCACCTAGCCTAGTCCATTGGGTTACGCAGCACCTATAGTTGGATGTGCAATTTTACCCAGTATAATCTCTTAATATGTTTCCTAGGGATTTGGAACTGAGGCAATGCTATGAAAGCTCCAATAATTTTACCATTTAAGCTTGTTCCACCTCCTTTGTTTAGTTATTTTATAGCATATTGTACCTTAGGTTCCCTTCTGCTTTTCCATTCTCACCAATCCTCAGAGTCCAAGACCCCAGTTTGGTCTTTTGGTTGACCTATGTCCTCAAGTATAAGTTATCAGTCTCATATCCCTTGAATGATCTTTATCCTTTCAAGATTATATACCTCCAATTATGTACAACAATCTACTCGATGTCAGAGTAGAGTGGATTTTTATGAGAACATTATATGATGCACAGTTAGCTTGAGTGGGTAGTGAAGTAGTTTACCCAGACTTTTAAATGGTCCACATCAAGAGTGTAAGTTTTATCCATATTTGAAGACATGAAGTCCATTTTATAGGCTGGCTAAGTTGCTTCTGGTCAGAGGATTTTTATCCATTCTCCCTATCTGAGCTGGTTGTTAGTTTGTGGACACTCAATGTACTTAAAGGTTTTGACATAATTGCCTGCAAGGCAGTTGTATCACTTTGAATTCTATTCATTTTCTTTGTTTTCTCCATTGTCATTTTCAATATTGCAAGTTGCTTGTCCTTCTTTATTGGTAAACGGAAACCCATCCCAGGGTTATACCAGTGGATGGTACGAGGATCAATTATTGTGGACAAGTTTGTAACGATACTTCAATTTCTTTCTTTTAATGAGTATAACTCACTTAAATATGCTTTCAGGGTTGAACATGACTCTTTGCAAGCATAATAGGAAGGCGAGGCAGCTTGTAATCACTTTAAGCTTTTGTTTATTTCTACTTCCTCACTTATTTCTTTCTTGGCATTATGATCTGTTTTTCCTTTGTCTATGGGAATTTAGCAGGTATATTTCCTTAATGGGGTTGTTTTAAAATGTGTGGGTTTTGTGTTTAGGAGAGCAAATAAACCAGAAAACAAAGCCTTTATCTGGTTGCTGGTTGTGGTGAATGGGAGATTTCTTGGTCAAATAATTTGTATATCCATTTCAATCCTAAGTTTCTTTTGCTCCTTGAAGTTTTGTTTGAAATTCTGCACTTAAAGGGATTCTATTATTAATTTTTATCAAAATGTGTGGTTGTGGCTAGAACTTGTAGAACTGTGGTTATTACTAGCTAAGCTTGGGTTTCTTCATGCTCATCATCCTTTGTTTGGTATTAATTAAATTTTTGCAATTCTACGTTTAGTTTTCTTTGACTTGCAATGCTTCAGCCATTTTTCAGTGGGATATTTCTAGACTTTCTGCTAGATATCCAATATATGTTTGGTTTGCCATTAGGAATTTAGATGTATGTCCTGCTGTTGGTGTTTTGGATGCTAAGCCTATTTACCATTCACGCATCAATCCTATTTCTAATTCAAGCTCAAAGTGAATTGTTTATCTAGTTTGACTTGAATATTAGAGCTTCTTGTTCTGTGTGTAATTGTTCATGTTGAGAGGAATTTCCTGTAGTTTTAGATATTTGGTTAGAGATTATAACTTGTTTTACTCAGGTCCTCACTTTACCAACATTTTTCTGTTAAAGGTATTTTGATCTGTTACCTGATCTTTAACATAGCGTGACCACCGTTACCAACATGCCACAATGATGTGTTAGTGTTGATTTTCAAAATTCAGATGCCTTTTCTAACAGAATGGAAAATTAGTTCTGAAGAAATACTCGAGAAACAAGAAAAGGAATGAAATTGAAATTCATTTATTCAATAGGTTGAATGACATTAAAAAACTGGAGCAAAATATCATATGATAAGTGAAATGATTCTCCTGCAAATAAAGGGGAAGAAAAACCAATGGAATGACAAAAATAGAGAATTTCAGTTGACAGACTACTTGTGCAAGTTGTAGTATAATGGTAATAACCTAGATTCATGTTCGTATGATAAATTAAATTGAATACTCATTACAAGGATTTCAAAGTTTTGTTTTTGAAGGTTCAACAGATGATAAGCCTAGAAGGCTAACTACTAAATAGCGAAGGCCAAATTAATATGAATCCTCTCTTCCAAGTCCATGCTTTGGTTATTGATGTTACAGAAAGATAATAGAATTGTATCAGAGCATGAATCACAAGGAGTTTGAGAGAGTAATGCTTTACAGAGCAGATCTCTGCAATCAAACTAGTCCTTAGAAGTGATGGGAAGGTTGAAAGAGATTTAACTGTCATGCTCAATTGAAGATTTGCAGATATAGTCATTGGTGGGGAAACAATGCGGACTGATATTGAACTTGAAAAGAGCAAACAGAATAGGGATTGTGGAACAGTATGAAGTTGATTTATATTGTGGAATACCAGTGCACAGGATTCAGAGAGATTATGCAGTAAGGTCTCATAAGGTACATGCATATGTTGAAACTTTAGCATTAACTGTTAGAAGGAACCTATAGAAGGGAGTATCTGACGGAGTACAGGGCCCATTACATGCATAATTACGTGATAGCAAAAAATATTGTGGAAAAGGGTTGCACATGATAGCAGAAGGCATGCAATTTATAATTTGCTTCAGACAAATAGAGGGGGGATAGGGGAGTATGTTATTTGAGAGTTTTAGTGATTTCTTATTGACTAGCATTACATGTCAGCGTATAGTTCGCTACACTGCACAACATAATGGAGTTGGCAAGCAGCAGATCATGCCATTGTGGAAATAGCTAGATGCATTGTTCATTCTAAACACATGGATCTTGAGTTTTGAGAAGAAGCCATGATCTATGCTACCCACATCATCAACTGAATACTCCATATGAAGGTTTGCTAGGGGGAAAACAACCATTTCTAATCTTTGAATCTAATGCCTAGGCTCACATACCAGATGAGATTTGTAACAAACTATAACCCAAGAGTCATAAGCATTCTCCAGTTAGATACGAGGAGTTCAAGGTCTACTGCCTATGCGATCCTTCAATGAAGGATTTTGTTGTGAAGAGAGATTTTATCTTCCATGAAAAAATCTCTTCTCTATCTGTTTAGCTACTTCTAAATTTGCTTGCCCTTGAGGATTTTCATTTTTTTCTTCTTTATTCCAGCTCTTGCTCATGAAGAAGAGACATACTGCTCCACCTATGATCGAATTGCCCTCTACTCCAGATTGTATAGAGGATGTCTCCACTTCTCTGATCACCCTTCTCGAACATAATTTATGAGGTACTATTGATTGATAAGCCAGAGGAGACAATGGCTTCTCATGTGTCATAAGATTAAGTGATTTATGAGTCTGTTACTATTGTTTTCATTAGTACACCAAAGTAGTGCATTGCTGCACTAAGGATGCTACCTTGATGCTATAGGCACTTGGAGGGAATCATGGCAAGACACAATCATGAATGCATCAAGCTTGTGCAATACAACATATTGATCCTACTACCTACAAATAAGCCATGGGTCAACCCTACTTTGAAGATGCTGTCCAAGAAGAATATGAAACCATCATGCAAAATGACACTTGGGAGCTTGTCCCTCAACTCAAGCATGCAAATACTGTAGGATGCAAGTGGGTACACAAAACAAAATGTAATGCTGATCGTGGTGTTGACTAACACAATACATGCCTTACTGCTTGAGGCTTTTCATGGGAGGGAGTAGAATACAATGACATCTTTGCTCCTATTGCTTGGATTGATACCCTCTGCATAGTACTTTCTCTTGTTGCCTCCTTCAATTGGGAGGCTAATTTGATGGATGTGAAAAATGCGTTTCTTCATGGTGATTTACATGAAGAGATCTATGTGGATTAGCCTCACAATTTTCAACAAGACAATGACACTCCTCTTGTTTGAAAATTGAGAAATCTCTTGATGGGCTTGAGCAAGCTCTTTGCGACATGGTAAGAAATTCACATTTTATTTTCTTTTCTTCTGGTTTTGTTAATTGTGAGTGGGATTATGATCTCTATGTGTGCCACCAAGATGGCCACATCCTCATTATTGTATTGTATGTTGATGATGCAATCATTATTGGAGACCATTCTCCCTCATTTCTGACATAAAGGTTAAACTCCATGGTTCATTTGAGATGACAATCATGGGCCTTCTACACTATTTCCTTGGAATTAAAACCTCTCAAACTCCAGCAGGTGTCACACTCCCGTAGCCATAATATGCTTTAGATCTTCTTTATAGATTTGGTCTTTTGGATTGCAATGTGTCTCTTATTCCTCTTCCTACATGTAACTTCAGGTTAATGCATATCTTGAATTTTCCTTTGTGAATCCTACTCTCTATAGGTCTTTGGTCGGTAGTCTTATCTATCTGACCTACACTTGACCTAATGTTTTAGTGTTTTATGTAGATTCATGTAAATTCCTTGTGCATGACATCTTCAAGCTGCCAATCATATCCTTTGATATGTCAAGGTTACTCTTTAGCTTGGAATTTGTTACATATTAGGTAGCAACCCTACATTGATTGGTTATTGTGACATCAACAATCCCAGTGATTTAGATAACCAGAAGAGTACATCATGATACATCTTTCTTAGATCAGGGCCTTTTTGTTGGAAGACAAAGAAGCAATAGTTAATTTTCTCTCTCAAGTTTATGTCATTTTGATTGTGTGGGGATCTTCAACTTCTACAATTAAGAGGTTCAACCATTGACTTCATGAGGGCAAAGATGCACACTGCTCAAAATGAACTCTATAATGCCATCAATGTTACAAATAATGAAGTCATGGTAATGTTGTTCACCTTGATTTGTCACTTTCATCATGAAAATCATTCATGTAGGAGTGTTGTGACTTGTATAAGTTATGGTCACAACGTCATCTAGATTCTTTGTGGGAGGTGCCACGAGATTCCTGAATCATCACAAAGATGAAATTGCCTTTGGTTAGCACCAAGCACACTAAAGGTCAACTATTTGCAAAAGTTCACACTTCTCATGATTTGATCGTAGAGCAGCCCAAGACTATTGCTTTAGTGCAAATATCTTTGATTCTATTCAATTCAACAACAATAAATTGAGGCACTCATGGGTGAGTGTATGGGCATTTTCTAGTCACCCTCTAGCTATTAACTCCATTGTGAAATGAAGCACTCTATTGATTCGATTCTATAGTCATTTCTTCAAAATGGTTTTCTCTATGCAAAGTCTATGTTGGAGAATATTGATATTCGATGTCAAATTGAGGAACTTTACAAAGGAAATATTAGACCTATTACATTGTCATACAATAACTCCCTTATTTTTGCACCAAAGAAGGATGACACATGGATGTTTTTCATTAACTTGCATTTTAATGAAAAACATCAATGTTTTTGTTCCTTTGCACTAAAGAAGGATGGAACGTGGAAGTGAACCAATAATCCATTTTCTTGCACTAACAATCTTCTTGACAACATTTTGGGTGCCAAATGCTTCGTAATATTGATGCAATGTTTGCTTATCACTATATCCTTATCAATCTTGTAGATATTTGGAAGGCGCCTTTGAAATTTCAAGGTCATGTTGTAACTTGTGAAATTCAATGTTCATACTTTCCTTTTTCTATTTGTCGTCAAAATTTATCATCATGTATGTTAACCAAATTCAATTTGTGGCCTCCTTGGTCATTTGTGAGGTCGTCATATGAAGGAGGTTGCAGCTGTTTGATATGAAATAATGACAATGTTTGAGATGATGTCAATGGCATCGACAAAAAGAAGAAATGGAAAGATGGCTAAGTTGTTTCCTTCGCCTTGGAAAGTGTGATTCAAATTTCTCCCTAGCAATGGTTGGAAAAGTGACATGATGGTCCCAAAACTCTGCCTTGGCATAGATGAGCAAGACTTTTGCCTAGTAGTCATAATCAAAAGTGGTAGACATAGCCTAGGCATGCACCTAGATTGGCTTAAGTTATTAACCACTCAAATCTTCTACCCAAAAGAGAAAAGTGTATATGCCATAAAATTATGCTTTCAATAAATGAATATCCACAAACATGGCTTGGGCACGTGCTTTTAGTAGCTCAACCATGTCAACCAAGTTTGCAAAATTGGCTTAAGTGGAGAAGAATTCCACTTGAACTCAAAATTGGCTCAAGCAAATGATTTGTCCATCATGTCTTGATTAATGATATGTTTTGCAGAAGTGGCATAAATGATGTTAAGTTCTGCTTGCATCAAAAAAGTAGAAGAGTGGAAAAATAATCATATTTGAACATAGGTGCACTTTTGGGATGCTTGAGTCATTAAAGATATCTTCCCAATTCGCAAAGATAGTTTTAAGTGATCAGAAATTCCACCTAGCATTGAAAAGGTGTCAAAAACATTGAAAAGTTCTGCCTAAGTTATATAAAAGTAGCTGATATGTCTTTAGTGTATTCCCAACCTGGTCTAACCATTACAAACTTTCTCCCAAGTTTCAAAGTCAATGAAGACACTTAAAAACTCTTCCCAAATCATGATTAATGACATACATGCTTGGAAAGTGTGCCTTCATCTATTGTGACAAGTTTTTTGAGGCCAATGCAAGCATGATCAGCACCTATAATGCCCTGTGCTAAAATTAGAGTAAATAATTCTAGCAGACTTGAAAATATGTAAATGGGAACCACGCAAACCCTAAATTCACATCAATACTTCCTCGCAGCATTAGTAACCATGAAATATGTAAAACTAGACCTTACATACTATAGACTATTAATGTTTACATATGCAGATCTTAAGACTCATTATTAAGCTTCATACTTCATTAACCAACCCTAAAATTATAAACCCTAATTCACTTTGCCTAGCCCAAGCAAAAAAAAAAGTTACTCATTTCATTTGCATAAATAATAGCAACCCACAAAGGAAGGTAAATTGCACTGCATTTATATTAAACAGTTTGGAATGCTTTATAGAACGCTACTACCATAGCTATAACATGTTAAAATACGACCATCACAAGAATAATAGCTCACGATTGCATAGCCACACAACAAACTTGAGGGTACAATGTGTACAAAAAATCCAAATTATAGATCTTAAAATGTTACAATATTCTGCTATAGTAGCTAAGACAATTGAAACACCATTGCTTACATCCATTACTACTAAAAGTGTCATGCAAGCTTGATATTGCTAATATTGGCTGCCATTAATGCTCGAACACGACCTCTGTGTGAGACCGCTCCTCCAACTGAAGGGGTTTTGTCCTTTAACGCGAGATCTATGGGGTTTTCGTCACTCAACCTCCTCAGATTTGTGGGTTTTTGTTCTTAGATATGGATGCTTGAACACGAGTGCTCACAAAAATTTCTAGTTAGGGTTTGTGTTGGGTTATTCAAAGATACCCCAATTCCATATTTGCAAACTTAAGACACCTAGGAAGAGTGTTGAAAACTGCATAGTGATCTCCATCCTAGGCTTGGTACACGGGATGGCTTCTTGTATTTGTTGAGTGTTGTTTCCCTTCACACCAAGTTGAAAATGGTATCCTCTTGTGTAGAAACGGGCTTGGAAGATGTGGAAGACTGTCCCTTGAGACCTACAGCTATCCTTGGCAAGTATGGTGAGGAGCCCTTTTGGGTTCAAAACCCTATCTACTACCTTTATGGCAGTCATTGACTTCCTTGTGGTGTGCCTTGCTAGGAGTTCTTGTGGTTTGGCTTCAAGTGGACTGGGACAAATGTTAGCGCTAGGTGGAAACCCATGAGGAGTTGTGTCCTCACTCTGTGCATCAATGGTACTCCTGATGTGTAGGGTGGTAGGTGGAGAGGGATAATGGAAAATGGTGGGAATGTTGAAGTTTGAAAGTTGGGGTTGGCTCATGGTTTGTGCCTTTTGTTGGAAATTGGGGTTGGGAGGTGAGATATTTTGGAGGGAAAGAGCCTGACGTTTGGATTGAAGTGTGAGGAGGGTTGGGGTTTGGCGATGAGGGATGATAGCATGTGGGACTCCAAAATTCCAGTAAGGTGAGGGGTGAAAGTAGGGACTGGTTGGGAGGCATAGTAACATGGGGAAGTTTGACATCCCAACGAAAATAGAGAGAGAAATAGGCTTAAGAAGAGATGTATGTTGAGGAGGGTAACTTTTCGACTTTGAGAGCTTACATAGACTTAGGAATTTCCTTGTGCCTTCACACTTAGGAACCTTGGGGGACTTAGGCATACGCTTGGGAGATGAAGGGGAAGAACGTGCACACATAATGGAATTAGGGGAAATATGGGAGTTTGGAAATGACATTTTGGGTCATTACATGAGTTACAGAGAAAGGAGACATGACAACACTCGATTTAATTTGAGGTGAAAACCTTAGATATAAGGAAAAATTGAAGCACAAAAATGTATGATTCAATACTAGTGTTAACTAAATATTGTAGGTTATGTTGCCATTATGGGGTTTCCATCCTTTCAAAGTTGTAAAAAAGTAGTGATATGATGCTTAGAATGACAAAGAATGAAGGGTGTTTCAATATAAATTTCATGATTTTAGTAAGCAATTTCAACATATTGTTTGTGCAACCAAGGTTTGTGTGTTTTTCTAACCATGTCATATATTTTTCTTAGCTTCTTAGGGTTATATGTGTCTTAAAGATGAAATCCTAGGGTTTCAAACCAATTTTTAGCAAGAATTGGAGAGAAATTTAAACATGGCCACAAAGTTTTAGAGTTGAAGGTTTGGTATGTCATTGGTTTCATCTTCAGTTTTTTTAGATTTGAATCACCAATGTTGGATTGGTGAATTTGTCAAAAATATTCATGATGGTTAGGGTTTTAGAGGACTCACTAGATTGCAAAGTGAGATATTGCTTTAGGATCATAGAGGCTATTCATATGCTAGATAGATTTTCTAGCAATGCTATATTGGGTAGTTGTTATCTCCTGTCATGTTCTATTCTAGGTGAGGATGAGGACCTAATTTTTAGGTTCTTCTAATTATTTGCTTAGGATTAGATTTGCTTTAAAGTTTGTTTTGTTTCAGCCTTTCAACTGCTTTAAGTGTTTTTCTTTAAAGCTCACTTTTTTGGGATAGAATAAGATTATTTTAAAGTCCCAACAATTGGGTATTTGTAACCTATACATAAGTGCTTTGAGCACATAAACTAGGGAAGAGGATGGTTCATGCTACGTTTATGTTGCAGAAATTGTTGTTTAGTTGGTTTATTTGTGTTTGCAATTCTCTTGATTAACTTGAAATGGGGTAACTTTGTCCAGCTTTGTATTGATGTCATTTATTCACTAAGTAGTGGCTTTGTATGCGACTTAGCAATTTATTTCTTGGAATTGTGTGTTGTTTGAGTTGATTTTCCTTTGAATCTTGTTTGCACTAAATAGCTAGTCTCTATTTTAGCTAGCTTGAAGGTGTTGTTTGTGTGTTTAGATTAGTAGTTTCTGTATTCAAAAATATTATTTGCAAGGCCGACTATTAATAGTTTGGTGCATGTATCTAAGGCAGGAAACATAGGCATACAATCATTTTTATTTATGCAAGCCCCCTTAGGCAATCTTGTGTGGTGTGCACATTTGTATATAGTTTGTGTCTAGGTTCAGTTTTGCTTAGATTTATGTTATTTTAGATCTCAGGGAGCTTCCCACCTAATTTGAAAAACGGTTCTACTGTACACATTATTCTCTTTTCTGTTGTCTTGCAAAAGGTAAATCAAAATCATAATAGGTCTCTTTGAATGGTTGGTCATGCTTTTTGTCTTCCCCAACACTACAACGATTTTCATGTTTGTATTTAATGACATAGCTGGGCCGTTGATCACTTTATTGTTATCTTCAGTGATGATGCCCTCATAGCAAGATGTGGGATAAGCAGCTTGTATGGATCAAACAGGTGGTCTGCACCTTGTGTCAACATAAGTTGTATGACAACCTTGAAAAATGTTCTTGCACCATGAAGCTAATTGGCATTTGGCTATTTTGTGAATGAGTTTGTGTACAAATTGATCTAGAAAGACAGTGTTTTGTATCAATAGACCTATTTCTCATAGTTTCATAGCATCCTTGAGATATTCAATTTCCACCTCTGAATTGTCCACAGTTTTTTTCATATAGCTTAGGCTCTGCACCAAATTATGTGTTATGGTGCCAAAGCAACATTCTAGTGGACTGAAGCTCAGGTCTATGATGATTTCAAACAAAGGCTCTTCTAGGCCTTGGTTCTTCCCCTACTAGATATTCATCAAGCTTTTGAGATCATGATAGGTGCCTCTAGCTTTACACTTGAAACAATCTCAAATCAGAATGAACTGATTGAGATTAGTAGGTGCTTGTTCAAGCTGTGTGCCAATGGAGACACTACATCCTTGGTAAGGTGACAATCATACACATTGATTATAAATATTTCTTGTTTGTTAAATCTAATGCAAGATGCAAAGGACACCATGCTTAATGTAGATGATCTATGCAGTGATTCCATATTGACACAGAACATAAATAAAGTCACACCATCCTTATTGCATATTGTCTTAGTTATTTATGTACTGCTGTTCTCCTTGCTATATTGAACACTAATGGACATGATATGTATTTGTGGTCACAATTATGTGAGGTTAATCTTAATGTTTTATGAACCGATGTTCCTTTTGATCTAGTTGAATCTATTGCTGGACATTACCTTAACTGACCTCAGTTATCATCTTAAGAATTTCTCATGCGCATAGGGATGCTTGAAGTTGATTTGAAAAAATCACTTAAACAAAGTTGCAGGTCATTTTGGTGCCATGAAATTGTCTAGATGTCACATATGCAAATCTACAAGGTTAATCTTTATGACAAGGTTGCCTAGAATATTCACTTGGTCAATGTGAGCTAATGCCAAACTGCCAAATAGGAAGTAAGGTTTGAATGCACCTCTTCTTTTCTGCATCAGACATGGGAATTTGTTTCCATGGGCTTTCTTTCTAGTCTACTACTACTACACAGAACTATGATTGTGTCTTTGTAATTGCCAATTGCTTCTCTGGGGGCTATCTGATACCATGCTTGAGGACCATTCTAGTGCAAGATATCACCAAAATCTCCTTTTTGAATGCCTCAATTATCAAGGGCACTGGAGTACAATAGTTTCAGATGGGAAATGTAGATTCCTTAGCACATTGTGGAAAATAATTTGGTCATACATGGATTTGATGTTCACCATATCAACAACTTTGCATCTTCCTGCTGAAAATCTGAGTGTAGCTGTCAAGTGAATCATTATATTTTCTGTGTAAATTGTAAGTATTCATGCACAATAAGTATTGACATAATTTCACTGGCAGCAGTCTGTTTGAAGTTTATTTAGGCATCCAATCTCTTGCGCCAATTGGTCTAGTTTACCTAGTGCAGCCAAATACAGATTCTGTATTTGTGTATAAGGAAATTGAATGTGTTGCCAAGTTAATCTAGCATAACTATAATATTCAGCACCTAGTTCATGGGATGCTTGACCAAACATTTGTCATGGTATAGGCAACACCATGACTAACACTGAGTTGCACATTGATCCAACATTGGTGACAAAGTTTGTTGCATATGTAGGAGTGTTTCAAATGCCTTTACAAGATGCTCAATCCTTTTTGCTATTTTCCCTATGCTATTATGATATTATCAAGTAGGTTGGAGATGATTCTTTCAAGCTCAGTCTTTCACCTTCATTTGCTTGCATCTGGTGTTCTATGTTGAGTTTCTACAACCTCACTTTCAACTCCACAACAGAACAACTTCAATCCATCATCATAATTGGGTCCCAACAGGTGTGTACGCACTTGAATCTTGCACAGAAGATCATCCATTTCCATGATTGCAAAAAGTACACCTTTGAAGCAAAATTTTTTCATCTCTTTTTCAGTTTTTGTTCTGTATCACAATGTGATTTCTCAATCGGAGTAGTCTACTCCAATAGAGTCTCAACAGAGCTTGGTTTATATTGTATACTTCCAGTTGAGTGAGATCAGAAGTTGAGCATGGGCTGAAGTAAAGCCATGACCAGACTGTCATTCTATCACATAACCAAATCCAGATAGTTGCCAGTGCTGGATGTGGTATATGAATGAGTAGTTTCAACAGAAGTTTCCTACTGTGGTTAGTAGATACAGTCAGGGCTATCACCTTTGTAGTGAGAAAATGATCAGGGAAAAAGGTGAAATATCAAAGTCCATGATGGTGCCAATTTTTGCCAATTTGTATGTTGCTCTTGGCATCAATATCTCCACAAACCTCAAAGTCAACATTGGTTCCTAAGCGACTCTTCAAATTTTTTGTCAACATTTACACCAAAGTCTATGACCTAAGTTCACATTGGCGCTAGTCGTCTGGCCATGTCATGTCCCCGAATTGGAGGTATAGTGATTTAATTAAATTATTTAATTAAGTTGTCCAAATTATTGATATTTCATGAGGATAGCTTAATTGATGATTTAATTAAGTCAAGAGATGTTATTAAATTAATTATTTATTAAGTTATTCCCATAAAATAAATTATCAAAAGGGATGACTTATTATTTAATTAATTTAATAATAAAAAGTGACTTAAGTGATTTAATAATAAAATAATAAAGTCACTTAAGGAATATTTCTAGAATATTTTAGAAGTCTCTTGGTGATGAGATTGAAAAAGTATAAAAAAAGGCTTGGGCTATGCATTTGGACATCTTGAGTTGCAAACACTTTTCTACTACACTGCTGAAGCTGAATGCTTAGCTTATTGATTTCCAGTCTTCGTTTGTGAAAGACCAAACCTAGCTGGTTAAGTGCCAATTTCGGTTGTGCAACACCAACCCTAGTTGGATAGTGGAGGAAGATACTTCAGTCTTTCTCATTGTGCTAATTGCAATCATTTTTGGAAGAGTTTGGAAAGTTATTTGAAGTCTGCAATTTTGTTTCAGTTTGCAGATCAGCCATGAGAGAAATTACATTTTCATTCGTTGCTCTTCAATAAGGAGATATAATTTTGTGGGCACTTGAGGGATTGTTTTCTTTGAAGCTAACAATCATTTCTATAACAATTTTGGAGGCCAATAGTGCTGTATTTATTTTTCTAAAAAGTTGCTGGCAAAACCAAGGGCGGCCTCTTGGCAAGGGGGCGATTTTAGTTTTGGAGGCACAATAAATCCCAATTAAATTTGTGAGGCATTGCTGGGCATAGAGAAGGGTCGACACACTTTCTTGAAGGACAAATTCAGCTTCATCAAAGAGAAACGAGCTTATTTGTGGGTGCTGCTACAAAACCAGGTTCTTCATTTCTGAAGTTATTTTGCATTTAGTGTCTCATTTACATTAGGGATCATTTTCTGGTATAATCAGCATCATGGCAATGTAATTACAATCATATTATGAACAATCAGATTGCATATGTAAGGCTGTTATGAGTATGGTAGTTGGCATTGATAGTTTTAGTCAAATCTATATTGTAATAAGTCTGATTGCACTTCATCTACAGCTTGTAATCACTTCTATTTCATTGCAATATCATATTGGAGAGATAAGGAGTTTGTATGCAATCTATTTGTCAAAATATCTTTCATATATCCTTGCATATCACTAAATTAGTTTTCATGCCAAGTGTTTGTGAAAATGCCTCTTGGCTGTAGGTGTGCATTTGCATTTAGAAATTCATGTATATGCATTTGAAAAATACAAAAAAAGCTGCATATCATTTTAATTACTTGCTTAGTCATCTTTACATTCATTTTCAAGCATTCTACATCATTTACAAGCATCAAAAACCACTCTACAACAAACTGGAAACAAAATCAGCAACCAAGAAGGTTACAAGACAAGTGTTTGACAAAATTACCAAGGCTGCAATTCACTATTTTTATATCAGATTTGGTCAGGCACTTTACAGGCCAATCTTGTAAGTTGACATTACTTGCACTAGTCTATAATGATGAATTTTGCGTCAGTTTGCATTAATTTTTGCCACTGCACATATTTTGCTAATCTCAATATTTGCACCAAGAATTGACTCTTGTACCAACCGCACTGGCATCAGCATGATGCTAAGGCCAGCCTACACCATAACTAGCAGTTCCAACCTTCTATATCGAAATTCCAACGTTTGTATCAACATCAGTTCAGTTGTCAGCCACCCTATTAGCACCAATTAGCTTTGTGTGCTGGTCAAATGACATCAATTCTGTCATCATCCTCAAGTGGCATCTGAACCCAAGTACCCAGCTGCAGAGGACTGTGTGTCTGTGTTATGTGCTTTACAGCATAGTAATGGCTAAGAGCTAAACTTTCCATTTGGATACATGGCTCAGATTTGTACTTCTAAGTTCAGATCCTCACTTTTTAGTTTCAAAACTAACTAGTTCAGATTTGTGAGTAATAGAAGACATTCAGACCTAATAAGGAAACAAATTCACATTTGTGGAACCATCAAAAGTAATATGTATCAGTTTCCTCAATCGTCAATAATATCTAATATGTATGATTTACAAGCAGCAGAAACTAGAACAGTAGAAAGACTTGGATTGATTGATACCGACACAAAGAATTCAATGTCATAAGGGACAAAACAAGGGGCTAAATGAAAAAGAACTGGAAGAAGTAGCTATCTTGGTTAGAGAATATAAATATGTGAGATTAGAAAGTAAGAAAGACAAAAGTTTCTTAGTGTCCTCCGGTTTGGAGGTTTAAGGGACTGGAGCATACAAGTGAACATAAACCAGTGGTCTGTAAATCCTTGATTAAATCTAAAATTTTAAATCCTAGATGTAAGTTTCAGAAAACTGGAAGATGGGTCTCTGGAGATTCTGAACCGTTGGTATCCTCGGTCTTGTGCAATAACTATGGCTTTTTTTCGTCTGAATCAAACCCCTGAGTTTTGTTTGTGAAGCACATGGTCATAGTATTGGACATCTTGGGGTCTGTATCTCTCACTTTAATGTTTGTGAGGTAAGATACAATGTGTGATAGCTCTAGTAAAGAAGTTCTAAGATGGTAGAGATCTTTTAAGTTTGAATGGATTTAGATTGTTGCTCATGCCAATAGAAAATAAATTTAAACAATAGGGGGTTTTGATTCAAAATATGTTGAATGCATAGTTGCAACAAATGTTCTGAATTAAGTTACAAGAAACACAAGGAATCGATGTAGGATTGGGACCAAATGGGAGCAGGAGCAGGAGTGGGAACGTAAGCATGCATGGAACAGCTATTGCATGCCCCTGCCACCCCAAGTATCTTGTGGGTATGTACCCATAGGCTATGTGGGGTGTACCCTAGTTGTCCTGTGAAGGCTGGGACATACCCATAGGGTACTGGGGCAGTAGGGGTGTGCCTTGGCTGTCCTGTGAATGCTCCCAATAGGATTTTAAAAAATGCTAAAACATTCAGCTATGTTTGTTGGTAAAAAAAGATGGGTTCAATAGATTGATCCTCGTATAAGGTTTAATACTCCAAGCATCCCTTCTCTACAACTTGATCTAGAAACACCCGAGCATTCACCTTGCAGTAGTGAACCTCTCCTTGCATGTGACTGACTTGGGACCTACTTTTGTCAATATTTATTAATATATTATTAGGGCTGCGTCTTTCCTTTTTAAGGTCAAATGCCATTGTCAAATATAAAGTACGGGATGAGACTATAAATGTAAATATAAGGTTGAATGCCATTGTTCAGGGCTTTGAGGGGCTGTCAAATATCAGATGTGTAAATGTCTGCATGAGCTGTTTGGAAATAATAAGTGGGAAAGAATTGTGGAGAAGCAATATTAAAATATGGCTGTAAATGTAAAATTAAAATGTAGTGGTAAATGTAAATACATAGCAATATTAAAATATTAATCCTCTAATTTTTAATGTTTGCTATGCTAGTTAATATTTTTGATTCATTTTTATATTTAATATTAATTCATCTAATAAACAAGAGCATTTGTAAATCACATATTTATTAATATATTATTAATTAATTTATTATATGTATTGATTATTTATAAAATTACAAATTACTTAGTTATTTTTAATATATTTATATATAATATAACGAATTATATAAGTAATGTTTTGATTTTTAATAATATATATTTTAATAGTATATAATATTTTGGTTATTAAAATGGCCTAGGGGGCCATACCCATTATATTGATAATATAGAAAATGGATGAAGGGCTGCTCTGTACTGGGGGCCTAGGAACCAGAAACCCTCAAGGGTGGAATTTTACAATACAACCAGCACTATTAACAGAGCCTAGCTTAAGGCCCCACTTTCTCATCTTAACATGGGAAGGCAGAGTCGTCTTGCACTTATTATCTCCTGCTGATTTCTTTTTCTGCTTGACTGTTGTCCGCTGATTTGTGTTTTCCCAATGGAGGTCTTCAGTTTTGGACATAATGCATGTAGATAGCATAAAAAGCATATTAGTTATGTTGTACTTTCGGTCAGTTGGTGAGTATGATTATGCATTGTCAGCTGATTGAATTAGTTTGGTAGTTGTTGATGGTTGGAATTCCTTGGCAACTGTCGGCAAGTTTATATAGTTCTTTTGTAGTCTGTAAAAGAGACCATATTAGACTATTCCCTTATTCTAGTTTTGTATAAGAACATTGAATGAATAAAGAAAGCAACTGTGATATCATATGAAAGCTCTCTCGAGTTACTTTGCTATTCTCGGATGAATCACTTATGTTTATAAACTCAGTTTACTGTGCTTTAAATAATTGTATATTCATTTATCAAGTAAACAATGCATTGTTAAGGATCCACCACCATGGAAGAAGCCTCTTTTTGTTTTGTTTTGCTCGTGTTTGGAAGGGAGGAAGCAACCTTTGCTTGGATTGCACCTCTCTGAAGAGAGACAAATGACATTTCAGCTTTCAAAGAAGCACCATCATCATCAACATCATCTTTAGCAGTGGAAAAAATATATTGGTGACTAAGATCTGGCCCCTTCCACCAAGTTGCTTGCTTCATAAGAGATGCCTTTTTAGCCAAGGAAGAAATTTTTTGACACTCATTTGCCTTATGCCTTGTGTTGTAGCATTGTCTGCATCTGAATGTTTTGCCTTCATAATTGATTGCTTGTTTCCATATCTTGTTTCTGACCTTAATTTCAATTTTTTTTGGTTAGGGTTTGAAAAGATCCATTTCCACCTGCATTCTAGCAAAGGTGAAGGAGGAATGGAGAGTGAAAGAGGACTTGGCTTTAGAAGTAGCTGGCCCTGAAATAAATTTCCCAATGGAGTAGCCGATTGAAGACAGGAAGAGCCCTAGAAATTAAATGGTAGGTTGGGAAAATTGCACCCAAATTCGAGTTGTTGAAATTTTAGTGAAGGGGTCAAATTCAGGAAATTATGGTTTTATGCTTAGGAAAGATTTGTCCCAAACTTAGAGACCCTTCTGTCACAGCAACTCCTTGTCGTTAGGGTATTCACATATCACATAGAAAAATCCTTTGGTGTAGGGACCAATGCATATCTCACCATCAAGAATAGGTTGCCAGTTTTCTATGATCCACTTGTTAAGCTCAACCAAGCTGGGCCAAAAATAATGGAAGCAACAAATCAGAGGATGATCTCTTTATTCAGCCTCATCTTATGATCTTTGTGTGCAGCCTCATCTTCCAATGCTTCATTACCAAGATTGACAAATTTGAGGTTCATAACCAAGGGGTGAACCCATTTCAGCTTGTTTAGCTCAACCTGTGCTTGATCAAAATTAACAAAATTTTCATTATCAAATAAAAGTATAACTTCATTGCAAATCCCTTTTGAGCATGAGGAGACCTTAGTTTTTTTCCCCTTCATTCTTGGGGAGCTGATGTAGGCATCTGATGGGTTTTACTATTGCTCATCTCAGGTAAGGAAGATCTAAGGCGCCAAACTTAGAAAAAGCCCTGCCCGAACTATTGCTCGCAGAAGACTTGTGTTTCTCTTTCATTGGAACCCAAGCACTGGTTAGAGAAACATTGCAGATATAAATCTTATGATTTTCAATCCTAGATGAACCATGAGGACATTTAACCTGTGGAAATTTAGAGGAGCCTTCGTTAGCAATAGAAAATCAATGAGCAAAAGGGAGGGATGCTCAGCCCTAGGCGCAGTAGAAAGCAGTGACGTGGGAGGAGTAGAAGTCTTTGGGAGTGACATCTTTCCTCTATTTTATAAAAAATATAATATATATTTTAACATTATTTATATATCTATATTTTAAATTTTATATAGAATACATATACAGCCGTACTTGTACCCAGAGAAAAAAATTGCTGAACCAGTGTACACCTGAAACTGTACATGAACTGACAAGTTAGGTTCTGAAGAGAAATGTAAAGAAGAAAAATAGAATCAGAGTTGATAAAATAGTCTTTTAGATGCTGTTTAAACAGATTAACTTTCTAAATGGATTTGGTGGACCATATCAGCATTTTGATCATGGTCCTAAATGTGCTAAAAACACTGAAATATGTTTGAATGGTCTTTCTCTGCTGCATGAAGCTTATTCCCCATTAGAATTGTCAAAAATACTCCAATTCCTGCTCTCCATGTAATCTTCAAAAGCCATTTTATATTTTGTTTTTAGAACCTTTCATTTAAATTAGTCATATGATAAGTGTTTCCTGTTCTCTGCAGTTCCCATTTTGTCTGGGAGATGTCTAATGTAGTGTAAAGGGATGCATCTGATAGAAACAGACAATATAGAAAAATAACCAAAGATTGTAAATATGATAATTATTGATGCAAAAGAAAAGATCATGGCAGCGAGGCCTGTTACAGCTCACTGAAAACAGCAATAATTAAAAAATGGATTATAAAAGGGATACAATTTTCTGTATACTTGTGAAATATCTTTCCAACTTGTTACAAGCAGAAGCTTTGAGCTGAGACAAGACAGCAGTGTTCCATATAATGATTCCATGCTCATTCATAGTTTTACCTCATTATAGAGAAACCCTTCCAACCGGATAAACTGTAAGTTGAGTATGATATGTACCTTAACAACAAAAACATGTAAATATACAGTAGAGAAAATTGTGGGCAAGTGGATAGAAGAAAGTAATCTTAGGTCAGTGTAATCAAGCAATTGGCATGGGCAGTTAATTTTGGATCGATGCTGGAATTTATAAATTACCAGTGCATCCTATTCCTAACAGAAGGTATCCACTTTATTAGCAAGTGTCCAATATTTAATCTCATAGGGAACAAGTGGTACTACCACTTCTGAGAGGATTATCCTTAACTGTTTGTGCAGGGCAGAGAGGGCAGGCAACAGAAAAGTGTCAGATTATCACCATTTGATGAGAAAGCACTTTATATTTGGCATTTGAGCTAACCTTCCTTAAAAAAAGAAGGGCATACACTAGCAAGGAAAACAAAAATTTATGGAGTAGAACAGGGATCAAATGTATCATCATATAGAATAATATGCCAGAAAAATAATTGTGCATGGCAGATGAGCTGATATTAGATCAATATACAGTGATACACTTCTCTTTTCTTGAAATGTATGCACTCCTACGAAACTCATCTTTGGAAAGGCATTTTCTTGCATCTCTTCATGTTTGATAATCACATTTGTTGTAGATTGGAGCTTGTTTCCATGATTATCTTAAAGGTTTTTCCTTGTCTAAAGATTACCCTTCTTCAAAGTTGTTTTCGTCTGCTGATGAGGCCATGCACAGAAGCTTTAAGGTGACAGAAAAAGGGGTCTTTCTGGAGGTTAAGTATGGGTCAGCCTCAAGAAGGACAAATACCCAAAAAATTGAAGAGTGCCGATCTAGAATTGTGGAGGCTGATTTGGACTGACTGATTCCAATTGTGAGTACAAAAAACTATACACATCAAGGTTAAAACTCTCTATTTTCTCATTCAGTTTGCAGCATTCTTCTACCAGAAGATGAAGGCAGATCACAACATATGGGCAGCAGAAACAGGCAATCAAAGGACAGAAGACAGTAACTTTCATGGTGCACACTTGCATTGGCAGCATCACTTGGAACTTCTGCTTTGGGCTTAAGTGGAACAGAATTTGGCTTGATCTCTAAGGTTGGCTGAGTCTTAAGAAACTTCCACCTATAGGCCATAAGAAGTGGCAGCAGTGAACAAGATCTCCACCCAGCAGAATTTGTACAAGATGGCACATTTTTTAAGTGGCCTAACCATAGAAATTCTCTGCTGAGGTCTTAAAAGAGGGTTTAAGTGAGTCTGGCGCCCACCTAAAGTGGCTTAACCACTAAAAATCTCCACTAAACTCATAAAAACATGGTTTAAAATGTCATAGGTTTCTGCTCAGCATGATAGAAAATGGGCATAAGTGAACATGGTGCATGACAATGATGGGTAAACTGTAAATCGGTTCAGAATTCCGCCAAAGACTTAGAAGTTGGCATTAAGTGAAAGTGGCACACTTTTATGTTGGCAAAACCATTAAAATTTTCTGCTTGGGATGGTGCAAATAACAGCATCACTGGCATTCTCTGCCTAAAGTTCTGCCCAAAACTCAAACACAAACAAGGGCACATTTTTTCTATTGTTTAAGCTGTTTAACCAACAAAAAATTCCGCATAGGTTATCAAAAAGTGGCAAAGGTAGAGCTGACACACACTAGAACAGAGTTTGCCATGATTTCAAAATTGGAAATGTTTCAGTAAGTGAATATTTGTCTGCTTAAGTGTCAAACAAGTTGGTTATTGAGTCTTGGGTGCACATCTACTGTGGTTAGGCCATCAAAAAGTTGTGTGTTCATCACAAACATGTCCAACATATATGGAAGTTCTATTAAAATAATGTTTATTATTTATTTATTACACACTTGGGTCCTTTCCAATCTTCCTCCAGGGAAGAAGCCCATTAGCTGCAAATGGGTGTACAAGGTGAAGTACAAAGCTGACGGAACCCTTGACAAGTACAAAGCTCGTCTAGTTGCACGGGGGTTCTCACAAAAAGAAGGCATTGACTATGAGGAGACCTTTGCTCCTACAGCCAAAATGAGTACCATACGGCTCGTCCTTGCCTTAGCAGCCCAATTTGGTTGGAAGGTCCATCAGATGGATGTGAAGAGTGCTTTCCTCAACGGTGAGTTGAAGGAGGAAGTATACATGATGCAGCCTCCAGGTTTCAAAGTTGCTGGTCAAGAATAAAAGGTGTGCAGATTGGTCAAAGCACTCTATGGCCTGAAACAGGCTCCTCGAGCTTGGTACATTAAGATTGACACGTACCTCACAGATCATGGTTTTCAGAGGAGTCCATCTGACTCGAACCTGTATGTCAAGAATACTGGTAATGAGATCTTGCTTGTTGTTGTCTATGTGGATGACTTGATCATTACTGGCAGTTCGGCACATTTGATCACTGAGATCAAACAAGACTTGTGCAAAACTTTTGACATGACAGACTTGGGCCTCCTGCATTATTGTTTAGGTGTTGAGGTTTGGCAGACAGAGAGCAGCATTTTCATCTCCAGTCCAAGTATGCTCAAGTCTTCGGATAAGTTCAATGCAGGATTGCAAACCGCCTCCACACCCATGGAAAAAGGGCTTAAGTTGTCACTAAGTCCGATTCACCTGTGGTAGATGAAACATTGTTCGGCAACTAGTAGGCAGCCTCATCTATCTTGCTGCTACTAGACCTGATTTGAGTTTTGCAGTGAGCTACATATCACGCTTCATGACAGCCCCCAAGGCTGATCATTGGAGCAAAGGTTGCTGTGCTATGAAGGGCACTCCGATTTGGACTCTTGTACTCACTGAGTCACGATCCTAAACTCGGGTTCACAGATTCGGGTGCCCGCTTGATGACAGGAAATCAACATCCGGGTATGTGTTGTTTGGGATCCGTACCACATGGACTAGTAAGAAGCAGAATGGCTCTCTCAAGGAGTATCGGGGAGCAGTAAAAGCAGCATGTGAGGCAGTTTGGCCGGATGCTTGCCGATATGCAAATATCTCAAGACCCTTGTTCTGATAATCGGGAGTACTCAAACTTGCTAAGAATCCGGTCTTCCATGAGCGAACCAAGCATGTGGAAACTCATTGTCATTTCATTCGGAAGCTGGTTGAAGACGGATCAGTTCAGTTGCTGTATGTTCCGACAGAGGATCAGACAGCAGACATCCTCACCAAGTCGCTCAGTACAAATAAGTTTGTAAAATTCAGGGGGCATCTTGGTGTAGTAGATAGATTGAGCATTAAGGGAGGGTATTAAAATAATGTTTATTATTTATTTATTAATGCTCAACATTGTAAAATATTGTAAAATATCCTGATAAGATCGTCCTTGTTGTCCGAGATCTTATCTGAAGTTTCTTTTAGAAACTTCCTGCTTTTCCTGAAGATAAGATCGTCTCCGATCTTATCCTTCCGGCTTGTTGTAAATCTTGTAAACTATTTATTGAGCGTCTTGCTCATTGTTAATATATCAATTATTTACCAATTACCTGTGTAATAAGTTCTGCCTAAATCTGCGTTAAACGTGTAGAAGTGGTAAATGCTTGAGGAAACCGCACCTGGACAGAACTGAAGCCTTTTTAGTGGCAGGAACACATACAATAGGTGCCTTGCAGACCTAACTGCATTCAAAAAATGCACCTGACAATGCTAACAAGCCTTTCAAGTGGCTGAAACATTTATAAACACAGCACCTGATCAGTTTATGTCAAGGTTGTCTGATATTGCAGGTCTCTGTAATCAGCAGTTTTCATTTTCCTACAGCAGAAAATAGCTTGTATCAGTTGCATATAACAGCAGTTCCACATTTGTGCATAATGACAGTTTTCACAACCCTGTGTTCATGCACCTGACAATGCTAACAAGCCTTTCGAGTGGCAGAAACATTTATAAACACAGGACCAGATCAGTTTATGTCAAGGTTGTCTGATATTGCAGGTTTCTGTAATCAGCAGTTTTCGTTTTCCTACAGCAGAAAATAGCCTGTATCAGTTGCATATGACAGCAGTTCCATATTTGTGCATAATGACAATTTTCACAACCCTGCATTCATGCATATAGTCTTCGCCTCTCCATTACAATGAAAGTCAGTGATTTCAGTTATTTGTAACAGTGACTATCTTGATTTGGCATGATGGCAGTCACCATATCCCTGTTTCATACAAATACCAGCAGCTTGACAGTTAGCACAGTGAGAATTGAAAGTTGTTTTCAGTGCAAATCCTGTGTTTTTTAATGAACCGTTTAGCTAGGATTTTGACTGATTCAAAAATCACCTTCCAGCCTTGTAGGGTTTAAGATTTTTGATGCAGTTTTTCCGATTTAACTGTAGGGTTTTGCTGTTTTGAATTTGGTTTCAGTCATCTTCTTGTGCTTAAGAACTGCAGTGATATAGTCACTTGTTCGTGTTATTGGGTTGACTTGAGGTAAAGACCTAGCGTTTTAAACCATATTTTCAGTGATCATTGAATGAAATGTTGGACATGTTCCAGATTTGAGGGTTTCAGTCACATCATCATGCTAGGGTTTCATCTTCAGGTTTCGGCCCTTTTTATACCCTAGATTTGAGTCCTCAAGGTTGGAATGGTGAAGTCTAATGGTGGATAGTTTTGGTGTTCTTCAGAAGATTCATCAATTTTAGAGGAGTTGCTTCCAATCATAGAGGACACTTGTGCAAATTGGTAACTTTAGTAGTGGCCATATTCAGTAACGTCTATTTCTAGTGTTCTATTTCCAGGCAATGGTTGACAGCCTAATTTGAGGGCATTTACTGCCATTTAGTTAAGGTAGGTTTGCTTTAAGTTTCTTTCTTTCCTATTTTTTTGTAGCTTTTGGAGAGTTTTGCTTTAAAACATTTCTTTTCAGGATATTTAATTATTATTCTCAAATCCCTAAAAGCAATTTGTTGTAACCTATAAATAAGTGCCTCGGTCACAAGACATTCATAATTATAGTTGAAGTTATGCTTATGCTGCAGAAATTGTTGTTCAGGCTGAAGTTATTATTAAACTTGTGTTTATAATTTCATGAATTAAATTGAATGTAGATTGTAGCTCAAGTTTTGTATTGGCAATATCGTCTACCTAGGTTGTGACTTTGTATACAACTTAACTGTTTAATTCTTGAAATCACGTTTTGTATTTTGTCAATCCTTGTTTGCACCAAATAATTGGTCTCTTTTTTATCCAGTTTGAAGGTATTGTCTGTACATGTACATGTTTAGACAATTTGCTTTCCATCCACTATCTAAAAATCTCATTTGCAAGGTATGCCTGTTAATAGTTCAGTGCATGTATGCAAGGAAAAAATGTAGGGAGTTAATCATTTTCATCTAAGTTGCCGGTTTTGGTTTGGATCTTGGTTTGGGTTCGTGGATCCAGTTCGTGATTCAGCTAAATTTATTTTGGGATTGGGTTCGTTTTGGGTTCTCCCGTACAAAAAACATACAAATATATAATATAATAATAATAAAATTATAATAAATATTAATATAATGTATAAATATATAATAGAATATATTAATAAATAATATATAGTAATATAATAAATAAATATATAATTTTGATATTTATATATTACATTATATATATATATATTATTATATAATATGTTAATGTGTATTATAATGTAATATTAAATATTATATATTATATATATTATATTATATTATATTAATATTATATATTTATATATAATAATATATAATAATACATTATATTATATATAATAGTATAATAATATAATATATAGTATATATTTATATATTATATTATTAATTAATTTACTTATATATTATATTATATATTATAAACCCTTATAGCACTTGGACTGGATCCTGCATCCAGTACGAACTGGACCGGGATCTGTTGGCTTAGCTGACTGATCCAGTAACACAAATTTTCATCTATGTAAACCCCTTAAGTGAAATCTTTTCTAGTGTGCATATTCGCATATCTTATCTATAGTTTTAGTCTAGGCTCAGTTTAGTTTAGTTGTAGGTTTAGTTAGATCTCAAGGAGCTCTGCCTCCTAATTTAAAGAGAGGTTTATCCTCGTGTATTGATCTATTTTGTGTTGTCTCACAAGAGACAAACTAAAATGCCAACAAAAGAGAGATCAAGATTCTATGGAGGATTATTTAATATGAGATTGATCCTATATATGTCCTAAGTAATTAGTGATGGATGCAAGTAAAAGCTGATTAATGCTTGTAGTTAGTTAGTAAGTTCACTGATAGAGATCTACTAGTTTTAAAGGAATACCAATTGGGTAAATAAGTATTGTTTTGGGTAAAACAAGGTGATGATTTAGCAAAGTGAGGAATTTGTGAATCAAGCACAGGCTTGATGATATGCATTATCACATAATTAAATATGATTGTAATATGCCAATACTCAACACAATATTATAGGTGAAAAGTGAAAACTACACAATTTTTTATCCTATTGTTCTAAAGTAAAACAATGGGAATGATGTCTTCATTTTATAACTCAATAGTTCAAGCACCATACACAATTGCTGATACATAATCCAAAGCGATCATGTAGTACTTGGTGATTGAAATTGTGCTGGATAAACCATGAAGAGGTGCATATTTTATGGGGTAAAACCTAGTTATAAGATGAGAGGTGCATGTCCTAGGTTGTTTTGACTCTTACTTTCGGTTTCAACACGAGAAGTGCATGCTTGAAGGAACTACACTAGTGGATTTTGGCCATGACTAGAGAAGCATGCACTTGGAGGTAATCTGTGACTTTTGCCTTAGTTATTTTTGCAAAGTGCACATTTAAAGATGGCATGCCAAGTCCAAGTTGATGCTTGGGGCCATTTGCTACCTAATTTTTGACTTTGACTAGGAAAGTTGGCATTGGGGGGGAGGTTAGTATTTTCTTAATGCATTTTACTCATTTTTGGTACTAATTCATGAAGCATAGACCTAGGGTCACTTATACTTGGTAGGACACCCAAAAGCATATGCTTTTGAGGTTTCAACCATTTTCATCTCTTAGCTGATTTTTAGGCTTGGCAAAGCGCACCTTAATCTTTCTGTACTTAAGACAATTTCATTGCTTGAGAATTTTTTATTATGGATGAAGACTTCTAGAGTTGACATCCATCAACTCTTGGACTCTTGACATCCATCCATCAAATCAACATAGACAATTAGTGTGTTCTTAGAATGACGGATTTCACTAATGACATGAAAACAATGAAGAGATGACCATGATGTATACCGAGTTTTTATGCTAAAATTAATAATAGTATTAAATACACAAATTTAATAGGGGTACAACAATTGGCTCTATTCGGGGACCATGATACATACTTAGGTTGTAAGAGAGCCTCAAAATCTTTGGTTTCAAAGTAGATCGGTGTATATCTATTGGGCAAAAGAGTTAAGCTATACCTAAACTCCTAAAAAATTGGATCAAAACAAACACGACACATTACGAGGAAAGGAAAAACATTATGACACAAGACAAAAACAAAAATGCTCATTTACAAGTGTGGGTGGATAAAATACATCTAGTTACACAAAACCATTTATAGGTTGAGAAAAGGAGCAACCCCTTCTTCCCAACCAAGAATCCAAATATGATAGCATGTAGCCTTGAAATCCGTGAGAAATATTTGTTGTGACCCAAGATTCAGGATGACATTGAAGTGCTTCTAGAGAACACAAGTGAGAATTGATCATTGCTTTGCTACCCAAGGTGAACTGGAAAGTCTTCAACATCAGCGAAATCCGTCCATACCTATTGGATATATTTTGTGGAAGCTTGATGTTGTTGTTGGATGGTGACAACCTCATGTTGTGGTTCCTTATCACTCCTGATATTCTTCACATTTTTTAGTATTACCCTCTAGCATAGGCTTACAGTCTGAATGTGATGTTCCCTCGCTAGACAGTTCTCGGGAACAGAGCGTTAGCCCTTTATTGGACCCTTGTGGGCTAGCCAGTTTGGATAGAGGGTCAGTGGTGCATTTTGGAGAGTTTGTTTGTTCGTGTTTTCAGTGGACAGTGTTTAGATCACAGTGAGCGTTGGCATTCCAGGAGTTCATCGCTTCTGACGGCACGAGATTATCCTGAGTTTTGAGCATATTACGGAATTTTAAGTGATTAAGTTAATTTATTAACTTAAAACGCCTTTTTAATAAAGTCACATTGACTTTATTTATATTTTATATCACTTAAATGTCAAAAGGGGGATTATAATATTTTAATAACTTTAAATATTATAAAAGTGCGCTCAAACTATTGAAAAGGAATATATTAAAATATTATAATATTTTAATGATGAGAAAGGCCGTACTTTTCTTGAAATGCGTGCCATTTGGTATAAAGGCATTTCCTGGCAATAGAAACTCATCTTTTGACTATTTCGAATTGCCTTGTGCATCTTTCCTCTGAGCATTCTCCTGAGAGTAGGGTTTGATCATTGTGTCCATTGGAGAACGGAAAACTCTTCAGTGTTGAGTACGTTTGAGGCTGTGAGAGATCAGCTGAATCCGTACAGTTGAGGGCTTCACACAGAAGTTCTACAGTTGCAGACAGAGCTTAATTTTATGCAGTTATTTGTTCTTGATAATAATTGAGGGTTTCTTCTGGAGGCGTATCATTCTACAGTTCAGAGACTTTTCATCAGGGATTCTACCTTTGCTTTCATAAGCCGTACGGCCTGCCTTGGGTTTTGTGCCTTGAGAAAGGCGTGTGAAGTGAAAGAGAGAAACGCCTTCCTTTTGGGCTGGTTTTAGCTTCTATCATTGGCGCCTAGACTATTCAGTGCATTGTGACCTGTTTCTCGGCAGGAGAAACCACTTTCTGGAGCTTTGGCGTGCCTTCATGCTGATTTTCACCATTTCCGGCTATAGATCTGGCCAGTTCTTTATTTAAAATAATCTGGAGCCTTCTTGGTATGTTTGTCTTTCTAAATTTCTTTGTTGGAGTTGAATAATACTTTCTGTACTTTCATTCTGAAGAAATAAGATTAAATTTATCTTTTATGAGCAAAAATATGCTGCGCCCCTTCTCTTCTGTCTATTAAGATTTCTCATAAAAACTTTAAAAACACATTTAAAGATTTAAGAAAAGAGGGTTTTGAGCTGAGAGCCAGCAGGGCTCATCTTAGCTGAAACATCCTTAAAAAGTAAGTCATATTTGCCACTTGGTTGTGATCCCTTATCAAGAATTTGAAGAAAAATTCAACCTCTTGTATTAGACTCTCCATCTCCAAAGACGATTTGGATTGAGAAGCTTGAGTGCATTGAATTTCTTCAAATCTGTCAAGAGAAGGTTCACCAAACAATCCCTTGAATGAAGAGAAGTGACATGATCCATTGTCTTTTGTTATGTAGTTAGGGCCTTCTAGGAATTGGAACACAACTTTGATCTTCAATTGCTTGCAAGGCCTCATCTTCCTTAGAGAACATGACATACTTGTGTAATAATGTGTTTATCTTCAGTCAGTCCATCTACCTCAAAGAATTGAGCAAAGCTTGCAGAGTGGTTGAAACCTATAACTCTTTTGCAAAACCTAAGAATGCATGGGAAGGGACGCTTTCTTGAGAGTAGTATTCCATTGGTGGTTCCAACTTTTCCTCTTTTGCTTCGTTCTTTTCTTTTTCATGTTCTTTTACAACTTCTTGTTTTTGCAAACACATGAAGACATTAAGTGCAGTACTATGCAAATCATTTGCTATTTTATCATGTTGTACCCAAAACCAAAATTTTTGCTTCATCAAGGCATTTTGTTTAAAAGAGTCTAAATCTTGCTAAAATGATGTCAAGTACAGTTTTTGGGCAATATCAAGCATGGAGTTTTATCAGTATTTTGTCAGTCAAAGGCAGTTCTATTGATTAGAACCTACATCGGAGGCTCAGAATGGAACATTTCACGATGAAGAAGCATTTCACGACAACAACTATGCTTTTGCATGATCATTTCAGTGGTCAAGACGGAGTTTTTAGTGATTAAATTATGAAGATTTCTCAGAGAAAAGCAAGAAAGCGCAACTGTAGCCCAGGGGCGCCCTTCTTTTTGAAGGTCAAGATCTTGTTGAAAATACTCATAAATACAGTCAAGCTCTTCAGAATTGGTCTGGCTATCCAATGAGCTATCCAGTGAAGCTTTCCAAGACCCACAGCTCTGGCAATTGGCGACAGAAGTTGAAATTCCCAAAGTTTCACATATGAGGAATTTGTCCTTTTTCAACAAAAAGCACGCCTATAGCTTGAGGGCGCCCTTCTTAAAGGGGGGGTAGATCTTGGTATTTCTAGTGGCTAATACAGTCAATCTCTTCATGACTAGTCTGCTTATTCGACGAGCTATCAAACGCAGTCATCCGAGTCCCAGAGCTCCGACAGCCAACGTCTGAAGATGAGCTTATAATGAAGATTTCACATCTTTGAGCTTCTTCGTTGCGTTTCCAGTGCAACTATAGCTCAAGGGCGCTTGTCAAAATGACCCTTAAGATGGTCCAGTTTGCTGACGAGGTCTTCCTGACATCAGTACTACTCTAGTCCAGCTTCATGTTGCACCAAGTTGCCTGTTAATCCGACGTTCCAAGTGATCGTGGCAGAGGTTCTACCAAGCACGTAATTTCACGGGCGGACTGGCATAAAATTTTCATTGTATTTCTACACAGAGGCGCCTAGCCTTTAGGCCTGTCAAATGAGGTCATTCGCGTCCAAAGTCTTCACGAGACTTGAGCGTAATCACTTTATCTATTCAACGAGCCCATCCGTCAACCTTCGGGATTTGGCAAACGCTCGTACGTGCGAGGTCTTTGGCGAAATGCTGAAAAGTGAAGACATCTGGAAAATGGCTAAGTATGGAGCGTATATTTAAATAAAATACGCACTGGCATTTTTGAGGTCTTAGAAGCAGTTTTCTTGCTTCGTCACTTCTAGAGACTTCTCTTGTAGGTCCTTCTGGCTGTCCGTTAAAACAGATAGTGCTCGAATCGGGTTATCCCAGCTCTCGGTATCGGAGGACAAAGTAGGGTACTTGGATGAAAGTTCAACTTTGGTCAAAATGGTGTCAGTGCAACTGTAGCTCAGGGGCGCTTTTACTTTTCAGGCCCTTAATGCACTTTTCAGATGCCGTGCATATATCCGTTGGATGCAGAATGCTTCTAGTCACGCAGTGAACTTGGTTTCCTGTCAGCAAGGTTTGCCGTTCGCCGTCAACAATTGTTTGAAGTATCAAATGGCAGTTTAGGAAAATGGTTAAGTCTGGCATCTGTAAATGAATTTAATCAAGGGCGCCTAATTTTTTGAGGTGTTAAATGATGGATTTTGCAGTGATGACTCCCAGCAGACATTTCTTCTTTGCTCAGCAGGCTTCGCATTCAATTCATCAGCTTGGTCTCAGCATCATCTGGTCACCCGGAAATCAGTGTCGAAGATGGCCAGTCGTAACTTTGTCGTCAGCTATAAAATAGGAAGTTAATAAAAAGTGCAATATCTTGAGCAAATGGACGCCTATGAGCTCAAACGATGACTTTTCGGAATCAGTGAAGTTCGCCGGTGAATCTCAAAGCTTCATTCGGTTTGTCATCTGAAGTTAAATAATATTTAATATTTATTTTGCATATTTTGGCATTAAAATGGCGAATCTCTAAAATTGATGCCTTTGCAAATTGCATGATGAATATTAATTTATTATTATTTATTTCCGGACTCAGTGTCAGTATCAGTGTAACTGAAAGGGGTCCAATCAGAAGCCTTCTATTTTCAGCTGAGGTTTTAAATCTTGCAGTCAACAAGTTGGTGCGAATTTTCTCTTATTTAAACATGGCACCTTCATTTATTATTCACCAAGCTTCAAGAGAAATTCGTATTTTTAAAGAGAAATCCATGTTTTCAAACAAAATTCGTTTTTCTTCAAGGCAAAGGCGTGTTTTTCAAGAAAAATTCGTATTTCTTCAAGGCAAAGACGTATCTTCAAGGCAAATTTGTAATTCTCAAGTAAAGGCGAATTTTAGCAATCAAAGGCGAATTCATCATCAGTTCACAAAGGCGATTTCATCAAACACTTCTTTTTGCAGGTTAAAGTTCACATTCATCAGCAAATTTGAAGAATAGGGGCGATTTTCACAGAAGAAAGAGCTTATTAAAAACGTCTTTTTCCTCCTTGTTTCTCAAATTTCTCTCAGTTTTCAATTCGCATGTTCCTGAAATTGGCAAAATTCGACAAGTCTCAGCATCTGGATCATTTCTATATAGCTTCCTTGAATTAAAATTGTGCGTTTGATTTTTCAGGAATTTTTAACTTCAGAACATTCATTCTTGAGTTTCTAATTTTTTCAACTGAAAACTCTTTGCATGGTCGAGTAGAAGTCAGATTTTCGCATTTCTGACGTTTTGGGTTGTCTTAGAATCTTTTTCTGGACAAAACACATATCTCAGATTTTTCGCTGAAAATTGACCTTCGATAGGCTATTTTTAGCTTTCCAGAAATCTTGTCAGAACATAGTCAAGTTCACAGTCAACAGGCGAGTTTTTCAGAGTACAGTACACACAGACTGAATTCAAGACCAAATCGGTCTTAATTCATGATTTCGTTAGAAAAGTTGAGACCGATTTGTATCAAGCTGCAGAGGAGATGTTGGCCATCACTTCAGTTACGGAGCCGCCAAAGTTACCAATCAGTGAAATGCTAGTTTGAGTGTGTAAAGATTGCCAAGATTGCTCAAGTTGCTGACATTCAGATGTTGATGCAGTTAACAATCTCGTTGAGGGATTGGTTGTTCGAGATCACGGCCAGTAGACTTCAGTTCCCACCTCTCAGGATAGACATTACACACAGAGTTAAACTTGGCGTTACCTTTTCAAGTTAACTCGCTGTCTCATCTCATGCATATCTATTCTGGGATTAGCTTTATTCACTTGGAGTTGTATTTAGGTTTTACGTTAACTGATGGTAGTGTTCCAGTTAACTTTGCTTTAATAAGGACGTGCATGCTTGCACATTGTCCATTTTTAGGTTAGATGTTTCGGTTAACTGATGGTAGTTTTCCAGTTAACTGTATAGTTTGCTTTATTAGGGTTTAGCAATAAATCTTGCATGCATTGCAAGACTGTAGTTGACTCAAGGTGATTTTAGGGTTCCCTACACCTTGATGTATATAAATAAGAGCTTTTGCTCATTTGTAAATAACTTTTGCACGAGAGAGAAATATATGCTGTGCCTACCTTACCCCTCAATATTGCTCTTTTGGTATTTGTTCATGCGTCTTTACTATTATGATTAATTGTTATGCCACATAGGGTTTCATGCAATTATAATGGTGAATTCTTTCCATAGTTTAGATAAATCTGTTTTGTGTTCAATAAACTTGTTCAGATTGAGATGATAGTTGTGCCCACCTTGCCTTCAAGTAGAGAATCTGCACTTGTTTATCGTGTGTTGTTGTGAACAATAAACTTATTCGGATTGAGATAATAGTTGTGCCACCTTGCCTTCAAGTAGAGAATCCGTATTAAGTTTATCGTGTGATGTTGTTACCAATAAACTTGTTTAGATTGAGTGATAGATGTGCCACCTTGCCTTCAAGTTGAGAATCTATACTCGTTTATCGTCGATAGTCAAACCTTGCTCCGTTTCCTCATGCTCTGTTTTCTTGAGGAAACTGGATAGAATTTAAGTAATTAAGTTTAGTTGTAGTTAGTGAATCTGCGAAACCAGAAAATTCTCAGCTGCAACGTATATAGTTTTCGAGAAAGCCTTGTACCTCTACAGCTGAAACAAAAAGACAGGATATAGTTTAGTTTATTTCCATTTGCAAGTACTTTTGTCAAGCACAACGAGGGAGCTTCCCCTCCTAATTTGAAGAGCACTCATTGCGTAGTGTGCATAGCTGTCCGTACCAACTCTTACTCCAGAGGTGCTAGTTGTTACGCCAACATATCAATAATAGGTTTATAATATATCCAATCACAAAATCGCCATTAGGTTCATTTAGTATGAGGGTCACTTGAAATCCTTTATTTGCATTTGGAATTGCTAGTAGCTGTGTGAACTTCTGCCTTTTTGGACAGCTTCTTCCATCATACATATTAGTTTCATGAAATCAGAAATAAGTATAAACTAAAGGAGATGCTTCCAAAGTTGGAATTGCTGATGCTACTGACTAATGTGGTCTATTACTATTGATGTAAGGAAGATAGTTGTTCCTTCTTGGAGATGGACCTTGCTATGGTTGGATTGGAACACTATGAGGTATCTTCCCCTTCATGATTGTAACATAGTTACACCTTTTGCAAGAGAGGATCGACTGAACTTTAGATCAGTGGCTTGGTTGAATCCTTACTACTTTTCCAGAGGTGATCATGTTGTCATCCAACTCAATTGCATGCTCTTGGGCCTCAAATGATTCATTAGCCCAAGCTTCTTTGAGGAAGCAAGCTATATCCAATGAGAGAGCATTAATGAAACAACTCAGAAGAATCTCTAGAGAAGGCTTCAAAGTAATGTTGATTTTGCTGACAAGGTGATTGAATTGTGTGACAAACTTTCTCATAGGCTTGTTATTATGCTTCTTTGCATATGAAAGCTATGCAATAGAATATGACCATCTTCAGCTGGTTTGAAATGGTTAAAGACATTCGTACATAATGTCCCAACTAGTGATTGAACTTGCCTCAAGATAACAAAAGCATTATGTTGCATTTCCCATCAATGTCTCAACAAGCAATCAGACTACAAGATCTTAATGACCAACTCCCAAAATACCACATGCTATGATGAAGGTTGAAATGTGCTCATTTGGATGGTACTTTTGGAATACCTTTTTGGATCCATGTGGAAAACCATGGGAAATTGCAAGAGAGGCAAAGGAGGTGGAGGCAGATGATTGTTGATGTTTTGATCACCCATTGTTTGTAGTGTCTAACACAGGGAATATCTCAATAAGTTCTGGTACAATTGTTGATGAAGAATGTTCGCTTGGAGGTGAATGATCGAGTGTTTAAAGATAGGATTAGTAAGATTTTCTCTTGTTTGTGATCTAGTATAGACCTTATCGGCTAGAATGAAACATCCAATTTAGAGGTGGTAGAATTGACTTTTTTTCTTGAAGATTGGCTTTTTGTATCTCATGCCCCATGGTGGGCACTATAAATTAATTGGCATTTTAATTTGTCTTTTGCAAGACAACACAAAAGGAAACAATATGGGTGTTATAACCTCTCTTCAAATGGGAAGGGGAAGCTCCTTTATAATCTAAAACTAACCTTAGACCCTAGACTCTAAACAAAATCTATAAGTAGATACCTTATGCACAATAATTCTTAGGGTGCCCTGATGCAAAGTAGAATAAACTTATTTTGCATAGTCTTGGTATGGGGGAACCAAGGACCTTGACTTGGGGATGGTGGGTAGGGATTTTGTGGGTGGAGCCCCTAGTGGGGTTGAGAGGCAACATCCCTTGTGAGGTTGGGGGGTAGTGCCCCTAGCATGTTTTGCCACCGAGCCCAATTAAGGCCTTTGACACAGCATGGGTCTTCATGGTGCATGCCATTTTCATAACTTTATCACTATGTTTTCTCCAACACCAAGTCTTCACTATTTCAATATTTCTAGCCAAATCTTCACTCTTCAGAGAACTAAAAATGAACATGAAGAATCTGACTAGTCTAAATGAAGATGACTAGGCAATTTTATAGCTTTTTTGAAGTGTTTATGGTGTGGGCAAGGTCCACTAGACTATTATGATTAGGGTTAGTGGCCCAAATTTAGTATTTTTTAAATGCTAAATGTGGGGGACAGCTGCAAGTTTTGATATTCAAGGGATGTTGTTGAGTTTCTTGAGAGTTTGAGGGATGCCCTAGCATCAATGACCCCATTAGGGGGGATGCCCCGGAAACATCCCCTCTTGAGGGATACATACTGGAGATGTCTCCTACTTGGCAGCAGCGGTAGTGGCATGGTGGAGGGACGTTTCCTTGCTGTCTTGTTGTCTTGGAAACATTACCATCTCTAGGGACTCTAGTTTTTTTGTTGGGGGTGGGGGGTTGTTGCGGGTGGAAGACTCGTTCCTGTGGAACATTGGAATAAACTAAACTAAGTTTGCCCTATGTTTTTGGCCTCTAGTATGAGCACAAGACTGAAATCAATTCTTCTCTCACAAAGGATATTTTATATCTTAAGAGTCTTAACTAGAGGAATCAACAACAATCACTTATCCTACCGACTAAAAGCAAGAACTGGTACATCCATGTATATGAAAGCTTTAAGGAGTAAACTAATCTAAGACATAAATAACACCAGATTTCAGAAATACAATAACTAAAGCTGCACACAAAGCTACAACTCAGACTATAGTACAAAGCTTGAGGCTATTACCACTTTTGATTCAATTAATGAAATTTATACACAAAATAATTGCAAATACAAGAAAACCAGATTGAACACAGATATGAACAATAATTTCTGCTGCATATGTGTAGCATCAATTATCATTCAGAAAATCCTGTGCATAAAGCATTTATTTATAATTTTACAAGCCCCTAGTTTTGGGATTCAGGATAATCTTTAATAATCCAAAAAATGAATGTCTTTAAAGCTCACCCACTAAAAATAAGTGAAAATCTGAAATAAAGCATTTCAAAGCTACAATGAATCTAAACAATTTTGATAAAATCTGACCCAAACTAGCTAAAAATAAGCTCTCTAAATGTGCCCTAAAAATAGGCCACCTGCTCAAAAAAATAGATAGCTAATCTAAAAGCTCCTTGTGGTACTTTCAACTATGGTAGATCCTTTGAAGAAACTTGCAACTGATGGCTCACCATGACTTGAAACGACAATCCTAGCTGCCTTATTCAAATGGAAACTGAAATTGCTGATTTTGAATTTGAAAATGGCTGAAACTGCTGAAATGATTTTTACACCACTGCCTACCAAATCCTTGTTTTAGATTTGACAAGTCAGTAACCACATATGCTAAATACGTGCTCAAATCAGAGCTGTGAAAGATACTAAAAGCCACTCTGCAAACCCAGGTGAAAGTCTGAATCCCTAGTACTTGAGTGGATAGATGTTTGCTGAAAACACTAAATCTCAAACTTTAGAGGACAAACTGAAAATTATCCTTTTTGATCAAATCCTATCAAGATGCAACCTTGGTGCCTCAACTGAAATTGCTGAAATATGCTGTTGCAGGCACTTCAAACCCTTGAAAAATTGAAACCTCCTTTCCTTCCACCTCCTCAAACCCTCTTGCTTGTGCTTGAATGCTTCAGATCAACAAAGTGGTGGAGAAGTGCTAGGTGTGCCTAGGAGGCCCTTGCTGGGTGAATGACGAAGAGTTAAGCGTTTTATGGGTAAAACCTGCTCATAAGATGAGACACACACACCCTAGGGTGTTTTGACACTTTTGGTTTCAACATGGGAAGCTTGTGCCTAGAGGAATTGCACCACTTGAATTTTGGTCATGACTAAAGAAGCACGTGTCTAGAGGCATACTATCACTTTTTCCTTGGTTGTTTTACTTTTTGCAAAACACACATTTGAAGATGGTATGCCTAGCTTGTAATGTCCCCATTATAGTTCAGTTCAGGAGCATATTGAGTTAGCCTATCTCTTGGACCCTTGTAGGCTGACAGGATCTAGTTAGAGGGTCAGTGGCCGTTTTTGGTGGGTTTTGTCGTTTCCATCCTTTGAGTTTAGAGTTGGGTTCAGTGTGAGCCTTGGCAGTTCAATGATTGACAGCCTTTGACGGCACGTCAATATGTTGAGTTATGACCGAGATATTAATATTTCAGTGGATTAAAGTGTTTTTAATTTATTTGATGGAATATTATAAAGTCAACTTGATTTTATAATAAAGTGATCACTTAAATTTATTTAAGTGAAAATTAAAAGCACTCTATTGAAAAGGGGCGCTCAATATTAAATTAATAACTATTGAAGTTATTAAAAGTTATAAAATACATTTTTTATGTATTTTAATGAGAGAAGTGCATTTTTTTTGGGAGTCATGCCTTTTTGGCCATATAAGGCAACCAAAGGAAGTTCAAACTCATATTATTGATTATTTGACATTTCTCTTTGGCATTGGTTGAGCTTTGCTTCTCTGAGACAAGAGTTTCAGGAGATTTCATTTTTGGAGAGCGACAATTCTTCACAGATTTGTGATTGTGAGACTGTGAAAGATTAGTTGAATAATTGCAACAACGGGAGCTTCATTCAGGAGTTCTTCAGTGCTTCAATAGAGTTTTCTTTGATTAGGTTTCAGAAGATTTCAATAAAGGGTAGAAGGTTTGAGAGATTGGCGTCTTCTTTCCTCTGGTGGACAGGTTCTTTTCATGGCCATACCTTTCTTGCAAGATGCTGTACTTTCTCCTTGAAGTGCGTGGCTTTCTTGGCAAGGGCGTGTGACTTCTTGAGGCAAAACGCCTCCTTTTCTGGCATTTTCTGTGTTTCTCTGAGGGTGCCTATCCTTTGCAGTTGCTTTCCTCCAGTTTTCGGGTGGGAGAAAACAGATCTGGAGCCCAGGCGTGCTATTCATCAGGACTCAGCACATCTTGCTTGGCAAGTGCATTATTTTTCTTATTTAATTATTCTGGAGAGATCCGGGTACGTTTATTGTTCCTGATCTATTTGTAATTGATGAATAATGCCTATTTCATGAGTTGTTTCACAAATCTAGTGTAATTTCCAGTTTAATATCATTATATGCATGGCGTACCTTCTACTTCTGTCTAGAAACCTTTCTTAAAAAACTAAAAAAACACAAAAATATAAGTTAAAACTACAGGGTTTGAGTTGGAGCCAATTGGGCTCTTTACAGTGGTATCAAAGCATAATAATCCTGCCAGCCTGAGGGGTTATCATCATATGCGTCCTTATCAAGGCAGGTATAACAGGTACTATTCACGCAGGAGGCCTGGTAATCACAAAAATCAGTTTGAGGATTATCCCTTTGACAATCCATTCAAAGAAATGGGTGACAGAGAAGAGATTGGGGAACCTCACAATCAAGTTTAGAATGAGGACAGAGAGGCCCAAGACATTCTGAGAGGACTGGTAGCAGGGCAGGAACAGGTAGCTAACGCACTAGCAACAAGTCAGGCATAGGTGGCTAACGCACTACAGCAATTAAGCACAACAGTGCAACATTTGACTGGCCAGAGGATACCACAGGAGGAAGATGGCAGTGTGCATGGACAACCATGCTAGAGAATTACTCCTACGTGCACCTATGAGAGACCCACACGTCCTATGCCAGGCGTGATCCAGTTGATGTCAACGTGGAGGAGGGAGAAGGTGACGTAGTCTTCACAGATAATATCATGACCTTTACCCCAACAAGTTCAGGATCACCTGAACTTTGATAGATTTATGAGTTAGAAGAGAGAACATGGCAAGAATCGAGTTGATAGGAGGCCTTGGGATAACAGAAACAATGATCTCAGACAAGCGACCAATAAACTCACTCTTCCTACCTTTGATGGCAGTGGTAGAGTCATAGCTAGAGCTTGGATTAGCAAGCTTGATACTTTCTTGACTTTACGTTTGATGGCGGAGGATGATGCTATTAAATTCTCAAGCATTGCATTTGGATGGTGTAGCCCATGATTGGTGGCACCACAGAATGGTTACTCTGCAACATGACCGGATTACTAGTTATCAGGAATTCACAGATAGACTTGTGGAAGGGTTTGACAGAAAAGATCCTGAATTGTATTTTAGAGATTTAGCACTGCTAAAACAGATGGGCAGCTTGGAGTCTTATATTAGTGAGTTTCAGAGGATCTCGGTTATGGTGACAGGGCTTTCAGAGAGAAGGCTGGTTATACTCTTTGTTGAGGGGCTTTATGAGCCAATGAAGGGATGGATCAAGGCTTTTGATCCCCCCAATTTACAGGAAGCTATGAGGAAAGCTCGTAGCATGGAACTTACTACCTCACGTAGTAAGTCCAATTCAGAACCCTCTTTGTTGCAAAGTGGCAACAAATCAGAAGATGTTGATGCCAAAAAATCAGACAATGTTGAGCAAAAGAAAAAATTTGCAGCCCCTTTGGATAGGGAAACGATCAACGACTTGTGCAGAAAGAGGCTATGTTTTTACTGTAAGGGTCCATATGACCTTAACCATGACTGTCTCCTCAAACCTAAAGGACAAAATAGGCACATGGAATGGTATTTTGAGGGAGAAGATATGACTGGTTTTTCAGATCAGCAAGCTGTTCCAGTGGATACAGGAGCTGAAAATTCAAAAATTGAAGTGGAGATTGAAAGAGAGTTGGAGCCACCAGAAGCTCACATATCTAGCATGCGAAGGGAAGGCTCTTTCAGGTTATAGGGACTCTTGGCTGGCCAAAGAGTCATCTCCTTACTCGATACAGGTGCAACACATAACTTCATTGATGCACAGTTGGTGGAAAGATGTGGAATTCAAACTCATGAGTTTGAATGAATAAGAGTAAGAGTTGTTGATGGTTACATTCACAAGTGTGAGAAGATGGTACCGAATCTGCCGATGAAACTCAATAACTGTGAGTTTACAACAGATTTTTATGTGGTAAACATGGGAAACACTGAAGTGATTCTTGGCATGAAGTGGCTTCATGCAATTGGAGAGTTCACTCTCAACCTTCGTGAGATGGAGATGAAATTCACGGTTGACGGGGTTACTCATGTGCTTAAAGCAATCAAGGACAGTAACTTAAAAGTAATGACCATTAGAAGAATGGAGAGGTTGGTTCGACATTCCATTCTCAGGATGAGGGGTGTGGAGAGCAGTTTTCAGCATCCATCTTTGAGTTTGCTTGAAGACAAGCAAATTCGGGGAGGGTGCGCTGTAATGTCTCCATTATAGTTCAGTTCAGGAGCATATTGAGTTAGCCTATCTCTTGGACCCTTGTAGGCTGACAGGATCTAGTTAGAGGGTCAGTGGCCGTTTTTGGTGGGTTTTGTCGTTTCCATCCTTTGAGTTCAGAGTTGGGTTCAGTGCGAGCTTTGGCAGTTCAGTGATTGACAGCTTTTGACGACACTTCAATATGTTGAGTTATGAGCGAGATATTAATATTTCAATGGATTAAAGTGTTTTTAATTTATTTGATGGAATATTATAAAGTCAACTTGATTTTATAATAAAGTGATCACTTAAATTTATTTAAGTGAAAATTAAAAGCACTCTATTGAAAAGGGGCGCTCAATATTAAATTAATAACTATTGAAGTTATTAAAAGTTATAAAATACATTTTTTATGTATTTTAATGAGATGTGCATTTCTTTTTGGGAGTCGTGCCTTTTTGGCCATATAAGGCAACCAAAGGAAATTCAAACTCATATTATTGATTATTTGACACTTCTCTTTGGCGTTGGCTGAGCTTTGCTTCTCTGAGACAAGGGTTTCAGGAGATCTCATCTTTGGAGAGCGACAATTCTTCACAGATCTGTGATTGTGAGACTGTGAAAGATCAGTTGAATAATTGCAACAACGGGAGCTTCATTCAGGAGTTCTTCAGTGCTTCAACAGAGTTTTCTTTGATTAGGTTTCAAAAGATTTCAATAAAGGGTAGAGGGTTTGAGAGATTGGCGTCTTCTTTCCTCTGGTGGACAGGTTCTTTTCATGGCCGTACCTTTCTTGCAAGATGCCGTACTTTCTCCTTGAAGTGCGTGGCTTTCTTGGTAAGGGCGTGTGACTTCTTGAGGCAAAACGCCTCCTTTTCTAGCATTTTTTGTGTTTCTTTAAGGGCGACTATCCTTTGCAGTTGCTTTCCTCCAGTTTCCGGGTGGGAGAAAATAGATCTGGAGCCCAGGCGTGCTATTCATCAGGACTCAACACATCTTGCTTGGCAAGTGCATTATTTTTCTTATTTAATTATTATGGAGAGATCCGGGTACGTTTATTGTTCCTGATCTGTTTGTAATTGATGAATAATGCCTATTTCATGAGTTGTTTCACAAATCTAATGTAATTTCCAGTTTAATATCATTATATGCATGGCGTACCTTCTACTTCTGTCTAGAAACCCTTCTTAAAAAACTAAAAAAACACAAAAAGATAAGTTAAAACTACAGGGTTTGAGTTGGAGCCAGCTGGGCTCTTCACATAGCTCAAGTGTGTGACAAAGGGCATTTACTACTTAACTTTTGACTTTAACTAGGAGAGTGCAAGCTTGGGAGGAGGGAGGAGGCGGTTCTTGTCACCAAGTTTTTGACACTAATACATGAAACATGTGCTTAGAATTACTTAACCTTGGTAGGACACCCAAATGTGTGCACTTTTGAGTTCTCAACCATTTTGAGCGCTTAGCCAATTTTTAGGCCTAGCAAAGTGTGTGTCAAGTATCATTTTGCCATCTTTCCATTTGTAGACAATTTCACTGCTTTGACAATTTACAGTTGACATTCATCCATCAACTCTACAAAGACAATCAATGTGTCCATGGAATGGAGGATTTCACTTATGACATATGTAAAATGATGAAGGACTAACCATGATGCTTAATGACTTTTGATGTTAGATTGACAAGAAGATTGATAATTTTTTGAAAACAAACTCTAGTATGCAAAGTTTTGCAGGGGTACAACAATATGTCAAAATATAGAATTAGCCATGCATTAATCTTACCCTTGCTAACTTGCAGCAGCTGTTTGAAGGTGAAACAAATGTGAGTATGCTATGGGGCAGTTTTATGGGAGGGAGGTAAACTCTTTTTGATATTATTTAGAAGTATTCTAAAGCTGTGAGAGATTACCATGTATATGATTAAGACATGCATGCACTTCTCCAAAGAATTAAGAAATGAAAACATTATTTGTTAGGCAAAGAAACAATTTTTACACTGACCAGCAACCTTTCCAATATTTGCAAGCAAAAAATAAGTTGCAACAAGAAAAGCACTTTCTGTGGATATGCTTTCTAAGCCATCCATTATGTAAAAGATGCAGATCTTGGGTAGATATACGTGCAGTTGAAGTCAAGGAAATCAGATTTTGAAGACAAGGCTGAAGTCTACCTCAAGAATGGGTTGCTCTAGAAGTTGGACAAATTGTGCATACAAAAAGAAGAGAGGCTTTTACTCACGAGGGAAGCACATAATTCCAAACTTTTGGGTCATTTTTGAGTTTGGCAAAATGATGGAAAATTTGCAAGGATATGAATATCGGCCTAAAATGCAAGAAGTTTCCAAATTCATATTATGATGTAGGTTATGGTGTACATGCAATCCTAACATTAGGAAAGAAGGATTTTACACAGATTGTCCTATTCTACTAAGCCATGGAAAAGCTTCTCTATGGATTTTATTGGAGGCTTAGAAATGTCTAAACATGATCATGATTATCTCTGTGTGGTTGTGGTGAGTTCTAGAAAAAAGGTGTGTTAATCTCACAAAAAAAGAATATTGAGGCTCATGAATGAGCTGAATTTTAATTCACTGGTATATGGGTGCATTTTGGTTTACCTAACTCTATTGTTTCAGATAGAGATTCTATCTTTTGTAGAAGTTATGGATCGGCTTGTGGAGCAAGATGTACACAAAGTTGATAAGAAATACAATCTTTTCATTCTCAATCTGATGGCAAAACTAAAGTGGTTAATAGAACCTCGGCACAGCTCATAAGAGGGTACACCAACAAACATTGAAGAACATGGGATGTATCTAAGATACATTCAACATTCCAATGATTGATAAACTCATACATTCACAAACAAGTCATCTTTGGAAGCACATTTCTGTTTCTTTTTCTACCAATCCAATTGATGATGCATATGGACAGCAAAAGAATGGAGAATTTTCAGAGGCAATAAGAGTATCCAAATTCATCGAGAGGATTAAGCAAATCTGACTAAAAGTTGGAAGACAACTAGAGAAGTCTCAAGCCAAGTACAAAGCTAGGAATGATGAGCACCCTCAAGAGGATGCTTTTAAGTTGGGAGACAAGGTTTGACTTTATTTGAGCAAAGAGAGGGTTCAAGGACAAGGAAGAAAGTTTAAGCCAGTATGTATGGGCAATTTACCATCTTAGAGCAGCTTGAGAAAATGCTTTCAATCTTGATGATGCTTTCAAAAGTCAATTGTGAGAACTTGCATCTTTGTGAGATTTCCTTATTAGGTGAGCAGGCAAAAGAGAAATCACTTCCTTCCATTCAAGACATTGTCTTGAATTTAGAATAGGAATTAGAGGGCATTCTGTTACAAAGCTTTAGAGAAACAAGAAGCTTTGTCTTGGTAGGTTGGGCTCAAAGGAAAGACACAAAGATAATTGAAGTCGTATTTCAAGAAGGTGTGAGTGATCTTACTACATTCTTTCAAGAACTAAGCTTTTGTGGAACCAAAATCCTTCTAAGAACGAGAGAAATGATGCATATGAGTTAAAAACAGCTAACACACTTAGCAATCAAATATGAATTCTACAAAAGCTTGGAACTAATGGAGGGACCATTTATAGATTGACACGATTGCCTTGGTTGCCTTGCCACAATAAATAGTCAATTGCACTTGTGAGAGAATTGGGTGTTTGTGTGAGAGCATCAAGAGTGTATTTGATTGTAGTGGTCTTGAGAAAGGTGTGACTAGACTTGTGATAGCGGAAATTGTGAATGTGACGCTAAAAGTCTTGCTTGAATGCAATTGTAAAAGAAAATACAGTCAAGAAAATGACATCTCTTCCAATTCCAATGGTTGGGTTGTTTTAGTACATGGACTCCTCCAACACTTGTATAAGTAAAGGGCATAGCCCAATTGTAAAGGCATAAGTGTAGGAAGTTAGTAAGATTTGAATTCAATTGTTTGTAAATAGAGTTATGTTACTAGATACAATAGTAATTGGTGTAGGGTTGGGATCAAATAGCAGTGGGAATAGGAATGGGAGTGCGCATAGGATGGTTAAGGCATGCTCTTGCTACATTGGGAACCTTGTGTATATATCTTGTGAATGCGCCAAATGGGATATAAAAAAATGCCAAAATGTTCATTTGTTTGTTGGTCAAAAAGTATTAGTTTGTGGAGCTTCATCATCTATGATGTTAAATTTTAGCAACTTTGGCAGCCATAGTTTCCCCCCAAAACAATTAATGGGTGACTGCAGGGGGGGTGGAGCCCCTCCTTTGGGGTCCAAGGGGACCACCCCCCCGGTAGGGGCTGGGGGGCGGAGCCCTTGGTGGGATTCTGGGGCCAACGACCCCCATCTGGGGGCAGGGCCCCCAAAGCAAAAAAAATTCCATTTGTATTAATACCCATTGAAATTGTTTTTTTGTAACTGCCTGCAACTGTGACAATTTCTTGTTGCGGATTTGAAGTGAAGAGTTGCGGGCATGTAAAGTTAAAACAACATGTAGCAAACAACACGCGACGGAGTTGAGTAGTTGTGTGTGAGGCAGATTGACCACTGGGTAAAAGTAACATGCATTAGCGTGGAATTGCGGATTGGCGGTCTTGTGTAGAGAGCATGTAGCAACATGTTTTGTTGCGCATGGAGAAAAACGTGAAGGTGTTTAAGTTGCATGCAACAGTTGATATTGCTGCTAGTTAATGTAACCTGTATCTTTGCTGGATAATGAATAAATTGGATAGCTGTTTGCGGACATAGGCCACATTGGGTGAACCACGTTATTTTCTTTTTGCCTCTGTGAATTTGTTCAGTCATTTAATTTTGTTATCTGCATTGGTTAATTGATTAGTTAATTGCTCCATCTTGTCTGAAAATCCCAACAATTGGTATCAGAGTGTACTATCCCTTGACAATCTGATGTGAATTTGCACTCAAGGAATATTACCAAACACTTCTGATGCAAACTGAATGCTTGTTGGTCTGTGGTTTCAATCTGATGTATTTGCTTGAAGACGATATCAAAGTACTCTAAATGCTTGAAAATCAATACTACAATGTCTAAACAATCACCTAGATGCATATATGACTTCCTTTTGTCTTTTATAATGCACTTATATGATTTCTATATGCAAATTATTCATCTACAGCCAGTTGACAATTTGTCAAACATTTGGCATGCAAACTAATATGCAAATCAAGAGCTTCATAAATATGAACACTACATCAGACCATAGGCATGCAACTTATATCTCCTTTATTGATAGACAACTTGAGTACAATGCTGGTATAACTTTGCCAAGACTCTTGGCTTTACAATATGAACTATTACAATGCCAAAATCTGAGTACAATGATCATCTACAGCAGCAACTTGATATAATCCAATGCAACTATGATTAACCGAATTTACAATGCTTCGATGACTAAATTTGCAAGACTAAATGTGCAGATTACATGCCTAATAAACTGAGATATAATGACTGATGTAAACCTGGAAATGTTGGCTGCCTTGACAAAAATATTCGATTCTCCTTATACAAGATGAATTTGCCTCCAATGATGCAGCGCCCTTTCTCATAGACACCTAACAATGCTTCATGAATATTCTGGGAATTTTTTATACCTTCTAGCTGCAAAATCGCACCTCCTTGACCAGCCGCCCCCGCCTCTTGGAAATCAGACTTCTAAATAAATTGTAGATGCTGCAAATCTCCTTCAAAATGCATGAAACATCATCTCCATTCACCATAGAATGTAGTGCTGCAACCCTCTTGGAGAATCGATGCCAAATGAAGAAGATATATGCAAAGTCGTGGCTTCCCCAAAACTGAAATGAAGTCTGGAAATGTATATCAGAATATGCAAGATGCTAATCGACCTTAGATAGCAAAAGTTGATGAAGATTCCAAGCACAAAATGTCTCCAAATCGAACCTCCAATCTAACTCAGCAAAATTGGCCCTTGGCCACAATTTCAATGCAATGAGAAGTCTGAAGTAACTCCTCCAATCTGTTGCAATAGTTCAGATGATATTTCACACCCTCAAAATTGCATAGCCAATGAGAGTTTTTCGTTCCCAATGGCTGGAAATGGCAGAAACCCTAGTTGGCTCCTTCACCAAACAAGTTCTTCAAATCAAATAACAATCCTGGGTGAATGAGAAGCAAGGCCATACCCTCTATTTATTCTTTTCTCCTCAAGAGGTCGGCCTCTTCTAGTAGTCTCCAATAAAACATTATAATATTATATTATATTTACACTTTATTATAATAATATAAAATATAACTCATAAAGTGCAAATATGATATCTAACACAATATGTTATCCAACGATATGTTTTCTAACACAATGTGTTATCCAACATCCATGATATCATAAGAAACCTCCGATTAACTCCAAAATCAATGAGTAGAAGCCAACAATTGACTAGGTAACTGCCTGAAGAAGACCCCCTAACCACGCTCCTTAGCCTACAAGGGTTAGGAATAGGCTAATTCCTCTACGCTCATGAAAAAGGGGACATTACATAGAGTGACGTTGTTTGGTCGTTTGGCAGGAGTCTCACAGTTGAGTGGGAGCAATGTTTGAAGAAGGGAAATTGCAGGTCGAAAAATTAAGTGGCCAAAATTATTAGTTATGGAAAATGTAGATGGAGGATTATTTGTATCAAAAAGATTTGTGGCGGGCATTGCAAGGGAAAGCAAAGAAACCGTCAACAATGATAGATGAAGAATGGGAAATTCTAGACAAAAAGGCAGTGGGAAGTATTTGATTGTGCTTGGCATCGTCTGTGGCATTTAATATATCCAAAGCGAAGACAATAGATGAATTGATGCAAACGTTGGCAAAATTGTATGAAAAGCCCCTAACTTTGAAAAAGGTATTCTTAATGACGCAATCATTTAATGTGAAAATGGTTGAAGGAGGTTTTGTAACAGACCATTTAAATGAATTTAATACAATTACCTGTCACTAAACTTCTGTAAATGTTAGTTTTGATGAAGAAGTTTGGGCTCTCTTAGTTTTATGTTCTTTGTCAAAAAGTTGGAACAACTTGGTTATGGTAGTAACTCTGTTTCTAGTTCAAATAGATTGAAATTTGATGATGTTGTTGGTGTGATTCTGAGCGAGGAGATTCAAAGGAAAAGCACAGGTGAGACTTCAACATCGGGTAATGTTTTGGATGTAGAAGACAGGGGACGATCAAAAGAGAGAGGAAGAAGCCTTTGAGGTCGTGGGAAGTCATGAGGAAGATTGAGAAATAAAAGGTTTCCATCCCGAGGAAGGAAGGATTGCTGGTACTGTGGAAAACCGAGTCACTTAAAGAAGGATTGTTGGTCTTGGAAGAGCAAAGGAGAAAAACAACATGACAAGAAGGAAGCAAATGTTGTAAGTAAATCTAATGATGATGCTGATAATTCTTTCCCTAGATGATGCTGATAATTCTTGGGTAATAGATTCAGGGGCTTCATTTCATGCTACACCTTGTAGAAATTATTTTCTTGATTATGTCCAAGGAGATTTTGAACTGGTATATTTAGGAGATTATGAACCTTGTCAGATTGTTAGAAAGGGAAGAATTAAAATCAAATTGCAGAACGGAAATCAATGGTTGCTACAGGAGGTGAGACATGTTCCCAAGTTGAGTAGGAATTTAATTTCAATAGGGCAGCTAGGAGATTAAGGCTACATAGGTACTTTTACTGACAATATTTGGAAGGTTAGTAAAGGTGCATTAGTAGTAGCTAAAGGTGTTAAATTGGGCACTCTTTATTTATGCACAGTTAATACTGTCCCTTCTACATTAGTTGCTATAGGAAAAACTACAGTAAGAAAATTTGTTGTAGTAACAACTACAACAATTGCTACAGGTTCAATAGCTGCTATAGGAACAATTGTTGCGGGTTCAACAATAGTCACAAAAGTGGTTGCTGCGGGTTCGACAATAGACACATAAATAGTTGCTGCGGGTACAAAAACAACACTATGGCATCATAGACTTGGGCATATGAGAGAAAGGTATTGTTGACGTGATTTTCGTGACCACACCAACACAGAATAAAGTCGCCAACGGCTACTCTATCCTCTCTTGAACAAAGTTTCCTGCATGCTAAGATTGCGAGATAGATCATACATTTAACTCCAAGGTTCCTTTAATGCGAATAGTCTCAGTTGGCTTGATGTGATTTTGCTGGTATTTCAAGGGGACTTACACAATTGTTCGACAGTTGACAGCAGACAGCGGACTAAGGACTTTCATGTAATTCGAATGATTTGGCAAGTAAGCACAAGTTTCCTAATCCTAACCAGAAATGAACTGAAATTAAATGAGTGTAAGGCCTAAGAAGTTTATGTTCTATCTAAATGCAAGATATGTGGAGTTCAACTTCAGCAGACTTCAACCGGATTTTACCTAGCCTCGCATCGGACAACTTCAACAAAATTGGTGCAATCTTCAGAGGAGTAACGAAGAATATTCAGATTATAATTCAACATACATGTACCATCACAACGATGCATACAAGCATACGAACCACAATCGAAGTTAAGTTTGAAATGATTTCCAGTTGACCACGCAAGGCAAACTCACCATCGGCAAGTTGCTAGTGGTATGGATAAAGAGAAGCTACTTCGATCAAACACCACAAATCCACAGTTACTAAGTACTAGCATAAAATGAAATCTACTTTACTTTAAGCTATTTCAAGTTGCTACGTGAATTGGAAGGACGAAGAAGCCTCGACAACTACTCATAACAACGAAGAAATCACCATCAATGAAGAACTCTTTTATTATGAAAGCATTCACGACAACTTCTTACAAAGTATTCAAAGGGAAGACTTTCCTTCCTTTTCAATCTAAACTATACTATCAAACTATTCTACTTCCTATTCTATCAATCTCTCTCTACTCCTTCTCTGCTATCCAAACTCTGATTTAATGAGTACAAATGAGGGGGACTCCCCCTTTTATAGATGGCCAAGTCCAACGGACGGCTCAAATTACAATCGGCTGGATGGCCCAGATTGTGCCACCTCAGCCCTAAACAAGATTCACCCTAAAAATCGCTACAATGGAGAGTGGGGCAATAAATGAGCAATTAATGGCCACCATCTTCTAGAAGATTCCCGTTTGTAGACGCATTCACATTGTTCTCGATCTGCTTCTTGACGTTGTTCTTCAACTTCTTCTTTGTCACTTGAGTTATACTAAGTCTCAACACTTAGCCATTTTTCGCAACTTTTCTTCTTTTGAGGTTGAAATGTCATCTTGGATTATTTTCTTCATCACTTAAGTCATCACCGCCTGGTCTCGACGTTCCTCCTGCAAAACAAGCAAGAAGGGTATTAGAACACTTCATAATATAAATTCAACTTACGTACCAGGATTTTCATGTTTTAACTTCCAAGGGTTCATCTTTCACTAGCCAACTTTGCGTTCAAATTCTTCATGCCTTAGCCAAATTTCCAACCCATCTTGCATTCTGCTCGGCGCACTTCACTCTGATATTTCATCCGACTCAGGCTCGAGAAAAATGCTTTCATCAGGAATTCGATCAAAAATCATCTAGGCGATCATTTTCAAATTCATCTGCCAAGGCATTTTTAACACATTTTATCTCTTAGAAAATTTTAAAATTTCCCTTAGGAAATTCATCAACCTGGTGCCCATCAAAATCTTCACCCCAGAAGGCTTTAGCGAAGCGTGGAAGACTTGGAAATCAACTTCTCATCGAAGATCTTCAGTACCCAGAAGAAGATTTTCTTCAGAACTTGTCGAATTCATGGGTATACAACGAATGGGTTCATTTAATTTTCTAGAATTCTGAACCTTAGCAAAATAATTTTTTCAAATTTATTCTTGTTCCTTCATCTCTGGGCATATTTTCTTGCTCAACTTTGAAAAGTTTCTTCAATCTCACGAAGCTGGTACATCCTGACATATCCACAACCAATTTTATTCATGCCTTAGCAAATTTTACCTCCTCCATCAACTTGGGCGTGTTTTCCTCTAGAAGGTGGAATTTCAACACTTAGAAATTTTTTAACATTTTATCACCAACTTGGGCGCATTTGGAGGTCTAAACTTCCACCTTTGTTGCCTTAGATAAATTTCCAGCTTCATCCTTTGATTAAGGCGCATTCAGGGGTCTGGACTTTCATTTTCATACACTTAGAAATTTTCAAGTCACTTCAATCCTTCAAGGGCGCATTTGAACCTCTCTACTTCAAATTTTTCACACTTAGAAAATTTTCTAAGTCATCTCCTTGCTGGGCGCATTTACTTGGTCAAGCTTCCAATTTACATGTCTTGGGTGTTTTTCAACTCACCATCATAAGCATGGGCGCATATTGGAGGGTTACCTTCCATTTTGAAACACTTAGAGAATTTCTTTACTTCTCTTCCAAGTCAAGGCGCAAGTCAAGGGTCAAGCTTCAAATTTATGACTTAGAAATTCTTTCAACTCACATATAGCCACCTTGGGCGCATTTTGGAGGTGCCCCTTCAAATTTCAAACACTTAGCAAAGTTTTCACCCCCCCTCCATTGTTTGGGCGCAAATGGGAGTGGTAGCCTCAAGTTTCTGACACTTAGAACATTTTCCTACATTCATCTAACTTGGGCGCAAATCATAGCTTGAGCTTTTAATTTCAATGCCTTAGAAGATTTCTCCAGTTGATATTTCCATGAGGGGCGCATTTGGAGGTGTGAGGTTTCAATTTGCAGTACTTAGAATATTTCTAGCTCATCCTTGAAGTAGGGGCGCATTTTAGACCCTGTGCTTTCAATTTTAAACACTTAGCAAATTTTCCAACTCCAACTTCCTTGGGCGCAAATGGCATGTGGACTTTCAAGTTTGAACGCTTAGAAAATTTCCTCAATTTACTCCCTCAAGCTTGGGCGCATTTAGCAAGGGCTACTTCCACTTTTGAGTACTTAGAAATTTTTTTTCAAGCCTCTCATCTTGCCTAGGGTGCATTTGGAGGTGTGGGCTTCAAGCTTAAAGTACTTAGAATATTTTACCACCAGCTCCTTAAGATCACGGCGCATTTTCACATGTCTACTTCTAGTTTCCTTACCTTAGGCAAACTTCAATCACCTCTTCCTCTCCTTGGGCGCATTTTCACATGTGAGCATTAAGTTTTAATGCCTAAGTAAAATTTTCATCCTTTTGCAAGCTAAGGGCGCATTTTGACTTGTGAGCTTCCATTTTTCCAGACTTAGAAAATTTTCAAGACCTCCTCTTCAACCTCAAGGTGCATTCAGGGTGCTTAGAAAATTTTCATCAACCTTCAGCTTTTAAAGGCGTTTTTCACTGGCTGGACTTGAAAATTTATCAATTTCAGTGAATTTTATGCCATTTGTCAAATTTAGAGTGATTCGTTCATGCTAACCCTAGCTTGCCCCAACTTTCTATTTTTAGAAAGTTCCCCAGATTTTGTGCTTTGGATTGACTTTTGACTTTGAAGAGCCTGATTTTGCTTTGTGTTGACTCTCGGGATGTGATTGAACTGTCGGGGCCTGATGCCTGCTTGCAACTGCTATTTTTAGCAACTTACTAAAAATAGCAATTGCTCAGAATGTCTTCAAATTTCGTGTGTTGAATGCCTGAAGTGTGGTGATCGTGGTTGGACGCTGCATTTGCATGATTGTCGTGTTTCGCCCTTGAATTTAGGAAACCCTAATTCCTTTGCACAGGCCTGCTAAAAATAGTAAGTGCTTGATTTTTGAATCTCTGCAACTCCGTTTGATTTGAAATTCGAATGAGGCGCTCCTCACAACGTGACTTGCCTACCGACACTGGCGCCTGCTGTTGACTTTCTATTTTTAGCCTGTTTCTGGAATGACTTACTATAAATAGTAAGTGCTCCGCTTGCCTTCAAATTTTACCAATGAATAGCTTGAAAGATGCTGATCGCGGTGGTATATGCCGGTTTTCGAAAATTCTAACTTTTTACCCCTCTTTTTGGGTCCCGAAGCTGGGAACCCTAATTCATCTTGCATGCACATCAAATGATCTCCGTTTGTTCTTGTTTCTGTTGCATTGCGATCAACTCGTGATTCTGAAGTGCTGGGAAGCGGCCGCCGGGATGCATCTGCTAAAAATAGCAAGTTCCTTAATAAGTGATCATCTCCATTTGCATGTCACATCACTGCGAAGCTCTCGAAAAATCCATAAGGAATATGCAGACATGCAAAGAAAACCCTGACATGCAAACCCTAAAAATAGCCTCTGAAGGCTAAACTCTGAAAGTTATCATCTTGCTTTGCATGTTACACCATTGCGAAGGTTCTGAAAACCTAGAAGGAATCTCCAGACATGCACTGAAAAACTCTACATATAAGCCCTGAAATTTGCTCCGGAAGCTGAACTGCTAAAAATAGCAAGTGGTCTGTTTCAGCTCAAATTTTGCCAGTGAGTAGCTTGATGCGTCCTGGATGCAGTGTGACTGTTAAAACCTCAAAAATGCTGAAGGAACGCCTGGAATTACACACTTACTAAAAATAGTAAGTTGCCAGAATCTGGTGAAATTTTGCTGAGAACCTACTGGAAGCACACTAACATCAACGTTAGTCTCTGTTTTCAATTTATTTACTTCGTTGGACCACAAATTGACTAAGAAAGCACAAACCCTAATTTTCAGACTTGGCCAAACATTTTACGTTTAAGCTCAGTGGCGGGCACGTTGCCCGAAAGGTAGACCAGAAAAGAGACAGAAAGAGAGAGAGACAAAAACAAAAGCCAAAAGACCAGAATGGAGCAAAAATTAGGGGTCCCCATCTTGAATGGGGCGATGTGTGAAAAGGTCACAACAGGTATGAAATTTCTTCATTCTAAGAAATTATTGCCTGGTCTGAAACATATTAACATGGATTTATGTGAGAGTTGTGTTTATGGGAAGCAAAAGAGAGTGAGATTTCTCAAAGATGGGAAACAAAAGAAGGATGAGAAATTGGCTATGCTCCACGGGGTTTCGGGGACGGGGAGTACCCGGTACGCCGGGACGAGTTTTCGGTATGGAGGTACTTTTGGGTCATTTTTTAGGGGACGGCAGGGGACGGCTGAGAAAAAAATAGGGAAATTTTTAAAAATATAGAGAAATTTCAAATGTTCATAGCATAACATTGATAAAGCATTCATTCTAGACATTGTATAAGCTTAATACATATCATTAGACTTGAATTGAGATTTCACATGAGAATTGGCGAACAAATTAACAAAGTTCAAATGCTTTTCATTATAAATGTGCATACATATCATATAAAAGTCTGATAATTATAACCAAAATGCCCAAAGGCTCCAAGTCTCAACTATGAAATGACATGATAAACATAAAACTAAGAAAATATATCGCTGTCCAAGGTCCCTAATCAGCAGAAGGTAGGTCTAAATCAGCATTGCCCTCGCCATCAGAGCTCGAGTCTAAGTCAGTGTCAGTGTTCATGCCAATAGAAGGATTTGCCTCAACCAATGGAACCCCAACTAATCCCTCATGTGTATCCTCGTCCTCAATCTGCATAGCATCTTCGGGATTAACATCCCAACGTAAGGCTGGAGTCTGACGATACTCACTAGACTGGCGATCCTGTAGCCGCAAAGCACTGTGTACTGCCACCAACTTTTCCGATCGTCTAGAGGTAAGGCAGTTCCTCTTGACCGATTGGATAAAGCTATATGTGGACCAATTCCTCTCTGCAGCAGAGGAACTGGCAACCTGTGAAAGAAGGCGAACGGCAAGTAATCTCAACTCTGGTGCATCCTTCCCATGCCACGTCCACCATCCAATAGGGTCGGTTTGAGCCAATGTAGCTCTATCCGACCTCGCCTCTGGTTTGCTGAAGGTTGGACCACGAAGATTGACAAATGCAAGCCACTGTGTGCGAAGTATGGTAGATTCCTCTGAATTATACATTTTTGTAAGGGCCTTCATGAAGCCTTCTTTCACCTCTTAATCTCTCCAAGGCTAGGAGAGTCAGTATCAACAAATCTAATCACTTGCACAATAGGCTGGATGAAGGAGCATACATATCTGCAAGTGCAAACAAGTTACAAAAATTAAAATCAGCTAGCCTATAAATATTAAATAATACAATGAAAATTAGCAATAATAAAATTAAGAAATAAATTAATAATTCAAATAAATAATAAAATCAGCAATGCCAATTTTCTTACCTCATTGTGGACCACCAGTCATCATCAAGGATTTTTTGTTTCACCCTTTTTCCCTCCGCTGTGCTTGACTCATGCCATCTACCCCACTCTGCATTGACCATCATTAATTGTAGAGCCTCTTGGACCTCAAGCATCCTCTCCAATAAAATGAAGTAGCTGGCATATCTAGTCTCCACGGGCTTGAGGAATTCCTTCCTCGAAAATGTTCTAAACAAAGCAAGTGAAGTCTGATGGTTGCAAATGAACATTTGCACCTCTCTAGCCTCTGCAACCACTGCCTTCACCCAATCTATCTTCCCAATGTCCTTCAAAGTATTGTTCAATGCATGCACGCAACAAGGGGTCCAAAAAATGTGCTTATAAGCACTCTCCACCATCAATCTAGCTAATTTACACACACGGGCTGAATCAGTCACTACCTGGCAATGGCATATCATCAAGTTGATATGAGATTAGTATAGAATCTAAGAACTTAGAATATAGATATCAAAAAATTTAAATAACTAATAAGAAAATCAAAATAAAAAATAAGAAAGAAAGAAAAATAGAAAATCATACCTGCACAACATTAGAGGCTCCAACCTCCTCTATAGCATCTCTCAAAATCTGAAATTGGAAGGTTGCATCCTTCCTTTTGCCTGAACAATCTATAGCTCTAAGAAAATAAGAGCCTGCTACACTAGTGACAATAAGATTGATGAGTGGCCGATGTTTGATATCGGTCCACCCATCCATGATTATGGAGCAGCCATCTGTCAACCATGTTTGTCTCATATCCTCCATCAAAACACTCACCTTGGAGTACTCTTTATCAAGAAGGGTGGTGCGTAGCTTAGTTTCTCCAGGTGGAACATATGAGGGACCAGCAACTACAATATCTTTGCACATTTGTTTAACATATGAGGGACCAACAACTACAATATCTTTGCACATTTGTTTAAAATATGGTGAACGTGAGACATGAAATGGTATGGCATTAGCATAAAAAAACTTGGCAATAGAAGAATCAGCCCCATCTTTGGTTGTAACATTAAACATATCAACAACATTCATACTCCTTTTTTTTCCTCTAGTAGAATCCTCCCCCACATGAGAATGAGAAGCTGAAGCAACATCCACTGATGGTGTAGACATTCTCGAACTAGGCTGCAAACTCTCAATTGAAACCCCTTTTGATAATGCCTCCCCCTCCATATGCAATCTAGTTGCCTCAATTTTTTCTTGTTGGGTTATTTTTTTACACCCTTTCACCCCTTGACCACCAATCCACAAAAGATGGCAATAAACTCTCGTATAGCTGCCCCTATATTGTTTTTGGCACAAATGGCACTCCCATACTCTACTACCCCCCGAATTTTTTTGCTTGTCTTTATCAACTCTTGTTGCAAATTGTAGTAGAGGTTTTTTGGGGTTAAATGGGCCTCTTGCCCATTTTTTGAGGATTTCAGATGGACATTCAAAGGGGTTTGAACTTGCTGACCCTACTCCACTCCTAGTCTCTGAAGACCCCCTAATGTTTGGAGTTGAACCACCTCTAGGTCTATTTCTAGTTCTTTGAGTTTGAGTTCTTTCCTCCATTTGGATTTCAATATCATGACTTTCACTATCACTGCTGTTACTCATGGTTGTTTTCAAAAAATTTATGAAGTTCTTGATTTCAAAGAGCTGCAAATTCAAAACAAAAAAAAAACACCCTAAATGCCCTTCCTATGTGTTGAAAAACTTAAAAAAATCTTGCAAAAATTAGAAACAAATAGCAAATACAAAACAAAGATGAGAAACATACCTCTAATATGTTGGCAATGATGCCCTAAGCTCCTCTTCAAGCTGCTCTTCTCTCTTTCACTCAGCTGCTCTTCTTTTGCTCTCCTTCACTTCACATGGCAAGAAATAAGAATGAATTGTTTTTCACATTTTAGGCCACATAAAAGGTGAAACTTAGGTTAAGTGGCATGGGGCGCCCCTTGTGGGACCCCCCATACCTTTATTTTAATTTAAAAAACTTTATTTTTTTAAAAATAAGCGCTTTACTTGCTGCTGGGCCGTAGGGTACGGCTAGCCGTACCCGGTACGGACGAGGGACGGCTGGGCCGTGCTGGGTACTCCTAGCAGTACCCTAAGTCCCCTTTTTGGGCAAAAAGTCCCCGATTTCTGGCAAAACGTCCCCTAAAAGGTTTCCGTACTTGGTGGTCAAAAGGTGACTTCCAGGGTACGTTTCCTAGCCGTCCCCGCGTCCCTGTTTCGTACCTGGTACGGGAAATGGGCAAAAAGTATAGGGGACGCGTCCCCGTGGAGCATAGGAAATTGGAGCTTGTGCATAAAGTCATATGGGAACCAACTTAGGTATCTTCTCTCGGCGACTCTTATTATTATGTCACATTTATTGATGATGCAATTAGGAAAACATGGGTGTATTTCTTAAAACAAAAATCAGATGTTTTTGAAACTCATAAAAAATGGAAAAGCTTGGTTGAAAATGAGTCAGGGAAAAAGCTAAAGTGTCTAAGGTCTGATAATGGAGGCAAGTATTGCAAAAAGAATTCGAAGATTACTATTCATTTAATGGAATTCGTAGACATAAAACAATTCTAGGGACTTCATAGGAAAATGGTGTGGTTGAGAGAATGAACAAAACAATAATGGAGCATGCAAGAAGCATGAGATTGCATGCTGGGCTGCCTTTACATTTGTGGGTAGAGGCTATAAATATTGTTGTTTATTTAATTAATAGAGGGCCTTCAGTTCCTTTGGGCTACAGTATTCCAAAGGAGGTGTTGATAGGTAAGAAGGTGAGTTATTATTTTCTAAAAACCTTCAGTTGTGAAGCTTTTGCACATGTTGATATTGAAAATAGAACCAAGTTGGAAGCTAGATCTAAAAAATGTGCCTTCGTTGGATATGGCATAGATGAATTTTCTTATTGGTTATGGGATTTTGATAATCAAAAAATTATTAGAAGTAGGGATGTTATATTCAATGAAAAGGTTTTGTATAAGTCAGTTGTAGGAAAAGAAGCATGAGCAAGAAAAAAGAGAATATGCGGTTCTGGATGATATTGTAGAAAGTAATATTAAATGCCAATATGGTGAGCAAACAACATTGAATGCCAATCCATTCGCATAGACACATCTCACTATGTATTGATCAACAATCTCTTGAGACTCATTATGAAATGCCATTTCCAACAATCCCTTTGATCTCTTATGTGTAGAGGCCACAAGTTATTCTTCAAATGTGGACAAAAATGGATGACTCTTTGTAGGTTGAAAATGAGAAGACGGTGGAGGGGCCTTCAACCCTTGAGATCCTTTCTTTAACAAAGGATGATTTGATTTATGACCTACTATTTGATATGCTTTTTCTTGCTCTTCATTATATGCCAAGACTTATCTTTTGGAATGCCATTACCATCTTTGCTTGGACAAAATTTGATGTCTTGTTCAGGGATCTTGCACAGTCGATTGTATGAGCTCAAATATTTTACTTTACATTCACCACAAATCCAAACATAACCCCCACCACTTGGAAGTTGTACCATTTCAACATATATCCAAATGGGAGAGTTTGGGTCTGTTTTGAAGCGGGGTCGGCTCACAAAGCTAGAACCAATTGCCATTGTAATACCTAAGACAACAAGTTCAATAAACAGCACATTCAAAGAATTGAAACAAATGAAATTTGAAAACAAAAATATATAAATACAACTTAATAGTTAATTCATTTTAAAAAATTATGTGTTACAGATACCTAGAAGAATGAAAACAAACCAAAAACCTCAAAACAAAACAAGAGAGTTCATTTGTAAAAAAAATCAAGGAAAAATAAAAACCAAAAACTTCAAAAAACCTACCTCTTTTTAAGAAATCTTCCTCTACAATCTCCTTGACAACAAATGAACTCTTGCAAATGTGTAGAAATAGCACAAGCAGCTTGGAGCCCTCTACAATCAATCTTCAACTCTATTCGTGCAATGGCAAGCAAGAAAATAGTTTCAGCAATGGAGGGCAATATTTTTGTTTTTCATTCACAATATGAAAAATGAGTTTTCTTTTCCTTTTAGATGTTTTGTATTCCAGATTTTAGGGTTTGGGGGGTGAAATAGAATTTTTATAAAAATGTCAAATAAAAGTGAAAAAAAAAGAAAAGGCAAAATTTGCCATTTTGGTGCAGGTACCTGCCAAATTCACTCCAAGTTCGCCTGGGACGGACCTGCAAGCTTTGGGTGGGACCTTGCTCGGACCTGCAGAGAACCGAACTTAGACCTTGAACTTGGGCTAGACTGGACCAGGATCCAAGCTTTGCAGGGGCCGGACTTATAACTTAGACTATATATGATCAATATTTTCTTCTTGCTTTAGGATCAAATTGTTCTGAAATTTTTCTTTATGGAAAGGAGATTGAGAAACCCAAATGTCTAACATAGACAAGCTGCCTCTCTTGTCAACAATTTATGTGTCAATCTGTTTCTGTTTGGTAGTGCAAATTTTGGTAGCAAGAAGAGTACATTGAAAATCTGCAACATCTTGTGAATGCACAATTCTTCATCTTCTTTAAGTGATAGGTAATAGAGTTTGATATTTTTTAATCTTTAACACCATGGATGCTAAGATAAGTCTACATGTCGAGGCAAGAGCCATTTGGTCTAATAGCTTGAATCTTTCTGCATGTCTTTTATGGAATGGGTTTTAAGCTTGTGATGCTGCTAGTTTTCTAAACTATGTTTGGATAAATTTAGCAAAATTTTCCACCTCCCCATGACTTGTTGTAAGTTAAGCAGTTTGCCGTTGCACACACCTTGATCCATCAATGACGTGCTTGGAGGCCTTCATTGGGAGAGAGCCTCAAGGCCCTTTTGTTGGTACAAGGGGCAACCCTCATCCCTAGATCCAAACTCATTCCCAAGGTCCACAGATTCATATCCATAGCTCATAGATTCTGAAATTCTTCACCACCTTCCAAGATTTAGATTCCTCATTTGCCACAACCAATTGCATAAACAGAAACTAAATTTCATTGGATGAGTGTTGAAAGGCCCTCCTTGTTTGGTTCCATAGAGTACATGTAAGAAGAGAAGGAAGGTGAGGTAAAACAAGGGCTATCAAATTAGAAATAGGATCAATGGCATATAGTAGCTTATAGAAATGCAATAAATAACGCTTTTTTAGAAAACTACAGGTCATGGATATTATCTTAAAAAGCTTTGGATGGACAGGATCAAACCTAGCCATCTTAAGTAGGTTGTTAGCTTTAGGGATGTGGTTAATTGGATTAGGAATGACATCGGCTGTTGATTGATAAATGATTGTACAATCAAAAGACAATAGGATACTCCATTTTTCTTACATTGAATGTTGTCTATTAGGTAATCCTGTTCTTAGTATTCTATTTTTATGGACCATCTCTTCATAAAGGAACAAACAACCAAGCACCTTGAGTTTGAAAGAACTTGAGGTGAATCCAAATTCAACTGATTTTTCGTGATTCTTACATCTCATTGCAAAAATGGCTTTTCGTGCCAAGAGAAGCGTGCCTCTTTGAATACCTCTCTCCCCTAACACAACATCCCTTGGAAGCAGTAAATGGCCTTAATTGCGAAGTATCTTCATCTTGTATTGTCTTCCCATTTTCTTTCATTTCTGTCAAATGTAGGAATTTTTTAATGAATATTGCATATATATGGTGATTTTAGAATTTTTGCAAAGGCTAATAGATGAAAGCTACACAACACTGATTGATGATTCTATTAGAAATATTGTTGTATTATCTAATAAATTTGGCAATTGGTATCTTTAAATACAGTTTTAATTGTTAACTGACTCTATTCTGATTGTTGACTAGGTATGTTCTTGTCAATTTGTCAGCAATTCGAGAAGAAATGCAATGCCCCATTTGTTTGGGTATGCAAAATTTGGTCCTTTTAAAAAAAAAAGTGTTTATGCTTTATTCATTTTGTTTTGTAAGTTGAACTTGACTATAATAAATGTATCATTAATACAATTGTGGGTTATAAGTTGATTTCAATAAATTATTGAGCATCAAAGTTGTGTGGCTTTAAGCTAAAGTCCTGTTTTTCTAAATAAATGTTCTGGACCAGTGCTCATGCATCCTAATTGATTTATAGCAAACAATTAATTAGAATTTGGTTTGGGCTTTGGGGCAAAGCCTATATTTTCTGTTTAAATGTTTTGCTGGGCCTGATGATTCAACTATTTATGAAAGGCATGCTAATTAGTTATTCTTATTTTTTTTATGTCAACACTGTTTATGAACTTAATTAATGTGAAGGTAGCCATCGCTGAACTTTATACGCTTCCACAATCACAACAATTTGTTAGAGCAAGTAGTGTATTTACATCTTCAATGCTCATATATCTTTGTAACTGTATTTGTCACTTGTGCATCAAAACAGAATGAATATAACATATAGAACTTACGAGAGCCTCTGCACTCACTTGAAGTCGAGTCACATCATACCAAGATAACATGAATAGTTATATAATGTTTGACCGATACTATTACTTCTATATTATTTACATTAGTCCATCCACAGTAAGCAGTCAAGGAGTCTTTCCTACATAACTTATTTACATATAGATTGTTTGCTGCTTCAAAAGAAAGATGCTTTCCTCCAGTGTTAGCCCACTAAAGGTTTCATTGCTGCCATCTCTTCCTTGTCTTTATTTTTCTCAACTTCTTATGTTAATATGAAATCTAGTTGCCTACAAAAGACATTTGGAATATCTCATAATTGTGTGTTACCATACATGCAACTTCTCTCCTTTCCTGGAAGACAAACACGTAAAACATGGTTGCAGGAAAATTAATGGATGTAGATTCAGTCTAGCATAGCATATCATCTTCCAATTTACATAGTATAAATGTCTTGACCTATTGTTTTAGGACTCTGTGGTGGTTGTTATCTTTGTTTTGTGTTTATCTCAACCCAAACTTCTCTTTCACCCTTACTTTTAGCAAGAATATATCTTTCATCAAACTTCCTCCTTGTCACTCTTCAAACTAGGGCCAATGACATTCATGGCCATTTTCTCCTTTTTAACAGAGTTAGTGCTCATTTTTGTTGGGATGCATATAATCTTCTAGCCATGTCACAAGTCAATCCTTGGTTTTCTATGCAATTTTTGTTTGTTTTTATCATACTTATTTTACATTATCTCAGAATTTAACCATGTTTTTCAAAACATGGAAGAGTCTCTTAGGCTCTGATGTTACCATGCAAATTCTTAAGCACTACTTGATTGAAACTTGTACTTAGTACATGCATGCTTTCAAATGTAAATCATATATATATATCTTCTTGTAGGCTTTGATGTGTGTTGTACCCAAACCATTTTTTTTTTGCTTCATGAAGGCATTTTGCTTAAAAGAGTCTAAACCTTGTTAAAATGATGTCAAAACACAGTTTTTGGGCAAATCAAGTATGGACTTTGTGTCAATTTGATGTCAGGAGGATATTGGTGAAATTTGAAAAAAATGAAAATTAGGGTTTTCAAGCACCTCTGTTTCAGGGCATGAAACCCTAAAATTTGAAACTTGTCTGAATTGACTAAAAATTGTTTTGATTGGCTTATTTTGCTTCACGATCACATGGTGAAGTTAGTTTTAGTTAAAACTCAGTTTAAGTCTGGTGGGTAGTTTTCACTTTTTCGGATGGAAAGTTAGGTTTTCTGAGGTTGTCAATGGCAGATGGCTAGAGACTAGGTGTTGAAATCTAAGCCTAAAACGCTCAAATGAAGAATTTGTGGCAAGATAAGTTCTAAATAATGCTTTGTCTCTAAGGAGATTTTTCGCCGAGATGAAAATCATCAAAATTTTTCTCTCTGGAACACCAAAGCCCCTGGAGGCCAAGGGCGCCCTAGATTTCAGAGGCCCAAATTTCAGTTTTGAGGTTTGTCATTTCCAAGGAGACTTGTCAGGAATACTGTTAGCTTCACGATGAGCTATCCAGCCAGCCTGAAAGATATGTCTAGCACCTGTTACGGAGAATTCAGTGAGAAACGAGGGGGATGAAAAATGACAAGGAAAAGTGCAGCTTTTGCAAAGGGCACCCATCTTTTTGAGGGATCAGGTGAAAGATTCCGACCAAATGACACCTAGGATGTTTGTCTCACATTTGATCAGGCATCGCAATGCATCTGTCAGCAGGTCATTCTGAGTTGCTGAACGGCCAGAATTAGAGGTCAAACACAAGGTTAAATCTTGGCTAGAATGATACGGAAAAAGCAAAAGCGCCCCTGTAGGCCAGGGGTGCCCAAGGTTTTGGAGCCTTGAATGTCTTCTTTTTGGCAATCTCAGGTGTTCATCTTGTCCATGTTACATCTAGCTTTCCGTTCCATTTCTTTGTCAGATCAGAAGATGAGTTGGCAGCCTACAGCTGGAGTTTAAGTAGATTTTTTAGCCAGTTGGAAAAATGGCTATCTCTGGGAACAAAACAGCTGGAGTTTAAGTAGATTTTTAGCTAGTTGGAAAAATGGCTATCTCTGGGAACAAAAGCGCCCCTGGAGGCCAGGGGCGCCCTTGATTTTGAGACATCAGATGATGAAATTTGATGAAGTGTTCTCTTGGAGCTTTTGTCAAGAACAGAGCCAGTTATTCAGTCCTGAAGTTTTGCCAAACATGAGATGTGAGGAGGTCAAGTTTACCTTCATAAGTGATGAAAATGATGAAAATTTGTCTAAGTCTGGGGTCAAAAGCGCAACTTTTGCTAAGTGCGCTTGGATTTTTCAAGCCTTAGATCTCAGTTTTGTGGATTGCAGTCTCAAGGAGTGTTTTTTTTTTAGTTTTGATCTTGCTCTTCAACGCAACTGTTAGCCAGTCAATTTGGGCATGTTAGTCAATCAGAATCAGTGATTGAACAGAGGCTCCGACAAGAGTTGAAAATCCAAATTTTCATTAAAATGCTTGTCTGGAAAGAGACGCCTTAAGTCAAAGGTTGATTTTTTGAACTGAAGATGACTAGGCGCCCATGAAAGGTGGGATTCTAAATATTATTTTAATATTTAAATAATTCAACTTTAAGGGGGATTATTTTAATTGCAAAAAAGGACGATTTTAGCTTGCATGTTCAGTTAACTGATTAGCATGCTGAGTTTAACTGAATTAATTAAAGGTGGCGCCCTTTTTAGGGTTATTTAGCATTCAATTACCTTGTTTCAAGCTCCAATCAGATGAAGTCGAATTTTTTTGAGGTCCAATCAAGATTTAATTGAATATTTTTAGAGGTGGCACCTAATTGCATGAAGATGGACGATTTTATGCTTGAATTTATTTATTTAAGTCATAAATTCGCCATTATTCTCATACCAAGTTCAGAGCAAAGGAAAATTTCTTGAGCAATTGAAGATTCGAAGGTGCTTTGAGTTCAATTTTTCAGTGCTGGGTCCAAATTGTTCAGAAGATTAATTTTCCAGAGTTAGATTTTTCAGTGCATGCAGGTTTCATCGAATCTCAGTCAAGCATAGGCGATTTTCTACAGAAGCAGAATAACAAAAATAAACTTCTATCTTTTGTCTAATTTCTTCTATTCTCGTCTTAGGTATTCTTCGCATGTCAAAGAAAATGGCAGAATATTTAGAATCTAATCATCTGGGTTCACATACTTCAGCAACAATAGCAAAACCCATGTCTTAGATTTTTTTGAGAAAATTGCCCCGTAGCTTTTATTCTAAAGCTTTGTGCTTTTTTCCGAGAATTTCTTTGCATGTGGGTCAAAAACGCATCTTTTTCAAAATCGAGTTATCTGGGTTGCCTTAGATTTCCATTGTCTACAAAACCCATGTTCCAAATTTTCTTGGGAAAAATTGCCTCGAGTGAGCTCTAGAACACCTGCTTTTTCTCGACTAAAAACCCTTTGCATGCCTTGCTAAAAAACATTTTTTCGAATTTCTGACATTGTGGGTTGGCTTATAATTTCATTCTTTACAAAACCCACATCTCATAATTTTTTGTAAAATTTGCCCCTCGACAGGCTATTTTTAAGCCTTGTCAGAATATAGCCGTGTTCACAGTCAACAGGCGAGTTTTTCAGAATGCAATTCAACCAAACTGAATTCAAGACCAAATCGGTCTTAATTCATGATTTCGTCAGAATGACTAACACAAATTTGCATCAAGTGCATCCGGAGGGTTGATTCAAACATTTTGATTGGCATAGTCACCCAAGGTTCACATGGTTTCATACCTCATATAGCTGATAGCCTTCAAAGGTTAGTTTAGAGGGTTGGACACTGTTGGAATTCTGCATGTGTAGCAAGTTCACGTGTATTTCTCACAACCAGAGTGTTCGCGGTCAAGCTTTATGGTTTCATCATGCAACACTCTTTCATTGAGAAGAATCAAGTAAAGCATCAGAAGCGTTAAGCTGCAGAGGGAACAGAGGTCATCACTCCATTTATTGAGCCGCCAAAGTCACTTAGATCCCGTGCCACTATCTTCGTGAAGATGGTACCTACGCTGATCTCGAGGTTGTGCAAACTGAGTTCCAGAAGCTTGTTCGTGATATCTTGATGGAGATCTTGTGGCATCCAAGTTGGATCACTTCTCAGTGATGACAACTAGTTTCAGAAAGGCAACTGAAGAGGTCAGAGTATGCATGGGAGCAATCAGGGATGGTGACAGAGAGTTTAGCAGGCAGATTATCATCATGGACAGCGTCAAAGTCCCAAAGGATAAGACAATCGATCAGTTCTTGGACGAGATGTTAGACCGTGATGACCTGGAGTAATCCGCCAGTTGGAACTTGCAGTTATTTTCGAGGATAGAGTCAAGAGCAGCAGTTAACTCGATATCCAGTCTTGAGTTCTTATTGCTGATTTCATGCACACACATCTCTTCCTCAGAATTATCTTCGCTGGAGTTTAGACTTTCAGCTAGGAGTAGTTAACTGATGTTAGTTATCAATTATTTTTATTTCAATAAGGATGTGCATGCTTGCACTTGTCTAAGTTTAGATTAGTCTTGTTTCGGTTAACTGATGGTAGCTTTCCAGTTATCTGTATAGTTTCCTTTATTAGGGTTTAGCAATAAAAACTTGCATGCTTGCAAGACTGTAGTTGACTCAAGGTGATTTTAGGGTTCCCTACACCTTTTGATGTCTATAAATAAGAGCTTTCTACTCATTTGTAATTAAATTTTGCACGAGATAGTAATATATGCTGTGCCCACCTTGCCTGTAATATTGCTGTTTTGTATCTGTTCACGAGCTTTTACAATGATGATGAATTGCTGTGCCACCTTGCCTTCATGTTATTGTTATGGTATTTGCTTATCTTAGTTAAATATAGTGGCTAGTTTGATTGTTTATTGTATGCGTGTTTCGCCAATGCAATTTGCTGTCCTAGTTGGCTATTCTATGTTTTGTTTCTAATAAGCCTATTTAGATGAGCAAATAGATGTGCCACCTTGCCTTCACGTTGTGAATTTGTACCTAAAGCTTATTGTTTGACGTGTGTGTTAATAAACCTATTCAACCAAGCAAATTGTTGTGCCACCTTGCCTTTATGTTGTGAATCTGTACTCAGTTTATCGTATATTTGTTTGTTTCCAATAAACTTCTTCCCAGCCGAGCAAATAGTTGTGCCACCTTGCCTTCATGTTGTGAATCTGTACCTGAAGTTTATTGTATAGAACATTCCTGCTCCATTTCCTCATGCTCTGTTTACTTGAGGAGAGTGGATAGATTAAAGCTTTAGTTTAGTTGTAGTTAGTGATCTGCGAAACTAGAAAATCCTTAGCTGCAACGTTCTTGGTTTTCTTAACCTTGTGCCTCTTCTAGCTGAGAACACAAAGATAGGATTTAGATTACTTTTCTTTTCCACTTATTTCAGCATATGAGGGAGCTTCCCCTCCTAATTTGAAGAGCACTCATTACGCAGTGTGCATAGCTGTCCGTACCAACTTGCACTCCAGAGGTGTTAGTTGTTACGCCAACAATGTGTTTGTCTGTGAATGCCCTATGCACACATCAATACCATGATATGTTTGGAAATACAATTTTTCCGGCCATCTACTCCTGAATATAATAAAGTTTGCACAAATCTATTTTCACATTGCAGCAGGACGTAGGAACTGCTTCAACTGCAACTTTCATTGTTGAGGAGGGGACTGCTCCTGTAGCAGTGTCTACATGTTGCTGCAACAACAACATCCTGCATAAAGAGCATTTCTCCATCCAAAAGAACACAAATAAAAACATTTTCCACAAAAAACCAGTTTAATCCAAAAAAATGCATATAAATATATCTTTTCAAGTTGTGGGTTCTGTGCACACTGGCTTATTTTGTGAACTTTGTATATTTGTTTGTAATATTCACTTTTCTCCAAATTATATCTCCTGTTACACTAAGTTAATCTTCCATGTTATTTATATATATGTATATGTATTATAAATCATAAAAGATATTATAATATGCGTATATGTAGCTGATGTTATAAATCAAACTACATATAAACTTTTCAATTTGCTACCGTCTTGGGAAAGTTTTATTTATAACGTTGGTTGCATGTATTATATTTATCTTTTATTTTTTTTATTCTTTAATAATTATTGAGTTACATATCTTTAAATACATCAGCTGTCAGTGTACCCCATGCATCTATCCCAATTAAGTTGATGTGGAATGTGGATTTTGCCTCTTGGCATAAACCATTTAAGGTTGGTCACCTTGGCAATATAATATGATGTCATCTAATAATAAAATATTATTTGATTTTTATTTATTTGTTAGTGTGAAGATAATATGTAACTGTAGAGAATATACTCTGCAGAGTAATCCTCATTCAGATTGAATAGATCTGAATGGCATGCCTTACTCAAGGAGTGGTTTCCTTTATCGACAGCATTTATTGGGATCAAGGATGAGAACCAACTCGCTTATTTAGGAGCAATAAGAGTCATGTTCCCTTAGAACAAACAAAAACATATTTTTGAGTTATATGTATGAAGAAATGATGAAAAGATCTTTAGAAAATGCTTGAGATCATGACAATGATGAAGGGTGCATAATTATTATGTGATGATTTATGCCTAACTAATCTACTAGATAATATTGTAAGGCATGCTTTTAATTATTTTTATAATGTGAACACCGGCAATAAGCAGAGCAGCATTAGATAAAGCTGCTCCATTTTAAACTACAATTTACAAAATACAATTTTTTTTTGCAATGGAAACATAGCCATCAAAGTACAATATATGTTTTACTACAGAGAAATGCAGCATTTGAAAATGTGAATTGTGCCTAAATATTGATTTGTTTAAATCTTCAAACATATATTTTGCATTTTCATTTGTCTCTTTCAGGATAATTTAGAAGGTTAAACTTCTCTTTAAATTATAAGGGGAAGCTCCTTAAGTTTAAGCTATAGATAAAGTATATCATCATTCACACTTTACAATATTTCTTTTGGCAGGTTTAGATGAATGCAACAACCATTTACTTGTCTTTTTGCCTTGGGTACAAGCACAAGACTTTATTGTAATGTCCCCATTTTTAGCACTACATTTCCCAGTGATTGTTGGCTTATTTCCAAATGCCCATAGGCAGGTCAGAGGCAGAATTAGGGTTTCCAGCTGTTTGGAGGTCTCTTTGTGGATTCAGGGGTTTGCATGTTGGAGTTTTGCAGTTTGGTTTATGGATTCCTTCTGGGTTTTCAGAGAGCTTCAGAGGGATGTGACATGCATTTCAATCAAGGGTTTGCGTGTAGGATTGGTTTATGGATTCTTTTTGGGTTTTCAGAGAGTTTCATAGTGGTATGACATGCATCTGCATTTGACAACCTTTTTCGAACTTTACTATTTTCAGTAAGTTGCGACGGCTGCCCGGTTTGTGCTCAAACGCATTTGGAGTCACTATTTTTAGCAGTATGCTATTTATAGTAAGTGCTATTTTTAGTAGTTCAGTTTGGGGGTTTCCGGAGGGGTTTCTATTTATAGCAATGGCTGGACTTGATGTTGCTATCTTTAGTTGGTCATAGTTTTCCTCATTGGTCCTCTGTTTCGTGCAGTTTGGGGTGTTTGGCATACACTTACTATTTATAGCAATGCTATTTATAGTAAGTCACCTTTGGGGGAGTTGGTCCCAGGCCAGTGTTCACGTAGCAATATTATTTATCAGTTTATTGTTGGAGAGCCTATGGTTGCAGTTTAATATTTGCTTTATTCGACCACTTAAGTATTTTATAAAGTTATATTATAAACTCATATTAAGGGGAAAAGTGGTTGTTGAAGTGTACCTTGTTCCTAATGAAACAACTTCAAGTTGTTTTAAAAAGCTTAATTATTATTTTATTGCCTCCTTGAAAACGGATGCCATAAGGAAGAGATTGATATTTTAAAATGTTAAATAATTCCAAGGGAGAATGGTGTTGGTTTTCTAGGGTGAAATTAAATGATTTTTGGAGTCCATCACACTAAGTTTTATATTTGAAGTTTGGCTCTCATTTTGATTATCCATGCTTTGACGACACAGAGAAATGCTGCCGGTTTCATTCCAGGTTGCTTGGGCTACGTAGAGAGGACAAAAAACCTCCTTCGTTGGGCTGGTTTTGGTGGTGAAATTTATCCACCCTAATCAGATATTGGTGTTTATTGACAGTTGAGGTCATAGGAGCTTCAAAAGTTCGATTTTTTGGTGAAGAAATGATGAAGATTTATCAGTATTTCTAATAGTTTGGGTGTGCTTTCAATTGCTTTTAGTTTTGGTGTGTAGTTGAAGGTTTTGGAGTGATTTATTTCAGTTTCTGGGTGTTTTGAAATATGGGCTTGAACCTGGTTTTTGGCTCGTTGCTCTGAGATGAATGGTCAAATCAAAATGGGTATTCATTAGAGGGAAGGGCAATCTTAAGGTGATTCCGGAGAGTGCTTATTTGCATTTTTTGGTGGAGTATATGAATTTCTAGATCAAATCGACCCCCCCAAGAGGACGCCATCTTGCTGCTACCAATCCTTGTTTGAAGCCAGCACGAGTTGTGGGTTGGACGCTGGACTTTGGGAGTTTTCAAAGGGAACCTTGGCGTTGGAGAAGCAAGTCTCTTGCATAGCATTGCTGGTGGAGTTGTTGGACACTTTCAAAGTACTTCTTGCTACTGTAACAGGTCATCTCAGGTCTGATTATGCTTTTGTAATATTCTGATATAAACAGAAAATGAATGCAAATGTTATTTGTTCCAATCTCTAAAGGAAGGCTTCAGTATTTTGTATTTCTGTTTATTGCAAACATCTTTTATGTTACATTCTCTTTCAAAGCATTGAAACATAAATCACAAAACACCATTGAACAAGCAAAACAGCAAACCTAGACTTATCAAAAAAAAAAAACAGGGGTGCATACTACATTTAACCGCTCATATCACAAGTGGGATTTTATAGATTTTATGAATGAAAGCACCTAATCCTAAACACAACCACGACATCTTTCTACTGGTTAAAGCAAAGACAAATAAGCAGATGCAAACAAGATTTGAAAAGAATAACAACTTCGATATATAAGAACACATGATTTTATAAATTGAAAAGCTGCATTGCATGCAAAGCTACAACCTAGGTCAATAGATCATCGATACAAAACTTGACCCTATAATCTACTTCCAATTCGATTAATGAAATTAAACAGTAAAACAGATACAAGGATAACAAATTGAACAATATTTCAGCAGCATAAGTCTAGTGTCAACTATCATTAAGAATATCTTATGCTGAAAGTACTTATTTATAGGTTACAAAATGCCCAATTTTTGGGATTTAGGATAATATTCCAAAAACCATTGTTTTAAAGCACAAATGCTTAAAATTTCTGAAAGGCAGGAAATAAATAACTTTAAAGCAAAAAGCTATTTTAAAGAAAGAACAAACAAAATCTAACCAAAGCAACCTAAAAAATAGGCTTTCAACAACCTGTCCAAAAGTAAAATTCTGAAAAAGCAACTGCCAAAAACAGCCATGGCTAAAAACAACAGTTTGATGCATGAAGACGCTCTTTAATTCTGATTAGCTCTTGCTTTGAAACATGGTGGACCCTTTGATAAATTCCAAAACCCTAACCACCCATCATCTGATGACTTTATCCTCCAATCTTGGTGACTTGAACTTGATACCATTCGTGGAAACAAAGGAAAACTAAACCCTAGGTGACTGCACTATTTCAGAATCAGATTTTGCATCAGCCAAACCCTAGTTGAGAATTCTTTGTAAAGATCATGAAATTTGTACTGAAAATGTCCTCAATTCTTCGCTATTCTGACTGACAGTTCAAACTACTGATAAATTCTTGAAATCAGAAAGTACTATGAAGTTGTATAAGCTGCCATCATAATGCTCGAAATGCCGTTGGTACAAATGATTGAAAACTCTGTTTTTACCTTTTTGGAGGCTGAAAACCATGTGATATCAACACATCCCTTTCAAAGTCCCAATTCTAGCATGTTCTCATATTTTCACCACAACTAGGTTAGATTGAAGTGATGAATCCTGAGAAATGGTATTCTTTCCTTCACTAAACAGGTTAAGAACATGATAGCCCACTCCTCAGAGGGGTAAAACATCAAAACATGACATAGATTACATGAGGCGTGCCCTTTAGCTACATCAGCCACTTAAGACCTAGGTGCCTTTATCGTTCATGTTTGTCACTTAAATCACTGTATGCACATCCCAAGCGAGCTTTTGGTAGGTTTATGTCACTTAAGTTATGTCAAGATCAGTCCAGGCACGTGTTTCATTCATCCATGTCACTTAAACATAGTATTTCAGCTATAGGCACACTTTTCATCCATCAGTCACTTAACACTTGACCTGTCCACACAAGGCTCTCATTTCACCCTCTCCTGCCACTCAAAGTTGTCATGATGCATATAGGTGTGGCTTACGCTCTTGTTTGCCACTTGAAACTTGTATTTTCTTCTCTAGGCACCTCTTTGTGCTATCCCTGCTACTTAACCACATTCTTTCCTACTAGGCACACTTTTAGAGCACTTCTGTCACTTAAGTGAGTCCACCTGCAGGCATGCTTTAGAAATTAGAACACTTGTGCCACCAAAATCTATCGTAGCCTATAGGTGCTGTTTTCTGGCTACTTGTGTCACTTAAAGGTTGTCTTGACATATTTAGGCAACTATTTTTGGTGTCCTTGTCACCTTATCAATGCCCTAGGAGTGCTCATGGAAGGTTTCTGTCACTTAAAACACTGTCAAGACACCTAAGCATGCGTTTCGGGTTTTGTGTCTTAAATGTCTTATAGGTGCCTCTTCTTGTCATGTTTGCTACTGAACACTATCATAACACGTTGAGGTTTGAGTTTTTGTTGCTCTTGTCACTTGACAATGATATAGGCGATCCTTTTCTTGGACTGTCCTTCACCACTCAAGACAAATCTTCATCCTTTGGACAGGCTGAAATGGTTTCCTTCTTACACAATTCACTTGACAAATGGACAGCACAACGTAGAAAATGTTTGACCTTGCTTATGAACAGGAGATGCAACAAAAGCCTCAAGGACAAAAATCACACTTTCAGTCCTAATATCTGACAGATTGATAGATAACTTCTTCCCTCATATCTACAGATTGAAAGATAACTTCAGTAAGTCATGAGAAATGGGGCTCAATTTTGTTGGGGTGTAACACTATTCTTAACAAATTCTGACCAAATTTGCTTTGGCCAAATTCCAGTTTAACAGGGATAACATGGCTTAATGCAAATCAGAAAAGAGTGTCAAATTCTTAAAGAGTCTTAAAACATCGATGAAGTCTGTAATACTGTATACATCATTCTCCAATCTATAAAGTGTGAACTAGGTTTAATTGGAATCTGCTGGACAATACACGGAATTGTAGAAACTTAATGTGTTATGAAAGCAATGAAGCCAAGCAAAGAAAATGAACACAATTTATTGAAACCAGTTTATAACAGATATCAATCTAAGTTATTGGTCCTGGTACTGGTTTGGGTTTGAGGGTTTGATTTGCAGGTTCAGTCAATTTTTTTTTGGGGTTGGGTTCATTTTGCATTTGTCCATACAAAAACGTATAAAATTTAGAAATATATACATATCTGCAGCAGTAATTAGTTCAAAATACACCACATAGCATCTTATATTATATAATAAACAAAGCCACCATATTAATAGTCAAATATTAGTCAAACTCGAATGTCATGATATATATTAAAGTTAAAAAATAATATTATCAAGTGTTAAGAATCAGCCATCATTGATCAAAAATCATATGGGTATTTAAAAATATCATCACCATCCATATTATGTAGGTAGTGGTAAATTAGAAGAACCACAAATAGTGCTAGTGGCATTGGCACTGACATTAGAACTAGCACCAGCATTGGCACTGACATTAGAACTAGCACTGGCACTAGCACTAGCACTGGCACTAACACTAGCATTGGCACTAGCACTCCCATGCTCACTAGTTGGCTCATAGTTATCGTCAACATCAAGTGCAACAAAGTGGAAAGTGGAAGCATCCAAGTCAATATGCTCTAGCTTGATATCCCACTTCCTTGTATCCTATTCTTTGTAGCCACTTTGTTTGTGTGTAAGGAGCTGCAAGTTTGCATGCACATACACCAAGCCCTTTGCCTTTTTTGAGTGTATTTGATTGTGCTTTATTGGGTGGATGAAGGAGTATGTGTTCCAATTCCTCTCAGATGTAGATGAACTAGCAACCTTTTAAGACAAAATTAGAGAGTTAAAAGTCACAAAATAAAAAAATTTAAATTATAAAATTAAAATATAAATAGAACTTAAAAGACAAAAGAATTCTTTTATAAAACTTGCAATGAAATTTTGATCGTAAGAGTTTGTAGTTGTGTGAATGGTTGGCCATGGAAGTACCGCCAATTATGAACATCGACCATATACATGTCCCGAAGAGCATCGAGACTATAGTCGTTGGAGCATGCAAAATCCATGAACTCAACCCTCACAAAATCCCGTATGTCACGATGCATGAAGAGTCTGCAAAGTGCTGCCTTACCCTTGATTGACTTCAACATCTCTATATGGGGCAACTCTTTTTGCCACAAAAAAGAGCTCAACACTATAATATTTGGGACTCAATGCAAAGGCAAGAAGATGTAGCAAAGTGGTAATTTTGTTCTATCTCTCTTCAATGATTTTGTGTAGTTTGAAGAATTTTTCTTTGGTATCTTGCTCTTTTGCATTTATGATGACTTTCATCTTCTCAATCATTGAGTTGATGCCATCATATACCTCACCCAAACAAGGCCTATCCATGTTGGTAAAACGGATCATGCTCAATATGGGCTCAGTGAAATCAAAGAGATACTAAACACGATCCCACCAAATGTCATCTAGGATCATTTGCTTAACCTTTGCTGCCCTTGTAGTGCTAGATTGCCTCCCTATGGACCAATTTCAGTTTATGATTATGTTAGAAAGTGCCTCATGAACCTTCACAAGTTGTCTCAACACAACTGTGTTGGAGGAAAAACTTGTCCCAGCAATCTATTTGAAAATAAAAAAATACAAAAAATACAAAAATTAAAATTAAAATAAAATTAAAAAGTTTACTAAAATGAAACATATTTATTATTTAACTTATCTTTAGCAGTTCCAATTTTGAGAATGTTCTAAATATGCCTTGTGACATATGGTGGTTGGCGGCGAAGATATGGATCTCTTCAGCATTAACATACACCTATTTGATCCAATCAATATTGGTGCCAATTTTTTGTAGCATAAGGTTGAGGGAGTGGACAGCACAAGGTGTCCAAAAAATGTGTGAATAATGCTCCTCAACCAATAACCTAGTTGCTCTACAATTTTTGGCGTTGTTTGTTATAACTTGCACAACATTTTGAGGGCCCACTTTCTTAATGGCTTGACAAAGAATGTAAGCAATAAATGCATCATCGTACACCTCCCCTTCACAATCCACTACTTTCAAAAACATTTCCCTTTTAGGGGACTTTGGAACAATATTGATCAATGGCCGATTTTTTGCATCTTTCCATCCATCAGAAATGATAGATACCCCTGTTTCGATCCACGAATCCCTTATGGGCTTCAAGGAGTCCTCTATAAATTTCAGCTCCTTTTCCAATAAGGTGCTATGCATTTCAAAATTCGGGCCCTTATACCCTTTTGGAGCCTCATTAATTGCTTTCACCATTTGTTGCCAATATGGTGAGCACACAACTTTGAATGCCAATCCATTCACATAGACACATCTTGCTATGTGTTGATCGACAATCTCTCGAGAATCGTTATGAAATGCCATTTCCAATGGTCCCTTTGATCTCTTATATGTAGAGGCCATAGGTTGTTCTTCAAGTGTGGACAAAAATGGATGGCTCTTTGTAGGGTGAAAACAAGAAGGTGGTGGAGGGGGCTTGATCCCTTGAGATCCTTTCTTTAACAAAGGATGATTTGATTTACGGTGTGCTCCTTGATCTACTTTTTCTTGCTCTTCAATATATGCCAAGACTTGTGCTTCTAGAATGCCATTACCATCTTTTCTTGGACAACATTTGATGTCTTGTGTAGGGATCTTACACAAATGGCCTTTCACTCGACTATATGAGCTTGAATATTTAACTTTAAATTCACCACAAATCCAAACATAACCCCCAACACCGAGAAGTTGTACCATTTTAACATATTTCCAAAGGGGAGAGTTTGGATCTGTTTTGAAGTGGGGTCGGCTCATGGAGCAAGAACCGGTTGCCATTGTAATACCTAAGACAACAAGTTCAATAAACAACACATTCGAAGAATTGAAACAAATGAAATTTGAAAACAAAAATATATAAATACAACTTAGTAGCTAACTCAAAAAAATTAAGCATATGTTATAGATACCTAAAATGAAAACAAACCAAAATCTTCAAAACAAAACAAGAGAGTTCTTTTGTAAAAAAAAGTGAAGGAAAAAAAAACGAAAAACTTCAAAGAACCTACCTCTTTTGAAGAAATCTTCCTCTACGATCTCCTTGACAACAAACAAACTCTTGCAAATGTGTAGGAATAGCACAACAATCAGTTTGGACTTTGGAGCATTCAATGATCAATCTTCAACTCTATTTGTGCAATGGAAAGCAAGAAAATAAGTTCAGCAATGGAGGAGAATATTTTTGTTTTTCATTCACAATATGAAAAATGAGTTTGCTTTTTCCGTTAAGATGTTTTCTATACCATGTTTTAGGGTTTGGGGTGCGAATTGTACTTTTTAGCGTAAAAAAAGGTAAATTTTTTTTGCGAAATTCACCGATTTGGCATGGGTACCCGCCAAATATGCTTTGTGTTTGCCCGAGACAGATTTGTAGGTGATAGACGGGACCCCGCCCGGATCTGCAACGAATTGGATCTGGACCTCAAACCCTGTGCCAGACTGGACTAAGACCTAGGCTCTGCAGGGGCCGTACTAGTAACATGGGTATCAATCTTTCAGAAGAGATGTGAAGCTATAACATGTTGATTTCCAAATTTAGATGGCAATTCCTTTATATCTGTTAGAAGGAAATGAAAATTATAAAATAGGAGGTATAGCAATTTGCCTTGGGATGTGAAAATCCATGTGACAAGAGGTCCTCCAAGAAGTTGAGAAGATTATTGTAACATGAAAATCATTTAAAAAAAGGCAGATTTCAGTTTTCCAATTTTTTTGGAATTTTAAAAGATTTTTGTGTATTGCCAATTTTTTGGGGCCTTTTGGTGTAGTTTTCGGGATTCAAATCTGACCATTTCATTGTATTACATGTCCCAATCCTTCTAACACTTTTTGTATTGAGTTTCTTTTTAGCTACAATCACAAGGTTATGGCCCTAACAAGGTGATTGCTAGTTTTTGGGTACTCTATCAAAACATTGTCCCAAACTGCCACTTGGATCACAGGCTCAGTCCAATGTTCTTCATGAAAAGATAAAAACAATAACCTCCTGTGAACTGAAAAATTAAACCCTCAATATGTGAGTCTTATCAGGGTAAATCATTCCATTATCCCCTTATATGTAAGAATTTTCTAAAGAAGATCTTGACCAATCTTGTGATACAGTTCAATGTCTGAAGTTATAAAGTGGATGAATATACTTGTCATAATCTAAAATCACTACAATGTTAAACATAAATTTCAATGACATAAAACACCAATTAACAAACATTGGTTCTCTCTTCTATGCAAACTTTCTCGTAAGATTATTTTACATACTCAATCTTTTAATAGTGTGAAAGCATGTATAAACAGCATACACTTGGAATACTTATTGTAGAAAAAATATCAGTGTCTAAACAATTTTCCATGTTGTAGCATCAAAATTAGTTCTAATGAAGAGCAAATTGTACATATATGATATATGGCATTCTTCCAATTCTGAATTTGAACCATTAATTCCCACAAATCCTCATTTTAACAGGGAACTTAAACCCCCGTTGATGTAAATATGCAGCAGTATGCTAAACAATATCAGTATTTCTTGTCAAATTACCAACCTGTCCTTTTTGGGCATGTCACAACATTTTGGTATAGGACCTAGGTTCAATATGTTGTCCATGCACACCCAGAACCAAAAAGCTGCAGGCAAGGGTTACCTTCTGATTCTGGTGTAGATTCTAGAATCTACCTATAGGGATTCTTCAAACGTTGGCAAATTGAAAATAAGAATCCTCAAGGATCCAACTAAAAATGAGTGTCTATGTTGCATTTGTATAATTGTTTTATTCAACTTCAGCTTGTTCTGAATTGAAAATCTCTTGGCTTAAAGCACCTACAAAATGAGTTACTGGAAGTACAGCTATCTAATGGAAAACAATGGAAGCAGACTACAGTACACTCTATCCCAAGGGCCCAGGACAATGAGACTTGTTGATGGTTCCCTTGTGGATTATCTTTGAAACTTGAATAGATACAAAACAAGTGATTGACCATATAAATTACAATAGGCCTCCTCTCTGCACGCCTTTCCTCTTCTTTAACTGGATTGCTTTCCTTAATTTGCATTCTACTGTCTAAGATAGAAGGTGATTTTTGAACTTATGCATTTTGTGATCCTTTGCATTTTAATTGTCTTCTACCTTCCCGTGACATTTAAATCTGTGACAACTCTCTCTTTCAAATAGTAGTTGCTTTTAAATTTTTTTTAAAACTCTGTTTTTGTGTCCTAACAATGGTTGATGGTCATTATTCAACATTAAATAAGTTTAGGTTCTCGAGTGTGTCGTGTAGCTTTGTGTATGTCCCTATAACCTATTATGCCTTTTGTGAAGTAATTTCCAATTGGCCATGAATTTGTCACTGTAGCTCAATGATGTGTTTACATGGATATGGAATTCATTTGTCCAAACCAAATATGTTATTTGCATAGTATTGAGAAAATCTGTCAAACTTTGTTTGTCATACAAATTGCTATTATCATATTATGCTTTGCATTCTTTACATCGAGCATAACCTGTGAATGCTATTCAAATGGATGCTTAAGAGTAAAACATGGTAAACAAATAAATTTAATTCAAATTTGTCATTTTAAATAATCTCTTTATGCCAAACAGGTTAGGCCCTTGATCACAACGGATGCTGATATTGTGTCCACTTGATGTTTCACTGCCTGCTTTATGGTTTACAATGGCTATTTGTAATTTGCACGAAGTTACCTAGTAATGTGTCCCTTGTTTTCATGGGACTTGTGGATTTCTTGAGGGCATCCTATACTGTCCCCAAGCACATCTTCCTCAAGAAGGGAGACTTCCAGATGTCTGCCTCATGAAGGCACTGCCAAACAACCCTCAAAACAAAAATAAAATCATAAAGATACAAAGTATCAATTTCTTATCTTTTCTAATGGCATCTAGTGTGCCTTGTGTTGTCTTCTCTATGTTAAAAGAAGACCAAATCATAAATGGATCGAAACAGGCAGAAATGTTTACTTCGAGCAGCAACAAACAAAATCTAGGAAGAAGACATTGACAGCAATACAGAAGCATTATTTTAGTTGTATCTTAACTAATGTTTTATTTCATTTGAATTTAGTAACAAGAGCGCTATAAGTAAATCAGCCTTTGCTAATAGCATTTCTTGCTATTTTCTATGATAAATTTGGAATTGTCATCAGGACTCAATACCAACGTTGAGCCCCAACGACTTATATGCTTTACAGGCTGGAGCCACATAGAAACTGGCAGATTTAGATGCTTTGTAGCTTCTTTGATTATGATAGCTTTTTCTTTTTTTTCTTTGTGGTTTTACTTATACTTGGTAGCTGAGGTCCCTGTTTTGACACCCCTTAGACTAAATATTTGGACACACTTCTGCTAATTTTCAGAATTTGATATTATAATTTTTCAAACACTTTTTAATACAATACAATTGACCTTTTAAAAACAAATGCTATAAGATACTCATTTTAATAAGGTGATTTGTGATTTCATTTTTTATTTTTAGAATTCAAATATTTTTGTTTATGTGTGGTGTTCTCACTCCAGGACCTTGCCATCTCCTGAAATTTGGAGCTCCTCATACATTTCTGATACCCTACTTATACTCTTTTTCCAAAAACATGGGATAGCATTGGTTTTATGCACATCCATGAAATTTCATAGTCGCCTTATTGCACAGCCACTGCCTGTGCATCACTAGTAGGATGCCATAGTTCACTCCTTGCAGTTGTCACCATTATTTATATGTGTCTCTTGTGAATTAATATGATTGTTTTACTTTGTCATATAATATAATATAACAGATAGATGTTATCAAGAGTTTTTTAGATAGCAGCAATATTCTGGTTACATGTATTCTGTTTTGCATTCAAGGGTCTGCATAAATTTGGCTTAAGTTATAAATAATGATCTAAGTTTGTAATGTCCCCTTCTCGAGCATGATCTTTTCAGTTGACCGTTGGCCTATTTCGGAGACCCGTAGGCTACTTGGAAGGTGAAATTAGGGTTTAGTGTTTTGGAGGTTGCTATTGCTCGTGAATTGATGATTGAATGGTAGATTCTTTTTGGGTTTTCAGAGAGCTTCGCAGTGGTGTGTTTTTCTTGGCATTCCGAGCACCTTCAGGAATTTACTATTTTTAGTAAATTCTATTTTTGGCAGTGGTCCTGTCGTTCTCGGCACAGTTGGCTTTCCTCTTCAGTCAACTCAGTTGGTTTGTTCAATTTTGGCCTTGGGATGCATTTTTGGAGAGATAAGTTCATTTCATTTAAATAATGTTATATTTTAATGTTATAATACCCCCTTGGCCTAGTCTCATAACTTAATGTTGTGTTAAAAAGGTGGTCTTTAAGGGGTGGCACCTCATTGAGGTAATTTTATATTTATTAAGATCAAAATTGAAGCTTTAAGTTGGACGCCTATCTTGAAGAGATGAATTTCATTAAAGTAAAAAACGAAGCCTTGAAGAAAGTGACGCCTTTTCTTGGAGGGAAAAGAATTAGGGTTTCTAGAAGCTTCTGGAGGGGTCTTCACAAAATTATAAAAGGAAGTCTTGGATCTTCATTTGGGCATCTTTTGTCTACAGGAATGTTATGCTGCCGGAATGGTATTGGGACTGCTTCGAGGAATGTATGCCTCCTAACTTGGCATTCCTTCTTGCTTGAGAGATAGCGACTAGTGATGAGGTAGTTGTAGTTTGAGTGATTTGTAGTGAGATTTCTGCATTGTAGTAGTTGTGTGGCTTTGTAGTTCAGTTTATGCATATTAGTGAAATTTTGGAATTGCCTCTTCCTTATAGCTGATTGTTGTTTTTATTCATAAGTCAAAAAATACAAAAAGAATCATTCTGGGTATTGCATTTATCTCTTTGTTTGTGAGGGGCGACCCTTTCCTCTAATTTGCAGATTTTTTGATGAAGTATTGAATTTTTAAAGGCAAATCGCCCTTCCTTGAGGGTCGTACCATTTGGGACTGCCTTGAAATTCGTGCATAAATTATATGAGGTCTTTTGGTTAGTTTTTGTGATTCAATCTTGGGCGCCATCATCCTAGGATCATTATGCACTTTGTCTTAGGGATTTTGAGTGAGTTTGGAGTGAGTTGTGAGCAAAATAGTGAGTTTTAGGGCTGCTGTTTATGCATTTGAAAACAGGACTGTCAAAATCAGATTGTCAAGTTGGTCTCTAGATTGGAGTTTTCTAATCTAAGCTTCCTTATCCAGCAAAGGAGATTCAATATATTGTTGTAGCACTATTTGACTCTTGATTCATGTTCATAGCAATACATTCTCTATCATGTTGTAAGCTGAACAGTAGTATTGACAACATTCTCACTTATTTTCCTTAATTGCATTGTAATACTTAGCTTCTCCATCATATGGTAGCTCCAATTCCATCTCGGGTTGGAAAGCACATTCTTGACATCGAGTTACTTCAGCATAATAGTTGGTAGGGATCCTCTGACCACATGCTCGTCGTTCTCCGATGCATTCTTGGTTAGAGTTCTTTGTATCAGCATTGCATTAAGACCCTCTGACCATATACTCGTCGTCATTTGGCGCATTCTTGGTTAGAGTTCTTTGTATCAGCATTGCATTAAGACCTTCTGACCATATGCTCGTCGTCATTCGGCGCATTCTTGGTTAGGGTTCTTTTATCAGCATTGCATTGAGATCCTCTGACCATATGTTCACACCTTGCCCAACTCGGGATCCTGGTGTACATTCTTGGTTAGAGTTGAATTCCGCATCGTTTGGTTTAAGAGCTAACCCTAACGATTGTGTATTGCTCTGCTCATTGTAATTGAAAAATTGAAAAAATTGGTTCGGTATATTTCAGTGGTATCAGAGCCACGCATCCTGCCATCCTGTGAAACAAACCTTCTATGAGTGACAGAGAACAGAGATACTTAGCAAGGGAATACAAGAAGGTTACTAGTCAGTTTCAGTGGCATCAGGCTCCAGAAGGTCAGACAGCTTCAGAGGTATTAAGAGCAAATTGGGAATCTTCTTCGGGAGAAGAAATGGGGGATAATGAGAGGACATCAGGTGGTAATAGAGAGGATAGTGGGAAGGGAAGAGAAAGATCGATAAGTTCGGGAAAGAGATTCGAAAGGAAGATGGATGCCTTAATGGATATGGTATCTCTCATGATGGGGAAAGTGGGTCAGAACCCAACTCCACAGAGCAACCCAACTCCTAGGGGAGAACACAGTGCCACCAACCAGCATAATGGACATGTTGCTCAACCTGCTTCAAATAGCACATACATTTCTTCTAGGCTATTCAAACCCACCTTCTTGGCACCAGTAAACTCTCAACCTGATCCAAAAGAAAATGCTTCATTTGTTGAACAATTGAGACTTGGCTGTGCTGAGTATGATTCTCTACCTGATGAAATTAAGATAGATATGTCTTACAATGATTTTATGGATCATAAAAGGAAGAATAGAGGACAAGGAAGACATTATGAACAAAGAAGAACAACAGTACATGGGGATTTGCATCAAGCTATCAACAAGGTTACGCTTCCACATTTTGATGGGAGTGACAACAGTTCAGCCAGAGCTTGGATATAGAAGTTAGACAACTATCTAGCTTTTAGACCCGTGGCGGAAGAGTAGGCAATTAAGTTCACTACGCTACACCTAGATGGGGTGGCGCACGAGTGGTGGTACCATGGCCTAGTCACTTTGGGTCATCGGTCTATCACTACCTATGATGAGTTCACCAATAGGCTCATAGAGAGATTTGAGAAAAAAAGATCCTGAAGTGCATTTCAGAGAATTGGCACAGCTTAGGCAATATGGCACAGTTGATGCCTACATAGCTGAGTTTCAAAGACTTTTAGTCATGGTCACAGGAATCACTAAGAGGCGTTTGGTGATCCTATTCAGTGAAGGATTGGTGGAGCCACTCAAGGGTTGGATTAAAGCTTTTGATCCACCCTCCCTACAGGAGGCAATGAAGAAAGCAAGAAACATGGAGTGGGCTGCGCCTAAAGCAAAGTTTCAACTCAAACCATCATTTCACAAAAGGGATAAAGGAAAAAGACCTCATCATAAGGAGTTCAAACAGCATAAACCTCATGTCACAAGATTGGATCCAGAGACACTTAATGAACTTAGAAGAAAGGGGTTATGTTTCCGGTGTAGAGAAAAATGGTCCCAAGATCATATTTGCCCAAAAGGAGTCAAATTTCATCAAATTGAATACTATTCAGCTGAAGAAAGTAATTTTGATTTTTCAGACCAGCAGTCTGATTTTGATGACAGCGAAGTGGAAAGAGCTCCAGAAGAGTCTGAAGATGAAAAGGGAAGTGGAGGTACTTTGGCTCAACTTTCGAGATTTCAAAAGAATGAATCCTTCAAAGTTCGAGGGATGATTAACGGGCAGTGAATAGTTGCTTTGATTGACATTGGAGCAACGCATAACTTCATTGATGAAGTTGTGGTGGCAAAGAAGGGGCTGCAAACAAAAGAGTTTGAAGGCTTCAAGGTTATGGTTCCTGATGGGTTTCACATCTCATGCACCAAGAAGATCTCAAACATGACTATGCAATTGGGAAACTATGAAGTCAAGGACGACTTATATGTAGTCAACATTGGAGATACAGATGCCGTTCTAGGCATTCAATGGCTGCGTTCACTTGGAGAGATCTCTCTAAATCTGCAAACCATGGAGCTCAAGTTTCAATCTGATGGGAAGAAGGTAGTGCTAAGAGGAATGTCCAATGGTGGTCCTCGGATTGTGTCATTCAAGAGAATGGCAAGGCTGATTCATCATGATCAAGTTGAGTGGGCTGCAAAATGTATGATTCTTCCTGCTAGTCCGGTTGAAACAAATAGAGACTATCCTCCTGATATTCAGTCTTTACTCACAAAGAAGAGCAAGGTGTTTGCTGATTTACCTCCTGGACCACCTCCTGAATGGGGTTCAGAGCATGTCATAGAGCTCAAGGAAGGAGCTAAACCAGTTATTACAACTCCATATCAGTACCCTAAGAAGCAGAAGGACGAGATTGAGAAAAACATTCAGGAACTCTTGGAGATGGGCTTCATTCGTCCAAGCAAGAGTCCCTTCGCTTCAACAGTTGTTCTTGTGAAGAAGAAGGATGGTACCATCTGCATGTGTGTGGACTATCGTGCTTTGAATCAAAGCACCATAAAAAATCGATACCCCATTCCGAGGATAGATGAGCTCATTGATGAGCTACATGGAGCCAAGTTCTTTTCAAATATTGATTTGAGATCGAGCTACTACTAGATTTGGATGAGAGGATCTGATGTTGAGAAGACAGCATTTAGATGCCACTATGGCCACTTCGAGTTTCTAGTCATGCCATTTGGGTTGACTAATGCTCCTGCTACCTTCCAGTCTTGTATGAACAGAGTCTTTTAGAAGCAGTTGAGGAAGTTTGTATTGATATTTTTTGATGACATTATGATCTTCAGCAAGACATGGGAAGAACATCTCAAGCACTTGGAGGAAGTGCTTAGCATCCTAGAATCAGAGAGTTTGTTTGCCAAAGAATCCAAATGTGAATTTGGAATGAAGAAGCTACTTTACCTTGGTGATATAATCAGTGCTAAAGGAGTTAAGGTTGATCCTAAAAAGATCAAAGCAATGGTTGATTGGCCACCTCTTGAGAATTTGACTCATTTGAAAGGATTCTTGGGTCTTTGTGGATTTTACAGAAGATTTGTGAAGGGCTACTCGCAGAATGTTGCTCCTCTTACTGACCTCACAAAAAAGGGGGCTTTTTGTTGGTCAGAAAAGGCCCAAACTACTTTTGATAAGTTTAAGAGGATCATGAGCTCTTGTCCGGTTTTAGCTATTCCAGACTTTTCCAAGCCTTTCGAGCTATAGTGTGATGCATCCGGTGAAGGAGTTGGGGCTGTTTTGATGCAAGACAAACATCCCATTGTGTTTGAGAGGAGAAAATTAAGAGGTGTCGAAAGGACTTACTCCATCTACGACAAGGAAATGCTTGCCATTATGCATGCATTAGCTAAGTTCAAACAGTATTTGGTGGGGAGCAAGTTTGTGGTCAAGACTGATCACAATAGTCTCAAGCACTTCATGCATTAGAAAGATTTGAACGAGAGGCAACAAAAGTGGGTAAGTAAGCTTCAAGCTTACGATTTTGACATTGAATATGTCAAAGGTAAAAACAATATTGTGGCCGATGCTCTATCTAGGAGACCTCATTTGAGCTCATTATGTGAGCTTACTGCTGATTGGAAGAACATGTTGCTTGCTGATTATGCCAAAAATCAGTTTGCAATCAGCATCATTGAGGGTACTTTTCATGACAAAAGGTACAAGGTGGTTGAAGGACTGATACATTACAAGGGTATAATCTTTTTGGTGGCTGATTCTAAGCTCAAAAAGAAGATTTTGTTGACATTTCATGACATTCCACTTGCTGGTCATCAGGGGTTCTTCAAAACATATAGGCAGATCCGGGAAAGATTTTCTTGGAAAGGGCTGAAAGGGGAAGTTCAACGCTACATTCAGGAGTGTCCCACTTGTCAAATGAACAAGAATGAGCATACTCTACCTGCTGGTCTGCTACAACCTCTCCCTATTCCCAATCAAAAATGGGAAAGCATATCGATGGACTTCATCACGGGGTTGCCCAAGGTCCAAGGAAAAGACTGTATCTATGTTGTAGTGGACATACTAACAAAATTTGCTCACTTCTTCGCCATTACTAGCTCTTTTTCAGCAGCCCAAGTTGCAGATCTGTTTTTTCATGAGGTGTTTAGGTTACATGGGTTGCCAAAAAACATTGTGAGTGATAGGGACAGCAAGTTCCTAAGCACTTTTTGGCAAGAGGTCTTTAAAATGAGTGGTACAGTGCTTACTCCAAGCACTAGTTATCACCCCCAAACCGATGGAAAAACTGAGATAGTGAACAAGTGGTTGGAAGGCTATTTGAGAAACTATGTTTCGGAGCAGCAAAGAGCATGGGTGAAATGGCTTCACATAGGCGAGTATTGTTATAATTCTTCTTTTCACATGTCAATAAGGATGTCACCTTTCATGGCTCTTTACGGTTATGAGGCTCCTAACTTCGTTGATTTGGTGTTTGGTGATAGAAAGCCCCTCAAGCCACGGATTTGTTGCAGCAGAGTCAAGATATCTTGAAATCATTGAAGAACAATCTTCAGATTGCACAGAATCAGTAGAAGATGTACGCTGATCAGCGGCGTGTTGAGCGCTCTTTTGAGGTTGGAGATATGGTTTATCTTCGACTACAGCCTTACAGACAGTCAAGGTTATCAGAAAGGTGGGAGCAGTAGCTTATGAGTTGGAGCTACCTTCGAATAGCAGAGTACACAATGTCTTCCACGTGTCTCGCCTCAAGAAGGCACTTGGACACAATGTTGTTGCTTCATTACAATTGCCACCTTTGGATGAAGGACAATTAGTTTTGATTCCAGAAGAGATTCTTGATTCCAGAGAGCGTTCTTTGAGAAAAAGTACAATCAGAGAATACTTGGTGAAGTGGAAGAACTTGCCTATGAAGGATGCGACTTGGGAGAATGATGAGATTCTGCAGCATCTTGGTTTGCGATTGCTTGAGGACAAGCAATCTTGGGGAGGGCGGACTGTAATGTCCCCTTCTCGAGCATGATCTTTTCAGTTGACCGTTGGCCTATTCCGGAGACCCGTAGGCTACTTGAAAGGTGAAATTAGGATTTCGTGTTTTGGAGGTTGCTATTGCTCGTGAATTGATGATTGAATGGCAGATTCTTTCTGGGTTTTCAGAGAGCTTCGCAGTGGTGTGTTTTTCTTGGCATTCCGAGCACCTTCAGGAATTTATTATTTTTAGTAAATTCTATTTTTGGCAGCGGTCCTGTCGTTCTCGGCACAGTTGGCTTTCCTCTTCAGTCGACTTAGTTGGTTTGTTCAATTTTGGCCTTGGGATGCATTTTCGGAGAGATAAGTTCATTTCATTTAAATAATGTTATATTTTAATGTTATAATACCCCCTTGGCCTAGTCTCATAACTTAATGTTGTGTTAAAAAGGTGGTCTTTAAGGGGTGGCGCCTCATTGAGGTAATTTTATGTCATGTCCCCTTCTAGTTGACATCTCTCAGAGCACAGGATTAGCCTATTATGCGACCCTCGTAGGCTGATGGGATGGATAGAGGGTCTTGATGGAGCTTGGCTCAGCTTCAGTTTTGTTAGTCTGTGATCAGTTGGCTTTCGTTCGGGCTCGTTCGGACACTTCTAGCCCGAGTTGCTATTTTTAGCAGTTATTGGCACTCAGCGTGGGACCCCTGCTATTTTTAGCAGTATGGATGGATTACGTGCAGAATCACTTCCTCAGTCGACAGCTTTAGACGGCTCGAGCATCGGGTTAATATTGAAAGAGATATTAATATTTAATTGATTTAATTAAATATTAATTACTGGAGCTTATAATATAAAGTTATAATATTATTATATTATAACTTAAGTGATCTTGGCTCAAGGGGTCGCCCAACATGGGAAGGGGCCAGTTGTGATTTATTTTTCAATTAAAAATTATACCGGAGACTATTGAAAGATTAAAAATCAAAAGTGCGAATTATTTTAATGATTCCCTATTATTTAGGAAATCGCACTTTTCATGAGTATAAGCATTTTGCTTGGAAATTCGAGCCATGATGATTATTGATTATTGAAAATTGTTGAAGTCTTCAACCAGAGCACGAAAGCCAAGGGTTTCAGTCTCAGTGCATTGGGGAACGAGCCATCTCCAGTGAGAGCGATTCAGAGGGTGTGCAATATCATCCGATCTATTGCCAGCAAAGAGATTTCTTCATTCAGAAGAAATTATAGAACTTCACAGATCATTCTTTATCAGAGGTTTTGTTCAGGGTTTCATCCAGAAGGCATATATTCATCAAGGCGCCTATTTTTATTGATATTTTGGAGGGGTTTAAGATAGCCGTACTTTGCATTCAATTGCTGCTGCTGCAGCCGTACCATCTGTTAGGCCGTACCATTCACAAGAGCCATACTTGTCACACAGAGGAAATCGCCTTCTTGTTTGGTCATTCAGCTTCATACATTTGGGCGCCTAGGCTATTGGATCATCTCTTGATCGCCAGACGGAGGGAGAAAGGCCTAATCATTGCAGCCGTACCAGATCTGATCCATTTACAGCTTGCTGCGTTTTACCAGGTTCTTTAATAAAAATCATTGCCTTTTTATTTGCATGCTATTGGATCTCAGTTGTAATAAGTCCAGAAGTTAAATAAACAGACTGGCATCAATATTTGCAATATATTTTGTTATTTCCGGAGCTATAAGATTTTATTAGAATTTATTTATCCATTCTTTGCAAAATCACATTATTTCCTTTATGCTCAAAAACATCAAAAAAACCAAAAACTTCAAAAACAAACAAAAATCAGTCAGAATCGAAAAATAGGGGAAACAGGGGTTTCTACATTTTATATTTATTAAGATCAAAATTGAAGCTTTAAGTTGGACGCCTATCTTGAAGAGATGAATTTCATTAAAGTAAAAAACGAAGCCTTGAAGAAAGTGACGCATTTTCTTGGAGGGAAAAGAATTAGGGTTTCTAGAAGCTTCTGGAGGGGTCTTCACAAAATTATAAAAGGAAGTCTTGGGTCTTCATTTGGGCATCTTTTGTCTACAGGAATGTTATGCTACCGGAATGGTATTGGGACTGCTTCGAGGAATGTATGCCTCCTAGCTTGGCATTGCTTCTTGCTTGAGAGATAGCGACTAGTGATGAGGTAGTTGTAGTTTGAGTGATTTGTAGTGAGATTTCTGCATTGTAGTAGTTGTGTGGCTTTGTAGTTCAGTTTATGCATATTAGTGAAATTCTGGAATTGCCTCTTCCTTATAGCTGATTGTTGTCTTTATTCATAAGTCAAAAAATACAAAAAGAATCATTCTGGGTATTGCATTTATCTCTTTGTCTGTGAGGGGCGACCCTTTCCTCTAATTTGCAGATTTTTTGATGAAGTATTGAATTTTTAAAGGCAAATCGCCCTTCCTTGAGGGCCGTACCATTTGGGACTGCCTTGAAATTCGTGCATAAATTATATGAGGTCTTTTGGTTAGTTTTTGTGATTCAATCTTGGGCGCCATCATCCTAGGATCATTATGCACTTTGTCTTAGGGATTTTGAGTGAGTTTGGAGTGAGTTGTGAGCAAAATAGTGAGTTTTAGGGCTGCTGTTTATGCATTTGAAAACAGGACTGTCAAAATCAGATTGTCAAGTTGGTCTCTAGATTGGAGTTTTCTTATTTAAGCTTCCTTATCTAGCAAAGGAGATTCAATATATTTTTGTAGCACTATTTGACTCTTGATTCATGTTCATAGCAATACATTCTCTATCATGTTGTAAGCTGAACAATAGTACTGTCAGCATTCTCACTTATTTTCCTTAATTGCATTGTAATACTTAGCTTCTCCGTCATATGGTAGCTCCAATTCCATCTCGGGTTGGAAAACACATTCTTGACGTCGAGTTACTTCAGCATAATAGTTGGTAGGGATCCTTTGACCACATGCTCGTCGTTCTCCGACTCATTCTTGGTTAGAGTTCTTTGTATCAGCATTGCATTAAGACCCTCTGACCATATGCTCGTCATCATCCGGCGCATTCTTGGTTAGAGTTCTTTGTATCAGCATTGCATTAAGACCCTCTGACCATATGCTCATCGTCATCCGACGCATTCTTGGTTAGGGTTCTTTTATCAGCATTGCATTGAGATCCTCTGACCATATGTTCACACCTTGCCCAACTCGGGATCCTGGTGTACATTCTTAGTTAGAGTTGAATTCCGCATTGTTTGGTTTAAGAGCTAACCCTAACGATTGTGTATTGCTCTGCTCATTGTAATTGAAAAATTGAAAAAATTGGTTCGGTATATTTGAAAGTTTCAGTCCACTCCTGTGCTTAGTATTTTAATTTTTCTCCCTCCATGCCTGCAAAATGAAAATTTTGATAGACATAAAACATAGATGCACTGAAGCATTTTTGCAAAAATGTTCAGATCAGTCTTTAATCTTTCCATTAGGAGCCATTGAAATCTCACAGATTATTTGAGAAAACATAATTTAGGTGTTGTTACTAGTTCAGAAACATGGCAGATACAAACAAATGCATGAAATATTATATTGGGACTGTCCATCAAATAAGGCTTTTCTATGAATCTTTGGAAGCCATTTTTATTCCATTCAGTTTTTGGGTCACCTATAGGCTGCATGATTCTATGCTCAACTTATGCTAGAATGGCATTTGCTTGTTTTTAATCATTGACAGTTTGACCCAATGCCAATAATGAGCTTTCTGTATTTTTTCAGAAATCTTTTGAGGCATTGCTTTGTTCTCAAGTGGACCGATCCATTAACTGAGATCAGAAAATGTCCTTTATTCTCTATCCATCCGGTGTATAACATATGTACTCTGTGGGACCTATAATTAGGCATTTCAATATTTGAAATGTTTGTTAATCATGTGAAATGTAAGCTGATCTGGACGATAAATAACATATCACCAAATCTAAACCACACTCTATGAAGCTGTAATGTCCCCTTTTAGTTAAATTAGCCTGTGTGTGACCAATCCTTATTTTCCTAGGTACAAATAGAGAAAAACAAATAAATTTAATAATGGGGGCCATGAGCTGGGATGCCGGTGCAATAGTCAATAAATTATAATAAAATAATACTTAATCCCAGCATAAGGGGGTGTGGGTTTCCATAAACGAGTGGTCATTCATGAGAAGTTACAAGTTGACTTTCAAGGCAATGTGGGAGCTATTTGAGGAGGATTTAGCCAGAATATTATTTTATGGGTTATGGGGCATTGAGTTTTGAGCAGCCAAGTGGGCCCTCCTGCTGTTATATAGTGAAGTTCTTGGTTGCTTTTGAACCACTGCCAATTTCCATATAATTTCTGCTACAGCTTGGGCCATGCATTGAACTAACTGTTCAAGGATGAAAACTCTTGGATTGGGAGATTGGAGGACAAAAACCCTTTTATTTTCTAAATGCAATCTCATCCAGAAGTTGCAATTTACACTGAAGGTTATGTTCTGTCATTTTACCAAGTATTTGTATGTTGTTTATTTGAAATGTTCCAGTATATTTGAATAATGATATTCAAAATTCCAGCCTACTTGTGAATATTTTTACTGTTTATGCAATCTACTGCCAAATTATTTAGTTACAGGTCATCACAGATGCTATCATACACGAACAATGCTATCATTTCTGTCATCCAGATGATGGATCATAAAGTGATCTGAAACATTCATGAAAACAAAACACAGTTTTCCAAAATCTCTTCCTTTCAATCTTTTGGACTGCGAAAACCTTGTGTACATTAATGCCTGTGTCAAAATGTGCTATGAAGTATGATTATTATTTCAGCTGTTACTCTGTAGAATTAACAGTATAATACATGAAGGATGCTGCTACTTAACTTTTTTGGGAAGTAGGCATTATTAGTGGAGTTGAAATGTGGATAGGGAATTAAATATCATTTTCTCTGGCAGGCATTATCCGGAAAACAAGGACAGTCATGGAATGCCTACACCGATTTTGCAGAGATTGTATTGACAAGTCAATGCGCTTGGGGTATGACTGTAGACTAGGATTGTCACATGCTTTTTTGTTCCTATTTAATTCTTTCATACTTTATTGGCTTCACAAATGCTAAATCACTAGTTCAACTGTTCAGCGTTAAAGCTTTTCTGATATTTTGCCTTCATTTGATAAAATTTGCAAATTGCAAATCAAAGTTAGAACATGAGCCGATTACACTTATAAGACATAATGATTATCAGAGATATAAAACGTTGGGAAAGACCAAGAAATAATGCATTTTCTATATATACTAAACAGATTTTGCCTAGCATTGAAGGCTGGACTTTTTGTGACCTCAGGAACAACGAATGCCCTGCATGCCGTACACATTGTGCTAGCCGGCGATCCTTGCGAGATGATCCAAACTATGATGCATTGATTGCAGCAATATACCCTGATTTGGACAAGTATGAGGAAGAGGTGAGGTTTAACTGATCCTATTACTGTGTTTGACTGTTTTTTTCATTTACTGGAGTTGGAGATTTTCCAATAGTAATGGTAAGTTGCTGTTGTTTTTGGGTGAACACCTGAATGTCAATCAATTTTTTCATGTCTATTTTCTTTGTTCTAATGTGCTTTTGCAATCTTGAGGATGGGTAGTTCTCCTAATACCTTCTTTGTTCTTCCATTAGGAGATGGCTTTGCATGAAGAAGAAGAGCACAGAAATAGGCAGGTAGGGTCTGGTCTGTTCAGACTGCTCTAAAAATCTAATTTATTGAAATCAATGTTTGGCTTTCCTTTAGTTTTAACTATTGTCAGACAAATTTGTAACAGATCCAAGCTAGCATTGCTGATACATTTCGGCGGCAGTCAGAAGCTATTACACGACGGCGCAGGACTGCTAAGGCCACTGCAGCAGCATTTGTCAGAAAGGCTCATGGTAAATTTTCTGGTGTTCAGGGTCAAAGCAAGCGTAACAATAGAGGCAAACGGCCTAGAAGAGGCTCAGCTACTGATGGTGATGAAGGTGAGGACATGAAGCAATTTTTCTCTGATGACGAAGAACCTCAGCAGCGCAGGTGGCCACGGAAGAAAAGGAGAGCTCCAGGCTCTTTACCTGAAACCTCTGCTGACATGGATGTTGGCAATGGAGAAGAACAAGATGACATTGATGATGAAGAAGCTGGTGAAGATATTCAATCAGCTGAATATAGCCAAGCAGAAGCTAGCAGAGAAAGTACTGATGCTTCTCCTGGAAATGCAAGAAATGCAGAAGGTTTGGCTTGGGGCAAGGGTGGTGCGAGAAGTCATACAAAGAATGGAAGTGTGAGAAATGCTCATGCCAGGACTTCTCGTACCGCATATGCAGCTAAGATGGCCGAGTATCTTAGGTCTAAATCTCAACAAGAAAAGGAAACTGAGGTAAAAATAGTTTTTTATAAATTTGACTATCTTTGAACTGTAATCTTGGTTCCTTTTGATAAATGTAGCTATTTAACCTTTATGAATCAGTCTGATTACACTTCACAAGCTCATTCTTATTGCCAAATATTGCTTCCATAAAAAAATGAACTCTAATGCATAGGTTGTTGTTTAATGTTCATAGTTTGAGATACAATTCTCATTGTTGCCATTTGAGGATGAGGAAACGTTTCCCAGTCTGAAAAGGCCATATCTTTCTTGTCAACCAACCGTGACTGTGAACCATATTTGTAAAGTATAATTCATTTCTATATAACTCTATTCATTAGTACCTGGAATTGCATTATGATTTAATATACTGATTTGAATTAGCCGATGTGATGTTCTAGTTCCTGTCAGGCATCATTTCTGTGGCCCCTGAAGATCTAGAAATTGTAATTGAGAAGCAAAGTAGTCCATTGAATTTGGCCAAGTTTGGAAAGGGAAAAGCTTTGGTTGGTGCTTCAAATGGTGAAAAAGTTATAGAGATATTGGATCAACAAGCAACATTGGAAGGAATCTTTGCAAGTTGTACAGAATGTAGGGGTAACCTGGTACAATGAGAACCTTCACCTTCAAACACATTTGGTTAATTTATTGGGTACAATTTTTTCTTTTCAGACTACAATGATACTGTTTTCCTATTCTTCTTGCTTTGGGCTAAATGTTTTTGGGCTTCTGTGATAGGTTCTGCTGTATCGCTACAAGGACTGAGTTTGGCAATTTGACAGAAGATTCAAAATTTGGGCGGGTTTGCTCCAACAAGAGTCTTCCATGTTTAATGAGATCTACATGTTTCAGCTTTCCACTAGGCGCTCTTTAGTTAGAACTATAACTGAATTCTCTGTGCAGTGTAAGCTTTCGAGAGAATCGTTTCTGCCGGAAGCTCTAAATTTACTAATCACTAAAGGTAGCATTCATTTGTTGACCTTCCCCAACGCATGTACAGATACAGCTTGAAGTAATGAAATTACAGTGTTATACATTGTAATACATTATGATTGAAATAGATGAGAAGCATTATCATTCTGGAAATCAAGTTGTACTGATTTTATCTGTTTTTGATTCATTTCTCTAAATAATGAATCAAGACAAATGAAACTCATTACAAACACAATTTCAGTCATTTTTTAACTTATTTTCATAAACATATATTCTTTTATTATTTTCAGCAATATTTAACCATGTCACACAAATTAACAGGTTGAGGGATGTGGACCTATTGAGAAAAATAATAATTTAAGTGTTTTGTGCTGTTTGATGAACTTAATGGATTACACTGGGTGCATAAAGAAATATAGATTTTTAACCAGAGAAAGCTATTCAAATACAAAGCATTGTAGAAATCTCTAATCTTTAATCAAATTCCCTTATTATGAAACTAAAAAGTTGATTGATAACTACACAAACTCCTTGTCGCATAGTTATCTCATGTAGGGACATTAGATCCACAAACTAACATAACAACAATGCCATGGCAAACAATAGCATGTTGAAACGACAGCATTCTTTAGTACATACATACTGAAAAATATCTCAGCTCTCTTTTACAACATGGACATTCACTTTTCAGTATAAGAATTTAATTTTTCTAGTAAGCTTCCAACTATGACAATGTACGTAAATTCAACTTATAGATGCTTGGATTCCATACTGAGCATTTTAATGCAAAGATGGCTCCATATGACATTCAATATGTGGATGCATATTATATAGAGAACACGAGCTATTGGATATTAAATGAAATTTATGAACATGCAATAAAGAAGTTCAGTATACAGTGAAGTTTTCTATCATCTGACCTTATAAACACAGAATGAAACTATTAACAGCACGCTGTCTCACATTTTCATGGCTTACAATATAAAGTGTAGAGTGGCACTTTGGCTTATGACATGATATACAGAGCGAGTGCTTTAGTTCAAGTAGGTTATGCAAACCCTCAAAATCAATGCAATATGATTGCATGCATTACCTTACATATTTGACTTCAAGAAGGCCATCACGTTTATTTCTTTGAACTGCCCTTGGAACCTATAAGTCTTATTGCACGTAATTGTGTAAGGTGGTATGAGTTGCACTATTCCATCATAGTGAGGTGACCTTTCAAGAAAATAATATTGACCTTGTTAAGGGTTTTCCCATTAAAGATGCCATAATTAAAGGGTAGTTATTCTATTTGAGTCACATACAAGAGGATTTTATCAAATTGAATTTTGGAGTAGTTAAAGGGAACCTTAGGCTGGGCTGGGATTGTGTTGCATTCTCCTTTGATGACACAATTATTAGAAGCGGATCCTACTTTTTAGATTTGAAGTGGAATAATGAAGTAGAAGCATTGGTGTTGCTTGAAGGTGTCAAGATGGATAAAGCTTTGGGTTGCAATCTCTTAGAGGTTTAAGGGGATTCTTAGGTGGTTATATAGGGATACCAAAGAAAAGGTGTGAAAGGTTGGAAAATGAAAACCATTTTAGAAGAAGTGGACTTAATTACTAACTTGTATAAAGAAGTATATTACAACATATTCACAAGGAAAAAAGATGGGTGGGATGGCATCACACCCCAAATTATAGGCAAGGCAAAGCCTTAAATGAACACATCTAAACATGAAAGAAAATACCAAGTGGCTAAACTACTAAGCAATGAGTGTTATAGATCCAAAAAGAGGTGGAGGTGGATCATAGTCATTAGGCTTGACCCAACCATCAGGAAAGTCTTAGTTGTCAAGAATTATCTCCCAACTTGTAAAGGAACTTTCTTCGTTAACTTGTTCTCCATTTAGTAGTCAAGTTTCATTCTTGTTGGGAAAAAGGTCAATCCTAAGTGAGAATTTAACATTCTTTGAACAATTAGGAGTAACCCTATCATAGTGGTGCAAGGAGATAAAAGGTAGACAAGGCTTTGGAGACCAACCATAAGCATTGTGACCTTGAGCTATGTGTTGAGGTCACAAAGAACTATGCCAACCATAGCAATTATGTCTATAAGCATTGTGACTATGTCCATATCGATGTCCTTGAGAAGGGGACTAACCTTTTGTGAGAGGGAGAGGTTGATGGGATTTTGGCAACGGTATAAGGTGCATTATCCCCATGGTCAAGAGATGCTTGTAGATGAGCAATTTTATTAGATTGCACTTGTATTCACATGAGAAAATCAAAGCAAATCATGCATTTAGTATACATAGAGAAATGAATATCAACAAAAGCTCTTAAAAAGAGAAGTGAATGTCAATATTCTCAAATGCTCAACAAAATTTCCACTCTAATATAAGCATAATGTATCCAAGTGAATTAGTGGGAGTTTTAGGCCAATCCCCCAAAAGAATCATATGCAAAGAAATAGGCCTTGGTTTGAAAGGCTTAAAGAAGTCATGGATCAAATTCCAAGTAGATTAGGCTCTAGTTAAATCTAGAAAATATGCTTGAGAGGCTCTTGATGCTCACAAAAAGGATGAGGATCGGTAAACCCTAGGTGAATCAATCTAGATCTAATGGGAAGACCCTAGTAAAGAATGCACTACACATAGTAAACATGTTTTGGTTCAAGAATGGTTGTACAAATAATTTGGAATCTACATTGCCATGAGTCAAGTGATGACTATAAGGTCCATTTTTTTATTGAGCTTTTGCATCGTATGTAAATGTAGATAGAGCCATGAACATCCTTTGCCAAGTTTGTAGTTATGAATTAGGGTATTGAGATACCATTTCCAATATCTCAACCATGGGTTATTACACATAACCCTAATTTGTGAAATATTTTTATGTGGATAAAATCAACAATAGTATGAATGGATTCAAAATCTTGATAGGAGAGTTTGAATTTCATTTTGGCCTCATACCAAGACAAATATAATTTTTGGAGTCTTTGAAAAAATGATCTATGAGAGTTTAATACCTCTATGGAAAAAATTCAAGGCTTGAACCCAAGGAACTTTACCAAGAGGTCTATCTTGGCAATTGTCACAAGAGACCACCAAATGAATTGTTGATTCATAGATAGTCCATTGCAAAAATCATTTCCTTTCCATAGAATTCATCACTCAATAGCTTCCCTACATTCCATATACTTTTAATGACAAAGTGCCATGGATCTAAACACATTCATTTATAATAAGAATAGATGGAAAGCACAAATTTATCCAAGCTTTACGACCATAAGGAACACCAAAATAAATACAACAATGAAGTAAGACTTTGTAGGCTTCACTCCCCTCCAAAGCTATAATAACCCTCTTAGCACACATAACCGATATTTGATGTTGAATGCTAATAAGGTGAGAATGCTTGAATGCTAATGAGGGAGTCAATAGAGCTCCCAATTAACCTTGTGGAAACCTTTTCCTAGATTAGAGAAGGCCTATAAAATATCTCTTAAAAGATTCTCAACCTTTTGGTAGGAGGATTTTGAGGACACTTAGTAGGAAAAGTAATAAACAAAAACTTTAGAACAAGCCTAAAATATTCCTACAAGAGAAAGAGGTTTGGTGATGTAATAAGCCAATTTCTTCTTAACATAGGCAATGAGAATTTTCCATAGTGAAGAGGGAGAATCTTGAAAAGAATAAGGGATGCCAAGATATCTAAAAATATCTCCATGATCAATCTATTTCCAACCAAATTTTTTTAGACAATTAGGTCAAGTAGAAATGATTATATATAACATTGGGTTTTCTACCATTGAATACTAGACCCAAATACTAGGCAAAAGGTATCTAGGAATAAGAGAGTTTATTTGAAATTATCTTCTTGCTCCAAGAGAGTAAGAAAAGAGTCATTAGCAAAGTGACCATTAACACATTATTGGGAGAACTGAGAAGAATAATACCTTTATTCTAAGAAACAACATGAGCCAAAAGGTAATCAAATCCTTCAACAATTGAGTGTAGGGGCAAGAGGTTGTCCCTACTATATGGAATATAAAATCCCAAATGAGGATTGTTGATCATTTATAATAATGTAAGAAAGAGCATCAACAAAGAGCATTTGAACCATGCATAAGAAATTAGGACCAAACACTAGGTCCTATAACAAAGCACTTATAATTGACCACTCAATTTGGTCATATGCTTTTGCAAAACAAATTTTGATAAAAACTGTTTGTTGTAATATCCCTCTTAAATCAATTCCAAATCTACAACAAATTATTTTGCTTAAATGTGAAAAGAGAGAAATCAAATATGTTGAAACTTTCATCAAAATCTTCAAAATTTCTATCAATTTTTTGCATCTAGAAATGGGATGCCTTGCTACAACAAATGCATGATTTTTACATTATATTGTTGTTATTTACAACAACAAACAACAACAACAATCATGCTGCAAATTACATCATTTATAACATCACTTAGAGACCAAAACTTCAACAAATCAACTACAACCTCACAAAATCTCGATCACTTCATACAAGTTTGAAACAATGAAAAAATACATTAAAAAGCTTCAATAATCCATGAAAAATGTTGTTAACTACAACAACACAATAAGCTCCAAACAAGGCACACCAAAATATACCATCCCAGCCAATTGTTTGATGAAATGCACACCAAAATTGATAATCTTCAAACACTAATGCAATTTTTGAGTGAAATTGCACTTGAAAATTCTTGGAACCATTGTCTTTGTGCATTTACTTCCTTGGTTTTCCAGCCTTGGATATTATTCCCACAATAGTGTTACATTGGTGGTTGTCGTTGCACCAAAAGATCGACCTATTAATGCCTGATACAATCGCTAGATTTATATAAGATCTACGGGAGGTAGTTAAGCCATGTCATGAACCCAAGCGCCGTACTGCAGCAAAGAGACCAAGGGACACACCATCTTGAAACAATCCCCCCCAGCGCAAGTGAGGGGTTTGAACCCGTGACCTTGACTCTAATACCATTTGTTGCATTGGTGGTTGTCGTTGCACCAAAAGATCGACCTGTTAATGCCTAATACAATCACAAGATTTATACAAGATCCATGAGAAGCGGTTAATCCATGTCACGAACCCAAGCGTCGTGTTGCACCAAGGAGACTAAGGGACACACCATCTTGCAACAAATAGTTTACCAACCATTGTAGGAGAGCCAAATCTTGTGAAAATAAACAAGCATCGAATGAAACCAATTTGCAAGTCAAAGTAATTAAATATCAAAAACCTCTCCTGGACCAAACTTGGGCACCCAAATCCCCATGCCCAGGAAGAATATGCCTGCATGAAAATAAAGTAACTCCCAATGCCAAGTGTAGATCCAACATTCAAACACACTTTGAAGATTTTCCAAAATTAAATTCCATTTTCTTGTGCCACTCTCTAGCCAATAACACCAACATTAGCCTTTTCCAAAAAGCCATGCCCTCCTTGGTCAATAATTAATAATTCATGAATATTTGATATTTTCCACCACAAATAATTTAATTAATTCATTCTAAGAAATCAACTTTCCCGATTTATCTGTAGGTCCAATCTTACTATATTAGGAAATTGAGCTTGCTATAATTATTAAGTGCTAAATTTAGAAAGGGGACATGACAAGTCCTCCCTCCCAAAGATTGCTTGTCCTCAAGCAAGGAGATTTGGATGGTTGAGAACTTCTGACCTTTCCCATGTTGCATCTTCATTTGGCAAATCCTTCCATTTTACCAAATGCTCAGTGATGCTTTTGTTTCGTAACTTTTTCTCTCTTGTTTCCAAAATCTTCTTAGGTATCAAAATCAAATTTCCTTCATCATCTAAAGGTGGCATCACAGGAGAAGTAACAAATTTTTTTCCCAACACCTTCTTCAAGCATGGCACATGAAAAACATTGTGTATTTTGTGACCCGATGGCAACTCCAACTCATGGGCTACTTCCCCAACTTTCCTGATGACTTTGTAAGGTCCATAAAATTTTGTTTGAGCTTTTCCACTCCACTTCTCTTCAAGGAACTTGGCTTATATGGCTGCAACCCCATAAAAACCAAGTCTCCAACCTTGAAAACTCTCTTTGTTCTCTTCTTATCTGCATACAACTTTTGTTGATTTTGAGCATGGTTCAAATTATTTTTAAGAGACCTTAGAATCGCTTGACTTTGTTGGACAAAGTCACTTGCTGCAGGAACTTTACTATCTAAAAACAATAAATCAACAAAAGAAAGAGCATCATAACTGGATAGAGAGCACGGAAAAGAGACATTCCAATGGACATGTGGTGAGATGTGACAACAATACTCTCCTATGTGTAACCATTGCACCCAAGAACCTTGCTGATTTGAAACATAGTTCCTCAAATATCCTTCTATCCACTTATTGACAATTTTTGTTTTTCCATCCGTTTGGGGATGATAGCTTGTGCTAGGTGTGAGTTTTGTGCCTGCCAAATGAAACAATTCCTTCCAAAAGGAACTAAGAAACCTATTGTCCCTATCATTAATAATGTTTCTTGGCAAACCATGTAATATGAAAATCTCTCTAAAGAATAATCTTGCTACTTGAGGTGCTTTAAATTCAGATGTGATAGGAAAGAAATGCGCCTATTTTATCAATCCATCCACCACCACAAATACACAATCTTTACCTTGGGCTTTAGGAAAACCTATGATGAAGTCCATAGAGATGCTTTCCCACTTGTGCTAAGGAATTGGAAGTGGCTGAAGTAAACCAGCTAGAAAAATCTGCTCACCCTTGTTTCATTGACAAACCATACATTCTCTAATGTGTGTGAGTATATCTTCTTTCATTCCCTTCCAAGCAAACCTCTCTCGAGCTTGCCTATATGTCTTATTGTTAGACATACATGACAACTGAGAGGGGGGGGGGAATCGGTTGTACATTGAAAACTTAAACCCTACTTAACCATCAAACTTTTATTATCATTAGAAAAATGTAAACAAATGAAACATAAACACATTCAACACCATACACAAGAGAACACCAGATGTACATGGAAAACCCTAATAAAGGAAAAATCGCAATGAGGATTAGATCACATATATATGAATAGCAACACCAAATACAATAGTCTCACTACCAGAAGGGCTCACTGCCCAAAAGAAAAGAATAGCTCACCACCAAGGGATCACTTCCCAAAGGACTCACTATCCAAAAGAAAGAAGAATAGAAGAAGATTGTTACAGAGAGATTCACTATCTCAGAGTAACATGAAAAATCCACCACTGCAACTTTGCACCATTTGCAACCTTTTTCTCAATGCCTCCAACAACTTCAGACACACTAAGAATGTAGACACCTTTTGCTCACTGCATCTGGTAGCCTTAGGTTTTTAAGATCATACTCAAATCACCACACTTGATCACATTCACGTCATTTTACACCACACCACACATCACATGCTTCTTCAACAGTTAACCTTGCTTATATATCCTCCACGACCTCAAAAACTTTCTCCATGTTGGCCACAATGAAACATATGCACCTCAAATGTGCAACCACTAAATAGGTCGAAACCAAACACTTCGGCGGTGGAAGGAAGTGAAGGTATACCACACCAAGGGTTAACTAGGACCCAAATATACATTGGCATACTCCCAAAAACAACAAACAACCTCCACAATTAGCGCTAGCATCCTAGGTCAGTCAAACCTGCACTAACACTAACAAGCGACCACATACATGACTTTATATGTCTAGAAATACCACATGGACCACATAGCAACATTCCACAACATCTAAGAATATTCCAACACCATCAGAATATTCAACAATATTTCCACAACCACCTAAAACTGAAGAACACTTTCATTATGTGCAACCAACTACACTACCACAAACAAACACCTCACTCACCAACCTTGCAAAATAGTTGAACACTATACTCCAGGGAAAGGAAGATACAAATAATATGATCACATTCCCAAATTTGAAAGATAAAAAACCTCAATGTAGAGTAGTCTCATTTCTCCTAGACAACCTTCTTCATAGGCAATGCACTATCAAACACAAATTCCATTGCCACATAATACAAAACCTGAAACTCTAGATATAACACCTTTGAACACCTTTTTTCATCACATCCAAACCCCACAAGCATATCTTCAACCATGAAGAAATTCAAAGCACAACATTGAACACACCTTTGTCACACTACACACTCTTTTATTCAAATTTTCTCAAAAGCACTTAGAAACCAAGTGAACTAGTTGCATCAACAACACCACAAACACCTGCTCAACATATCTACAACATTTGTAACACTTTCTCAATACCATAAACACTTCTCAACATGACCACACTAGAGGTTGACATCAAATCACAACACTAATTCCAACATAGTGCAAAAAATCCAATGATTTCCCTGACCATACTGGAGGTTGACATCAATAAAAACATTAAAGACAACACCAACAAATCTCCAACAATCTCCTCCTTTGTCATTGATTGCAACACCATCTCTGAAAAACCATCAATCAATAGAAGTAACTTTGCAACTCCAACACTTAGACAACCCCCCCCCCCCTCCTTACTTCAGTCTCTCCCCCTAAGTGGGACATTCCTTACACTTTTACCACTTTTTCAGACTTCACTCTCTTTCCCTTTCCTTCATGTTTCTCCCCATTACTTGAGGAGTTTTTTAGACTTCAATCTCTCCCCCCTTTGACATCAATGGAAAAGGGAAACAATCTCTCTCTTTTCCATCACCTTAAGGCTTCACTTTAGGAAACACTAGCACACTACTTTCTCTCTACTGCTCTCTCTCTCCACTTACTCCTCCTTAGGGGTACAGGATATGCTTCCCCTAACTACACCAAATAAAACACACCACCACCTGCTCCCCTTGAGAGGTAGCCTTCATCAGTCCAGGACCAAGAATGTATCTTGAAATGCTCTCCTGGACAAATGCACACCCTTATGCACCTAATTGAAAGGAGGGGTAATAACCCCTAACTTCTGTCGGAGATACTCAAATGTATCTTTTGGAAGAGCCATTGTGAAAATATTTGCAACTTGATCCTTTGTGGGCACATACTCTAGCTTCACTTCATTCTCTACAACTTTCTCTCTTAGAAAGTGATATCGGATAGAGATATGCTTTGTCCTTGAATGCATTACTGAGTTTTTTAAAATGTTGATAGCACTTGTATTATCACACAAGATAGAAATAGGTTCATTATATGTCACTCTGATATCCTTCAATGTTTGCTTCATCCATAACACCTATGTACAAAATGATGTTGCTGCAATATATTTTTCCTTTGTAGTAGATAATGATACTGGATCTTTTTTCTTACTCAACCAAGAAACCAACCTTCTTCCAAGAAAGAAAGCACCCCCCACTTGTACTTCTTTTGTCATCTGCACAACCTTCCCAATCTGCATTTGTATAAGCACTCAAAGAGAATCAATATCCCTAGGATACCATAGACCAAAGTCTGGAGTGCCCTTCAAGTATCTGAATATCCTTTTAACTTCCGTAACATGTGATTCTTTTGGATCTTCTTGAAATATTTCCACAAGACGAATTTCATGCATGATATCCAATCCAATAGTAGCAAGATATAGCAATCTACCAATCATTGATCTATACTTGCTCTAATTTGTCTTAGGAGATTCATTATTTTTGCTCAACTTGCCACTAGTAACCATGGGAGTACACACTAGTTTAGAGTCATCCATTCCAAACTTCTTCAACATTTCCTTGACATACTTTGACTGTGAAATGAAAATTCCTTTTCCTAATTGACAGATTTGTAACCCAAGGAAGAAATTCATCTCCCCAAACATTGACATCTCAAATTATTTTTGCATCTGCTCTACAAATATCTTACACATACCTTCATTTCTTCTAAAGGTTATGTCATCAACATACACAACCACAATCAGGATCTAATCTCCCTCAACCTTAAAGTAAAGATTGCTAATTGTAGTACCCTTTTTGAATCCATGTTGCAACAAGTATCTATCCAATCTTGTATACACTCTAGGAGCTTGTTTGAGTTTGTAGTGTAGGAAATTCTATACCTTTACAATTTCACACTTTGTTTAGGTCCCTTAATTTATTGGACTTAAATAAGCTTCTAATTTTCTAAATTATGCATTCCAAAGCCTTATTATTCTCGTTTTTCCGAAAGGGAAGCTGACATTTAATTAGTTCAATTAATATTTTAATCACCCTGGAATGTGAATGTCTTGGAATTTTAGTCTAGGACCCATTCGCCCAAGGGAAAATGGGTTCCCTTTAAGTCCCAAGATCCATTTTTTAAATATGTTTTTGACTGTCTTTTAATGATTCAAATTCAATATGCAATTATCGGCTTTTGGAATCTAATTTTTGGGAAATTAGATAAACACCTATAAATACATAGCCTTTTATCATTTTGAAATCTAAGCATCCAAACACACATGATCAAATATATCCAAGAGAAAATATTATTGTCAAGAGAATTCAAGAGGAGATTTATCAGTCATTTGTTGCAACAATCAAGATCCTATCATCATGTTCAAGCTTATGTGTATTCATGTCATCTTGTGAAGGCTAATATGCATTGTTGATCCTATAGCATCCAAGCATTTTCAAGTGTCCAAATTCATTAAGCAAAGAAAGTTCAAGTTCCTTGGAGTGATGTGTTTTTCTTTAGTCCTCTAAGGGAAGCCATTGAAGGTTTGGTGAGTTGTAGCAAGCAAGTATTCATTCATCATTTCCTTCTCCATTGTCATTATCTTTCTATCAAGGTTTAATTACCAAACTTGTGGTTTGACTAAGGAAAACCACCATTCAAACAAAACAAAATTTCCCTTTCTTTGTATGTGCAGATTACACGTTGAAGAATAATTAAAGATCTTGAAGAGAAGTTTTGCATTGTTGCCTAAGTTGTCATCATTGTTGTCAAGTCATGAAAATTCAATTGACAATTTTATTTCCAACTTTTTGATAGTGGGACCTATGCAAACAAAAGCTAAGATCCTACCTCTGAGGACTTCCAAAAGTATTTTGAGAAGCCCTAACTAGGACCCATTCACCCTAGGGCGAACTTGTCCTTCAAAAAATCTCAAAACCTACTTTTGGTGACTAGTACATGTGTCCTAACCCTTCTCAAATCAACTTGCAAACTATGATTTCAGTTTTTGTACTTTTAGGAATTTGCATTTCATGTTCTAGGTCTTATTGTTCATTTAGTTTGAGCATTACATATCATTTCAATTTTGTTTTAGATCTCTCCTATTGTTTTAAGGACTGATATCTAGGTCCGATTGACTCATCATTAAGGTTGACACTCACTCCTTACACCTTGAGATCTCTTTCCTAATGAAATTCCTTAGGGAAAGGTACAAATAGAGAAAATACCCGCTTATTTCTTAAGGAACCCCTTTCCCACCATTTCATAGTCCATATAATGCATTTTTTAATTTGTAGACCATATCAACATCTTCTGACAATGAAAAACCTTACGGTTGTTCAATGTAAACCTCTTCTTCTAACTCACCATTCAAAAAGGAAGACTTGACATCCATTTGATACACCTTGAAGTCTTTATGTGCTGCAAAATCCAAAAACATTCTAATGGTTTCTATTCTTGCCATTAGAGAAAAAGTTTCTTCAAAATCTATTCCTTCCACTTGTGAGTATCCCTTACACACAAGTCTAGCTTTATTAGAATTTCATGATATTGATTGATGATTATACTAAGATGACTTGGATTACATATCTAAAAGAGAAGTTAGAAGATTTTGATAAGTTCAAAGCATTTAAGGTTACGATGGAGAATGAAATCAAAAGTACAATCAAATTCCTAAGATCAGATAGAGATGGAGAGTTTACAACTGAGAAGTATGACAAATTCTATGAAGAGCATGCAATCTAGAGGTAGTTCTCTACCCCTAGAACTCTTTAACAAAATGGAGTTGCAAAAAGAAAGAACCAGATTGTATAAGTGGAAAGGACTATGCTATGTCAAGCAAATCTATCAGATATGTACAGAGAGAAGCTACACAGATAGTTGTGTATATTCTGAACAGAGTTTAGATTGGGCATAAGAAAGTGAAGACTCCATATGAGCTATGGAAGGGAATATCGACAACAGTAAAGTACCTCAAAAAATTTGGAAGCAAGTGCTACATCAAGAGAGATGAAGAGAATGTGGGTAAGTTTGATTCAAGGTCAGATAAAGCATTTTTCTTGGTTACTCTTTAAGAAGAAAAACTTACAGATGTTATAAAGATGAATTCCAAACTTGTAGTAAGAAGTAAATGTAGAGCGATTGACATGAGGTTACTTAGGATGTGATCTCAAACTATGATCATAGGGTTGCAACATATACATTGGTGGGTTTTTGGTAGGGTGGCATTGAGGAACAATGCATATTTGAGGATTTGTTTGGATTTATTTACCAAGGGGATTCATAGGAGAAATATGGAAAAATTTAGGAAGCACATTGCTAAAAAGTCAAGTCTTCTATGCTCTCAATAGTTTGATTGATTGGAAAAGTTGACAAAAAGGCTTATGTGTTTGCATTCTTACATGAATTGATTCTATTATCATTGTTATTAATGAATAGGAGCTGCCTATAAAAGTATGACTCTAATATATATAATATATAAATATTATTCATATATGTTATCATTATGTTTATAAAAAATAAAACTTGGTATGATTTTTGAATTAAGAGATATGGGTTCAAAGAAAAATATAAAAAAGTGTTTTATTTTGATATCAATATATTTTTTGAGAATGGTAGGAACTGGAAATTGCATCTTGTTGTGCAATGGGTATGATGAAGAGGTGTGGAGGGTCAATTAGGGAAAATTTTGGTCTATTTTTTAAATAAATTGATGTAGTACATGAGGTCAACTGCTAGGTGATTTAGCAAATGATGTTTTTTATAAAGCAAAGGTCTTAATGGAGAAGTGATAGCTTCAAATAAACTATTCATTCATTTACAAGGATCTAAGCATGACTAAGAAAAAACCTCAAAACCAAGAATATAATAGGGGGGAGAGGGGAGGAGGGGGGACGGGGGTAAGAGCAAGACAGAAAGGTGGGTAAGGAGATAGAGATAGAGGTGGAGATGGAGAAGGAAAGATATAGAGGAGAGAGAGGGATAAAGAGAAAGGAGAGACATACGTGTAGAGATGAAAGATATATATATATATATATATATATATATATATATATATATATAGAGAGAGAGAGAGAGAGAGAGAGAGAGAGAGAGATGGGAAGTGATATAGAGGGAGGGAGGGAGAGGGAGGGAGAGATATAGGGGTAGAGAGAGATGGAGAGATAACAATATAAAGATAGAGGGAGAAATGGAAAAATAAATATGAAGAGATTGAGATAGAGAGACAAAGAGATATAGATATAGAGGTCTAGAAAGAGGGAGAGGGAGAGATGGATGGATAGAGAGAGGGAAGTATATGTAGATATTGAGGGGAAGAGAGGATGATAGAGCTAAAGATGAAGATAAAGTGAGAGGGGTAGAGGGAGAGATAAAGATAGAAAGGGAGGGATAAAGAGGAAGAGGGAGAGGGAGAGATAGCAAGAGATATAGATGGCGAGATAGAATGAAAGAGAGATAGAGATATAAGAATATAGAGAGAGAGGTAGAGAGGGAGACAAAGAGATAGAGAAACAAAGATAATTAGAGAAAGAAAAATAGAGATAGGAGAGAGAGGGAGAGATAGATATATGAGAAGAGAGAGAGAGATAGAGATATATGGGAAGAGAAAGGGATAGAGAGGTAGAGATAGAGAGATATAGACAACTAATAGAGAGAGAGGGAGATATAGAAAGAGGGAGTGATAAGGAGAGAGGAGTGTTGCAAGTATGTTGTAGGTGTTGTCATTTATGTCAATAGTATGGAGATTGTTGGTGTTGTAGATGTTATAGATATGTTGTGTTGGTGTTGTCGATGCAATTTATTCACTTGGTTTCCAAGTTCTTTTGAGAAAATTTGAATAAAAGAGTGTGCAATGTGACAAAGGTGTGTTCAGTGTTGTGCTTTGTATTTATTCATGATTGAAGATATGCTTGTGCGGTTTGAATTTGATGATTAGAGGTGTTCAAAGGTGTTATATATAGAGTTTCGGGTTTTGGAATGTGCGGCAGTGGAAGTTGTGTTTGAAAGAGTGTTTTTCTGTGAATAATGATGCTTGGGAGAAATGAGATTGCTCTGCATTTCTCCATGTTGTTTCTTGTCTTGTGGATTTGTGAACATGTTTATAATGTTTGTATCTACTTTCCCTTGGAGTGTTGAGTACCAAGTTACTCTGCAAGCTTGGTTCATGTGTTGAAGTTCGGTGGCAATGTGTTTGGTTGCACAAATATATGTAAGAGCAAGAGAGAGAGGGGGTAAGGAAATATATAGAGAAGGGGAGAGAGGGATAAAGAGAAAGAGGAGAGACAGATGGGTAGAGATGGAAGAGATAAATATATAGAGATGGAGAGATAGAAAGATAAAGATAGAGATGGGAAGTGATATAGAGGGAGGGAGAGAGAGGGAGAGATAACAATATAAAGATAGAGGGAGAAATGGAAGAATAAATATGGATAGGTTGAGCTAGAGAGAAAGAGATATAGATATAGAGGTCTAGAAAGAGGGAGAGGGAGAGAGATGGATGGATAGAAAGAGGGAGGCATGTGTAGATATAGAGGGGAAGAGAGGAAGATAGAGCTAAAAATGAACATAAATCGAGAGAGGTAGAGGGAGAGATAAAGAGGAAGAGGGAGATGGAGAGATAGTAAGAGATATAAATGGTGAGATAGAGTGATAGAGAGATAGAGATATGAGAATATATAGAGAGAGGGGGAGAGGGAGACAAAGAGATAGAGAAACAAAGATAATTAGAGATAGACAAATAGAGATAGGGGAGATAGAGGGAGAGATAGATATATGAGAAGAGAAAGAGAGAGATAGAGATATATGGGAGTGTTTGTGTGAGAGAGATATATGGAGATCTAGAGATAAAGATGGAGAGAGATATAAATAGATAGAGAGGGAGGAAACACATGAAAGAAATAGAGAGAATAGAGGTGAAGCAGAGATATAGAAAGAGGGAGTGATAAGGAGAGAGGGAGAGAGGAGTGTTGCAAGTATGTTGTAGGTGTTTTCATTGATGTCAACAATATGGAGATTGTTGCTATTGTAGATGGGGATATTGTTGGTGTTGTAGATATGTTGTGTTGGTGTTGCCAATGCAGCTAGTTCACTTGGTTTCCAAGTGCTTTTGAGAAAATTTGAATAAAAAAGTGTGTAGTGTGACAAAGGTGTGTTCAGTGTTGTGATCTGCATTTCTTCATGATTGAAGATATGCTTGTACATTTTGAATGTGATGATTAGAGGTTTTCATAGGTGTTATATCTAGAGTTTCAGGTTCTAGATCGTTCGACAGTGGAAGTCGTGTTTGACAAAGTGCTTTCCTGTGAAGAAGGTTATTTGGGAGAAATGAGATTGTTCAACATTTCTCTATGTTGTTGTTTCCTATCTTACGAATTTTGGAACGTTCTTATAATGTATGCATCTACTTTCCCTTGGAGTGTTGAGTATTGAGTTGCTCCACAAGCTTGGTTCATGTATTGAAGTTTAGTGGCAGTGTGTCTAGTTGCACAAAATGAATGTGTTCATCAATTTTAAGTGGTTGTGGCGGTGGTGTTGGATATTATGATGACGTGGAATATTCTAGAATGTTGTGGAGTTTTCTATGTGGTCTGTGTGATGTTTTCAGACCTAGAGAGGTGTGTATGTGGTCACTTGTTAATTGTTAGTGCAGGTTTAGCTGACCTAGTGTGCTAGCACTAATTGTAAAGGTTGTTTGTTGTTTGTGGATGTGATGAGTAGCATGTTGATATAGATTTGGGTCCTAGTTAACCCTTGGCATAGTCTTCCTCCACTTCTTTCCGTTGCAGAGGTGTATGTTGTTGACCTACTTAGTGGATGCATGTTTGAGGTGCATGTGTTTCATTGAGGCCAACCTAATTGAGATTGTTTAGGTCATGGATGGTATAAATGTAAGGTGAGTTGTTCGAGATGTTGTAAGGGGTGCGAATGATGCAAATGTGATTAAGTGTGGTGATTTGAGTGCGAGATTAAATTCCTATGACTCCAAATGCAGTGAGCAGAAGGTATCTACATTTTTAGTGTGCTTGAAGTTGTTTGAGGCAATAAGCCAAAGGTTACATATGGTGAAAATTTGCAATGGTGGTTTTTTCCTATTGCTCCGAGATAGTGAATCTCTTTGTAACAGTCTCTTCTATTCTTCTTTCTTCTAGGTAGTGAGCCACCTGGTAGTGATCCTTTCTTATTTTCTAGGAAATGACCCCTTGGAAATGAGACTAATTGTATTTGGTGTTGTTATTCATATATATGTGAGCTAGTCCTCACCGTGGTTTTTCCTTGCTTAGGGTTTTCCACGTAAATTTGTTGTTCTCTTGTGTATGGTTGTGTTTGCATTTTTGTTTCACATGTTTACATTCTACTAATGCTTAATGAGGGTTTAAATTTTGAAAAGGGTTTGAAAGTTAGTGAGGGATTGAATGTTTTAATGTACAACTAATTCACACCCCTCTTAGTTGTCTTGTGCATATAACAATTGGTATCAGAGTTGTTGTTCCTTGGAGAAAGCTTAATCGCTTGAGGTAGATCCAGATGACACACATGAAGGGTTTCAATGCTCCTATGTTTGATGGAATGAATTATGCTTACTGGAAAGCTAGGATGGAATCCTTTCTAGTCTCTCTTGGATTTGGAGTCTAGAAATCAGTTGAAAAAGGATATACTATAGCTTCTAAAGGCATGACAAGTGATGATGAGATCAAGGAATGTGAGAAGAATGGAAAATCAAGGAATGCTATCTTAAGTGGTCTTTTTGACTCTGAACTTGGAACAGTGATAAGTATGAAAATTGTAAAAGAGATCTGGACAAATTTGGAGAGTATTTATGAAGGAGATGATAAAGTCAAAGTTGAATTTGAAACCCTAAGGATGTTTGAAGATGAAGATATTACAACCTACATGCTCAGAGTGGATGAAGTTGTTTTAGTGCCATCAATGGTCTTGGTGGTAAGTTGGAAGAAAGTGAGGTTGTGAAAAAAGTTTTGAGAACTCTTCCTAAAACTTATAGCTCTAAATTTTTAGTTATTGAGGAAGCTCAGTATTTAGATCAATCCTCTAAAGATCAGATGTTTGGTGCTTTAATTTCTTATGAATTGAGAGAGTTTGGTCAAGATGCTACAAAGAAAGAAACTTCCTTTAAAGTCAACAAGGTAGAGAAGGATGCTGAATCAATTATGGATGATCTTGATGAGGTGGAAGAATTTTTTTTGAGATTGAGAAAGGGCACTGGAAAATACAGAGGTAAATTACCATTTAATTGTTTCAATTGTGGAAAGATAGGTCATTATGCTCTAAATATCCAATCAAAGTTGCAAATGACAAACATAAGGATCATAAACGTAAATTTGTCAAGCAGAGTTATTATGTTGAAAAACACAATGGTGTATCTGATGATGAGGAATTAGACTATCCCGATGAAGATAGTGATGAATGCTTGTTCATGGCTCTAAATGTTGGAACTAATTCTACCAATTCTAAAAGATGTATGAAGGAAAGTGCTTCAGAAATATGTCATTTAACATTGAAGGAAATATGGTGATTGCTTTTCATGCAAGAGAGGAAATAAACTATTGGATAATTGACAATGGATGCTCAAATCATATGACAGGTAATAAGAGTAAATTTGTTAAACTTCAAAATTATGATGATGGTCTTGTTAAGTTTGGTGATGAGACATCTACTAAGATATGTGGAAAAGGTTCAATTAATTTTTATGGAAAGCATAAAACAAATGATGTTCTTTTTGGAAAGGGTCTCTAGCATAATCTTCTCAATGTAAGACAGATGTGCAGTAAAGGATACAATTTGGTGTTTCAGGATGATGGTTGTGAAATCAGAAAAGGAAGATCTAGAACTTTGGTTGGTGCAAGGACAAGGACATAAGGTAATGTTTATTAGCTCAAAGGTAGTGGTGCTAAGTAATTTATGTCTCAAATCAATGAAAGTTAGCAATGGTATAGAAGAATTGGTCACATCAATTTTGATAGCCTAGCAAAGATTAGTTCTATTGATGTTGTGAGAGATCTTCCAAGAATTACAAAGCCTATCAATGCAATCTCTAAAGAATGTTAGTTTGGAAAGCAAACAAATAAGAGGTTCAAGACTAAATAATATTCTACCGCAGGTCCTTTAGAGTTAGTGCATACAAACCTATGTGGGCCTAACAAAATAAGAAGCTCATGGTGACAGGTATTTTATGTTGTTGATTGATGATTATTCCTAGAATGAATTGGATGACATTTCTCAAAAAAAAATCAGAAGCTTTAAATAAGTTTAAAGCTTTCAAATCTATAGTTGAGAATGAAATGAATTTGAAAATCAAGTGCTTGAGTTTTGACAGAGGTGGTGAGTTCACCTCCAATGAGTTTAACAACTTTTGTGAAGATCATGGAATAAAGAGACATTTTTCAGCTCCTAGGACTCCTCAACAAAATGGAGTTGTGGAGAGGAAGAATAGAACAATTCAAGAAGCAACAAGGACTAGGATGAAGGAAGAAAATCTACCGGATGTCTACTGTAGAGAAGTTATTCATGCTGTAGTGTACATACTTAACAGAGGTCAAGCAAAGTGAATAGTTCAAAGACTCCCTATGGGCTATGGTATGGTAAACCTCCGTCTGTAAAATATTTTAGAGTGTTTGGAAGTAAATGCTATATCAAAAGAGATGAAAACTTAGGAAAGTTTGATGCAAGATTTGATGAAGGAATCTTCCTTGGATACTCTACAAGAAGCAAAGCATATCGGTGCTATAATAAAAGGTTGAAGAAGATTGTTGAAAGTGCAAGTGTCAAATTGGATGAAAAACCACATCATAGTTCTATATTGATAGAAGGATATGAATATGATAAACCCCCTTATAGTGAAGAAGAAAATAATGAAGATAAGGAGATGACAATTGAAGAGGAAGAAGCTCCGAAAAATATCCCTAAGACTCCTAAGTATGTGCAGAAGAATCACTCTGAAGATCAGATCATTGGAGATAAGAGAAAAGGTGTGCTAACAAGGAGAAAAGTTGCTTTAACAAAAGATCATGTAAACTTTTGTTTACTTTCAGAGGTAGAACCTAAAACAGTGAGTGAAGCATGCAAAAATGAGGATTGAATCAAGGCTATGAAAGAAGAGTTGAAATAGATTGAGAAGAATCAGACTTGGGAATTGGCCTCAAGACCAACAAATAAAAATGTGATAGGAACTAAGTGGGTTTTCAAGAACAAGTTGAATGAGGATGGAATTTTTTTTAGAAATAAGGCTAGAATTGTGTGTAAGGACTACTCACAAGTGGAAGGAATAGATTTTGAAGAATTTTTCTCTGGTGGCAAGGATGGAAGCCATTAATTTTTTTTTGCTTTTGCGACACATAAAGACTTCAAGGTACATCGGATGTATGCCAATTTTGCATTCTTAAATGGCGAGTTAGAAGAAGTGTACATTGACCAACCAAAAGGTTTTTAGTTATTAGATGATGCTAATATGGTCTACAAGTTGAATAAGGCATTGTATGGACTCAAACAAGCTCCTAGAGCTTGGTATGCAAGGTTGGATAAGTACTTGTTGCAACAAGGATTAAAAAAAGCTACTACAGATAGCAACCTTTACTTCAAGGTTGAGGGAGAACAAATCTTGATTGTGGTAGTGTATGTTGATGACATAATCTTTGGAGGAAATGAAGGCATGTGCAAGAAGTTTGTAGATGAGATGCAAAAAGAGTTTGAGATGTTAATGTGTGGGGAGATTAATTTCTTCCTTAGATTACAAATCAATTAATCAAAAAAATTATTTTTTCATTTCACAGTCAAAGTATGTCAAGGAAATGTTGAAGAAGTTTGGAATGGAGGATTTTAAACCAGTGTGTACTCCTATGGTTACTAATTGTAATTTGAGAAAAATGATGAATCTCCTAAGGCTGATTAGAGAAAGTACATATCAATGATTGGACTGTTATACCTAACTACTAGTAGACTAGATATCATGTATGTAGTTTGCCTCATGGAAAGATTTCAAGAATACCCCAAAGAGTCACATGTTGCAACAGTTAAAAGGGTATTTAGATACTTGAAAGGCACTCCAGACTTTGGTTTATGGTACCCTAGGGATACTGATTTCTTCTTGAGTGCATATACAAATGCATATTGGGCAGGTTGTACAAATGATAGAAGAAGCACAAGTGGAGGTGCTTTCTTTCTTAGAAGCAGGTTGGTTTCTTGGTTGAGTAAGAAGTAGGTTTCAGTGTCATTATCCACTGCAGAGGCAGAATATATTGCAACAACATCATGTTGTACACAGGTGTTATGGATGGAGCCAACATTGAAGGATATCAGAGTATCATATGATTAACCTATCTCTATCTTGTGTGATAATACAAGTGCTATCAATATTTCAAAGAACCCTATAATGCATTCAAGAATAAAACATATCTCTATCTGGTATCACTTTCTAAGAGAAAAACTTGTAGAGAATGAGGTGAAGTTGGAGTATGTGCCTAAAAAGGATTAAGTTGCAGATATTTTTACAAAGGCTCTTCCTAAGGATATAGTTGAGTATCTCCAAAAACATTTAGGGGTTATTGTCCCTCCTTTCAACTAGATGCATAAGTGGTGCATCTGTCCAGGAAAGCATTTTGAGATGCATTTTTGGTCTTGGACTAATGAAGGCTACCTCTCAAGGGGAGAAGGTAGTGGTGTGTTTTTGGTTGGTGTAGTCAGGGAGAGCGTATCTTGTGTCCCTAAGGGAGAGTAAGTAGAAGAGAGCGCAATAATGAGAATTGTATGGAGAAGAGTAGTGGAGTGAGAGCAGTTGCTTGCTAGTGTTGTCTAAAGAGAATTGTGCAAGTGTTGTCAAAGGGAAAGATGTTTCCCTTTACCATTAATGTCAAAGGGGGAGAGTATGATCTGAAAAACACAGGGGGAGAGTACTATTTGAAGAACTCCTCAAGAAAGGGGGAAATAATAGAAAAGGGGAGAGACTGTTGTATGAAGAATAGAGGTAAAGGGAGAGAGTGAAGTGTACCCTAGTAAGGGGAGTGTTTCCTAATGCAGAGTTGTTTTTTTTGTTGATGTTTTTTCAGAGCTGGTGTTGCCATCAATGATAAAGGGGGAGATTGTTGCAAATATGTTGCAGGTGTTGTCATTGATGTCAACAGTATGGAGATTGTTGGTATTGTAGATGGGGAGATTGTTGGTATTGCAGATGTTGTAGATATGTTGTGTTTTTGTTGTCGATGTAGTTGGTTCACTTGATTTCCAAGTGCTTTTGAGAAAATGTAAATAAAAGAGTGCAGTGTGACAAAGGTGTGTTTAGTGTTGTGCTCTGCATTTCTTCATGATTGAAGATATGATTGTGCAATTTGAATGTGATGATTAGAGGTGTTCAGATGTGTTATATCTAGAGTTTTAGGTTCTGGATCATGCAACAGTGAAAGTTGTGTTTGACAGAGTGTTTTCCTGTGAAGAAGGTTGTTTGGGAGAAATAAGTTTGCTCCTCATTTCTTCGAGTTGTTGTTACCTATCTTGCATATTTGGGAACATGCTTATAATGTTTTTATCTACTTTCCATTGGAGTGTTGAGTATAGAGTTGCTCTGCAAGCTTGGTTCATGTGTTGAAGTTCAATGGTAGTGTGTCTAGTTGCATATAATGAATGTATTCACCAGTTTCAGGTGGTTGTGGTAGTGGTGTTGGATATTATGATGATGTGGAATATTCTAGAATATTGCGGAGTGTTGCTATGTGGTCCACATGGTTTTTTCAGACTTGGAAAGGTGTGTATGTGGTCACTTGTTAAGTGTTAATGCAGGTTTGGCTGACCTAGTATGCTAGCACTAATTGCAGAGGCTATTTTTTGTTTGTGGATGTAATGAGTAGTGTGTTGATATAGATTTGGGTCCCTTGGCATGGTCTACCTTCACTTCTTTCCACAAAAAAGGTGTTTGGTTTCAACCTACTTAGAGGATGCACATTTGAGGTGCATACGTTTCATTGAGGTTGACCTAATTGAGATTATCTAGGTCATAGATTGTATAAATGCAAGGTGAGTTGTTGGAGATGTTGTAAGGGATGTGAATGATGCAAATGTGATTTAAGTGTAGTGATATGAGTGTGAGCTTAAATGCCTATGACTCTGGATATAGTGAGTAGAAGGTGTCTACATTTTTAGTGTGCTTGAAGTTGCTAGAGGCAGTGAGCCAAAGGTTGTAGATGGTGCAAAGTTGCAGTGGTGGATTTTTCCTATTTCTCTAAGATAGTGAATCTCTTTGTAACAATATTTTCTATTATTCTTTCTTCTGGGTAGTGAGCCACTCGGTAGTGAGCCTTTCTTCTTATTTCTGGGCAGTGAGCCCTTGGCAATGAACCTAATTATATTCGGTGTTGTTATTCATTTACATGTGAGCTAATCTACACTGTGGTTTTTCCCTGCTTAGGGTTTTCTATGCAAATTTGGTGTTCTCTTGTGTATGGTTGTGTTTGCATTGTTGTTTCACATGTTTACATTCTGCTAATGCTTAATGAGGGTTTAAAATTTGATAAGGATTTGAAAGTTAATGATGGATTGAATGTTTTAATGTACAATTGTTTCACCCCCCCTTCAGTTATCCTGTGCATCTAATAAGGAGTTATACAAATTGAAAGATGGAGAGATAGAGAGATACATATAGTGGGAAAAATAGAGGGGGAAGAGAGAGAGAGAGAGAGAGAGAGAGAGAGAGAGAGAGAGAGAGAGAGAGAGAGAGAGAGAGAGAGAGTAGATATTTCACATCTTTCATATATGCATTTCTTAGTGAATGTGGTTGTCAAGGGGCACCGTATATGCTCCAACAAAGGTATCAATGGATAAGTGATAACTTCAAATCAACTATGCATTCACTTATAGGGATGCAAACATGATTGAAATAGAACCTCTGAATTAGGAATATAATTAGGCTCCATTACTAATAGGCTCATGTTATGTATGCAATAGGAAGAGAGGTGAGGAGAGGGAGAGATAGTGATAGAAAGAGGGAGAGATAGAAGGGGGAAGAGCGAGAGAGAGAGAGAGGGGTAAGGAGATAGAGATAGAGTTAGAGATGGAGATGGAGAGGAACATTTATTTGTTAAAAGAATAATTGTTCCTAGAGCCCATTGTGCATCAAGTAGCAAAAATATATTAATGAGCATAGGAATTCATTGCACGATAAAGTGGCACTCAATGATCTTTGAAAGGCCAATAAACCCTAATTGTATGTAATTATGTTTTTCTATCTATTTTCATAAAGAGACCCTTCTAAAAGGTATCTCGATTCCACTTTTATATGGTTGGGAATTAGAGATCTTTTCAAGTGGGCCTAATCTATCTTTCTTCTTGTGCTTTCCTTGTGTTAATTATTTGTTATTTAAATTGGTTTGTAATATATTTCAAATATATTTGTAATATTCAAAGGTTTTATGAAATTAGTTGTATTTAAATAGTAAGAATGATGATCTATTATGTATTATATTATTTATCAAAGTTTGACTTTTTGCTATGATTGATCTTTATTTGACCCCTAATAATTTTGATGGATTGGATCATAATATTTAATCTAATATATAAAAATAAAAATACATAATCCAAATATTTTTCATACATATAAAATAATTATATTTATTTATATACCATTATTTTTCTCTTGATTAAATATATTAGTTGTTTATATTTAGTTAAAATATTAATTTTAGAAAATAAAAACATTTGAAAATTAAATAATTAAAATCACATTAAAAACTAAAGAGTTTCATTACAATGTAATGAAGGTAAAATTATGATTTATACTATAAGTTAGATTTCCATCCTTCATTTCCTTAAAAATAATTATAATTTAAAAAGGAATGTAAGAGCATGTAGATATTTGATCTCCAAAAAAATATATTTTAGTGATTTTATCTCTTGATCACCTTAGTGAAGTCATCATTTAGAGCATGTAGATATTTGATCTCAAAAAAAATATTTTTTTAGTGATTTTATCTCTTGATCACCTTAGTGAAGTCGTCATTTCTATATTGATCCCGTAAGACATGTTCTTGCATGAGATTCTATGGATCTTTTTTTTGTTTTTTTTTACTTTAAGACATGCATTAGCAATTTAAAAAAAAAACATTAACAATATTATCAAGTTGAACCATTTATAATTAATTTAAATAGAACGTAGATATAATATCCATAATATATTTATTAGTAAAAAAACAAATTTTAGAAGACAATTGAAACAATAAAAGAATGAAGAATTAAAATAAAAGTAAAACTATGATTTATACAAAAAGGTAGATTTTTATCCTTTGTTTCTTTAAAAGTGATGATAACTTAAAAAGGAATGTAAGAGTATGTAGAGATTCCATAGATTTTATTTTATGTTAGATTTATGCATTAGCAATAGAATCAATTTTTTTTAGCAATACTATAAGTTAAGCTTCAATCTAAATAGAAAGTAGATGTAATGATCATGATATATTAACTAATAACTTAAAAATATATAATTCATTAATTTTAGAGAGAAAATTCCTTAAAATGAACAATTAAAACAATACTATAAAATAAATAATTTCAAATTTCAAATGATTTTTAATAAGCTATATATTTATCCTTTGTTTCATTAAAAAAAAAAAACTTAAAAATGAATGGAAGAGCATTTAGAGATTTTATTTTAAAAAAACAAGCTTTTTAAAGTAATGATATTATCTCTTTGACTCGTGAGAAAATATAACTTACTCGCCTTCAAAGGGCTTGCATCCATCAAATCAAAATACGAATGGGCTCCACCATTGGCTACTCGTCTGACTCCACTTGGGGTCTCAATAACTGTGGCCTGATGCTCAGCTTGGCAATTCTTGACTACTGCATATGCTTGATGAAAATTACATGCATTACCCATCATTTGCTCAAAATTTGTTGCGTTGTCCTCCAATAGCAAAACCCTAGGGGTACTCTCTAGCAAAATGCCCAACTTCACCACAAACAAAGCAAGAACCTCTTGCTTGCACCTGTGTTGATTGAGCCTTACCAAATTGTTATCCACCAATTCCAATAGAATTGTTATTCCCTCTGCGGAAGGACTGTTGTGATTGTGTCAAGGTGGCACCTTGTACCATAGAATGTTGATCATTACAAGGACCTTGTGGTCACCATGCTCTAGAGTGGTCACCTTGAAAAATATTGCTGAGGTCCAATCCTTTGGTGGTGGTGGTGTTGCTGTGGTGGCCTAGATGGTCCTATAGGGGGTCTAAATCCTCCTTTCGAAGGAAAGGGAGGTCGACGAAAGCCCTATAATTATGTAGAGATTTGATTTCTAAAAAAATAGCTTTTTAAAGTAGTCTATAAAAGTAAATATATATATATATATTTAAATATGCATATATATATTTAAATATTAAAAAATATATTTTAATATTATTTATATAAATACACTTATCTTTAAAAACAAAATATGTTGGATATATTCAAAGATATGAAATTTATAATTTAAGTAGAATAAATGTCTAAAAATAATCTCTTTGGTTTAAATTAATTTTTTTAAACATAGATATTAGCTAATGTCCTAATATATTCAATTGAATAAATCCTTGATTGTAAGAGTTAATATGTGAAAGAGAAATGAATTATTATGGTAGGAAACTCACATGTTGAGGAGTGCACAAAGCTAACTTGATAAGTTGGATCAAACATGATTGAACACATGATTTTGAAAAATCATTTGTGATATAAGATGAAGATAATATTGTGACCTTCAAAATTGAAAATCAGGCATATATTCTATTAAGAAAACTACTACCATACTATATTATAAACTTTTGCTTAAACAATATAATCAATGTGCTTTGCCCAACATATATCTTGAATTAAGTTGCTATTTTGTTAAGAAAATATAGAATTATATAGGGGAGCGGACCCATTAATTGTGCATCCTAACTTCGTTTGTGCATTCACAGCATGTTTTATTGAGCGCTGATGTGGAATCACATGATTGGTTGCTTTTTAGATCAAAGGAATACATTTTGTTTAATTATGGGTAGTCATCATCAACACTGACAACTTTAAAGTCACAACTATTGATCCAACATTAATAAAAATATTGAACATTATATAAACAACTACCATCACAACTATTGAAACATGCTGAGATACTGGGTCCTCTCCCCCAACTTGCATGGTTTCTCTTACCCCCAATATTGAATCACAATTTTCATGGTAAGAATTGATCGCATTAAAAGGACCTCCAGAGCATCTCTAATTGCTGTCCCTCTTCTTGATTTTTGGTTGATTTAGTTTCTCTGCCTAAATCTCTTGCAGGAGTTTGAATTTTTTCCTTTGAATTTGAATCTGTCATTCCGGGGTCGTGAGGATTCTCTTAATTCCGTATTGATTCTTATTACTTTTGGAAGTAAAGATCATTTTGTCTATCGATTTGGTTGGGTTACCTCTCGATCGCGACTCTTATCGACTTGAGACTGCACAAAATTAGACATTCGAGGTGGAAACCCAATTGCCACTGTCAATTAAATTACCCTTTTTCCCTTATTTTAATAAAAGGGTTAGCTATATAGTTTTTTAAGTCTTTCGACTTTCTCAAAGATTTCTTGGGAGTTTCTCCGTGGAGTTAATCGCTTGACAGCCCTCATTGTCTACAAACATTTTAATGGTAGTAGGCCTCTGACGTTCTGGAATGAAAACTGGTTTAGAGAATTGTGATGCAAGAAGTGACCGTGTTGGTGGAGCAGGTGGCATCTGAATGGTAATTGCATATAGTTTAGCACTTCTCCCATATAGTTGGTGGAGCAGGTGGCATTTGAATGGTAATTGCATATAGTCCAGCACTTCTCCCATAAATCTGTATTTAAAAAAAAAAGGGTAATTTTCTCTGAAAGTGGTCAACTTAGTTCCAGTAGGTTACCCACACATGCAAAAGAATTATATTCCTTAACATCGGTTAGTGCAGAAACTGCCACAAATTCTCGAGTCATGTTCGTGGCCCCTTAAAGGTAGTTTTCATGTCAAAATTCTGGCGGAAGTGTATATACGGATCCATCCTGGTAAGCATGCTAAGGTTCTCTATATTTTGATGAAAACCAGCAGTGCACTTCTTGCTGTAAAGATCAACACTATTTTTTGCGGAAGAACATTCGTTCTTTCAAAAACCCTAACTGCATTGTCATAAAGCTGACGTCAAATAAAACCTTTCAAACCCACCAACAATTCAAAGCCAGCTTTGGGCGGATTAAAAGTTCTAGAAGGTTTCGTATAAACAGTTCAACATTCAAACCCTGGAACTTGCATATTAGTACGTGGGAGATCCGCTATGCAATATCCTCGAAAACACTAGGAACGCATGTGTTCCTTGCCTGTTGCTAGCTGTAAATAGCTTCAGACAGCACGTGCTCTTTCTGCCCCAAAACACTCCCTTCTACCTTGAAACACTCCCCCTATACGAACACAGTTGTCCAAGAGAAGAATTCTCGCGTCTAATTAACTTAATGTAAATAGCTTTAGATACAAAATCTCTAACCAAAACTGTTGCATCTGTGAAGAAACTAGGAAAATCTGCAAAATCTGGTTGAAGAATAGTTAACTTGCTCACTCAGAAACCTCTCAGTTTTCAGCACTATAATTACAAATGATAGAATTCTGTACCCATGTAAACAGACATAAGGTAAAGATGATTAAAATAATGAAAATCAATTCTTACACTGGAAAGTAAACAGACTGCAATATGTTTAGAACAAACATTGGTAGCAAGCAAGAAAATAATAGCTTACACATTTTTAGTCGGACATACAAACTATCTTATCAAGGAGGCATAATGCAAGCATATAGAAATATATCTACTATCAGAATCACCAATTTATCCGATATCCAAAAACACATTCAACGCCATCATCAAGGATCATATCACAATTCTATTTAGAGCTCAAACTTCATTCCTGAATTATAAAAAATATACAACCTAAGGACGTCATGCTTAAGAATGCCAATGCAAAGAAACGTAAGTACTAAATTATAAAAAATTATTCGTCATATGATATTCAGTAGGCCTAGTAGTCAATGTCTTCGATGCCAATCACTTTGTGAAGCCCAAAATACCTTCACAGAAATGTTTCCCAACATTTCCTGCAGAGTTATCACCTTGCATGAGAATTGCTCTATCAGATATCCACCTGGATTGCCATCCATGCTCTAAAGAAATTACGAGTGTCAGCCAATTCGGTAGATAACCTTTTCAATGTCTAAAACTTCAAATTTACCCCCACCCCTATCGACAAGAAGTTTCAAGTTGCAATGATGCTGCCTGTGCAGTGCTACCCTTCAGGACTCGGGAAGGACAGCTCTTTTATACAGCAAGATTACTACAGTGTTTCAACAAGGAAGAGCTCCATTATCATTTTTAAAATTACCCATGAATCTAATGATAAGCTGTTGGTTTACCAATTTGAATTGCAAATTGGTCAACTGGTCCACAATCTGTTCCAAAACCTCATGTTCTTCCTTCGGATATGCTGAAAAAGAACAAACTCCGAACTGTCGTCGCGCTGAGCAAGCGGGATTTGTCATTGATAAGCATTAAATTTCAACATTAGAAGTGAAGACACTTTAAGTCCTCTCTTGATTCTTTGCAAATTGTTAATAACTTAATATCTATACTAGTTATTAATAATTGATTAAAAAGGCATAGAACTCTTTTTTTAATATAATAACAAACTAATTTATTTTACTTTAGAGATATTATATTTACTATATATTTAAAATTCTTGGTGTCTTTACTTTATTTTATTTACTTCAGAATTATTTTAAAATTTTGGTGTCTTTATATTTAAAAAATTAAAAATAGACTCCAAATAAATTTTGTGAAGATGGTTACACCATAACACTCACACCTTACTGCCACCATAGATTTTGCCTCTTAATATAACCCAAAAAAACAGTATAATAATGGCAAATTCTCTTACCTGGCCATATTTAGATTTTACAATAGAAGAACAGTATAAGAATATTACCAAGCACTTAGAAAGAAAGTCAAGCAGCGGCCATCCTCTATTACAACAGTGTCATTTACTATTAAATGCCAATTCAAAGAATCTACCAAAGATTGAACAACCAAGACATCAACTTCTCCAACGGAAGTATTTTATTTCACATCAGAGGCAACACATTTTGATAATATACTGCAGTATCAAAACCACACAGAGCAACTGATGCTGATATATAGATATCAAATATTAAGCAGCTTCTTATATTTACACAACATGGTGGCCTACCAATATAAAGATATTCCTCATGAAAAGACGAATTACTACAGAAATGCCAAAGTAATCCACGGTTAGATATTAAATGAAAATAGAAGCTCTTAAAAAGATATCATATATCAACAATAGAAGTTGATAGGCAATTCATGTCTCTATGTATTGTTTAAAGTTTGAAGCTTTCTAACAGAAAGGATTTTTGCATTATTGCCGTAATCATTCAGGCATGATTACCAACAGTAAAATTTCTTACAGCCATTCCCCAAGGACAGATTAACCCCTGGCCTTAAGCTCTGCAAGGCGTCGACTCAAATCATCCTCTTCGACTTTCTCCTGCTTGGCAGGAATTGCATGACCAGCTGCCTGAGGTAGGCCAACAGACACCTCAAGCCCATAATCATCAGCTACCTGTTGCATTAAGGTGCTGACTTGATCCTCTGGAGTGGAAAGAGAAGTGCTACCAGCCATAGCATTCTCGACAAATTGTGAGTGCACCTCCATGTTCACAAACTGTGATTCGAATTGATCCATTGTTTCAGACATCTTTTGAAGATTATTGCTTGCAAGGGCAGTATCTAATGACCTTACAATTGATGTCATAGACTTGTTGATTGTCATCATTTTGGCCTGGGTATCAAGCTTGGAAACCACTGCATCCAAACGAGAGGCCAAGCGCATGTAGTTTAACTGTTCATTACGTTTTCTAATGGAGTTCTCTGCGTAAATACGAGCTCCATCCATGTTTCCTTTCTCTATGGCTTTCTTAACTTTGAGTTTCTCAGCTTTTTCTTCCTTTTCACACTTTCTGGCCTGCCTTTGCAGGCTCTTGGAGGTAAATTTGAGCTGAAAGATCTGATCCATCAACCTCTCAGTGTTCCCCATTGATTTCCTAGATCCGAAACCCTAAATTGAATGACTTGAGCCCTGAAAAACAGATTCCTGCAGTGCCACAAGCCTTTATTTTTCAAACACACAAAATATAATCTCAAAAAGTTCACAAAAACTCCTACGGAAACACAAAAGAACGCTTTAAAGCACAGATCTTGGCAGTACCTAAATACCGAAATACCAAATACAAAAATAGAAAGCCTTAAAATTCAAGATATGCACAAAAAGCTCAGAAACACAGTCAATTAATTTCCCAAGCTCAAATTACTCATAAGCGCAATAGCTCTATGACTTTGAGTTGGCATCACATGTTAGTTCACAATAAGATATTCTCCATTGTCTTATAATTAGGATAAATATAAAAGGCACTGAATTTTATAACTTACAAAAATCCAAATCTCTCTGTTGATAAAATAAACTCCCTAACAAAGCAAAAGAATAATATTATAAATAAATTTCAGAAGTATCTTTCTAAACTCTTAAAATTTAATAGACTATTTCACAATCACAAAAACAAAAAAACTCCACATCTCCTATGATTTTCCGAGTACCAAGTTAAAATTATTTAAACCCACATAGATTCCATAAAACTTGCATCAAATAAAGGATGAATAAATGTAGATTAAGTTCAAAATGTACAACCGACTAAATAAGATTTAACTGTAAATGTCAATTTTTGAAACCTAAAAACACAAATTTCTGTAAATTTGATGATAAATCTTTACAAATCGAATAGACTTCTAAGAAAAACGAAGCATAGCTTTAAAAAAATAGACCCAACTATACCCAGCTTCAGCTTTCTCACCCTCAATTATTCCAAATCTCAAATTCTATAAATTAGCCAGCAATTATGCAGTCTGAAACAAACACCCCTCCAATGCCCAAGATCAAATTACACAAACCCACATACGATATTTTCAATCTATTATTATTTTTACTCACTAACTATTTTCTAACAGCAATATCATAAACTGAACTTACCAATGAACAAATTAATTTTTTTAACTAGAAAACTTAATCAACATTTCCAAAATTTTAAGACATTTAAAAAATTGAAATTAAAAAAATCATTTCCTAAATTTTCCCCAAAAACCCACATCAATTCCACAGAATTCGCATCACATATTAATGCCTAACACGAAATTGTCTAATGTATTTTACGCAGCTACAGAAAATAACATTTCAAACACACAAATCCAGATCTCTAAATCATCAGTAAATCGCTAAAACAAAGCCGAAAACCTACAAATCCCAGCAGTACCCATCTGCAGTTCTTAAACTCACAAACTCGAAACCTTAAAATTCAACGATTCTTCAGAAAATTCACAACGAAAACCCTAAAACACAAACCTCGGCAGTACAAAACTTAAAATCACTCAAAACCGCAACAATTCCATTCAATTTGCATCATTTTTAAACAATTTTCCACTCCTTTTTTCCTCTGAATTCAGATAGAAGCAAAAGCACAAACTATTGGAAAACAAATTGAATTAAAGAGCTAGAAACAAATAGGGAATTAGACTTACCTGGTTATTTAGATGTTGTTAAGAATATATCGATTGCCCAAATGACTACAATTGTTTCTTCAGGCAAAATAAATCCAATGGTTTCCAATGTTTGATCTGCTAAAATTGTCTCCAAAAGAGAGACTTCTTCTTCCTTTCCTTTTGCTTTGTGACTTGTGCAACGCACTAGGGTCATATGAAAGAATCTATTTTACGCGTCCTCTTGATAACTTTTATTTTTATTTTTATTTTTATAAATGATTTATTATATATATTTATTTATATAGAGTGGGGTCCTTAACAACCTATAAATAGAAAAGTAGGGGAGAGGACCAAGTAGTCGTGCGGGGTCTAATAGTCGTGCAGTCCATCATGATTATAATACCTAATCTTACCACATATTTATACTATATATTGTAAATAAATAGTCCAAATGTAAATAAAAAAAAAACCAAATGTTGATCAAAAGTGGACCCATACTTGAACACATAAGAACCTCTAATTGTTATATAGAAAAAACATAAATACATTTGAAGAAGTGAAATAAGTATTTTTTTGTCTCAAATAAAATATCATAACTATCCACTACCTATAGTGTATCATTTAAAAAATAAAATGCTCATTTAAACAAGTATTGTTATCATAGTGAAAAAATATTGTTCTTATGTGTACAACTATTGGGGTAGCAATGCACAAGCATTGGAGTATTTTATATTAATAGTTTGTCCTATCACAAATATAAAATGTAAGCACAATAAATAACATGTATTTTTCTATTAAATGGGAAGGATTTTCAAAAAGTTTTAGTGTTCAACTATTGGTCCATTTTTGTTTGATATAAGTTGTATTTTAAATAATTATTTGTTATTTTTATAACAACAAATAGTATTTTTTGTGTTCAACTATTGGTCCATATGTGTTGAATATAAAAGCTAGAGATATAAAAAATTTATGCCCATCAATAGGTATTTGGTCCATGTAGGTTGTATATTAATATTTTTTAAATAAAAATATGATATTCTACAAGCAACAAATGATATTTTTTTGTACGACTATTGGGGGTTCCATATTAAGTTTTGGTCAAACCTTTAAAAAGTCAAATTTTAGACACTTCTCAATAGATGTGTTGATGTGGCAAGTTGCATGATGAGTCACACCTCCAAACCTTGGTTATAGATAAATACGAGGCCAGCCTACATTTCAAAAAAAAAAACTAAGGTTCTACGATATTCCAATCAATCGCTACATGCTGACAAATTTAGCCTGCACGACTACTGGGCCCTCTCCCCTAACTTAGGGGTGAGCATGATGGCTTGTAAGGAATGCATCGAAAAGAAATATCCACGATAGGTTGATCAATCAATAAAGATAAGCAATTCATTCTAGAATTAATGAAATTCAACTTTGTTAGATCAGTTAATGGAGATGAACCATGGAAAAAATTAGTTTGTTTTTGGATTTTTTAGGTTACTGTTAAAAGGAAATGGCAATTAGTCAATTGAGAAGATAATTTTTTTTTCTCTTTTCTTTCATCTTAAAGCTTTTTTTCATTTTCTTTCAATATGGAAGGCATGACAAGTCTGCAAATTCTTATATTGAAAAAGCTCTTCAATACAAGTTCAACTTTGGATCCTCATCAATATTGTGGAATAAAATGGTACAATATCAAGGTCAACCCCTTGCTATTTTTTTTCCAAGGCAAACATACTATTTATTTAGAAAAGGAGTTTGTTAATTTGGGGACTCGTGAGACTTCAAATCTAAAGACTGGTTCAATTAGCAAATTCTAAAGAATAGCATTGGTCTAAGTTACAAATATAAAGGGTTCATTATGATTGTTAAGTCATTGATGCCCTATGATCTGGTTATGAAGATATGTACTCCCCTACAATGTAATCCTTTTAAGGATTGGTGGTGGTTGTTCGAGCATCAATTCGCGTGGTTTCCTCTTAAAAGGTCTACTTGAATCTGCTTCCACACTTGACCTTAAATCCTACATTGAATCAAAAGTGGAACTACAAGTTTCAAGAAAATACTTGGTGCAAACTGAGTGCTCAAGTCTAGCAGGCTAAAACTAAAGGTAACATTCAAATTTTGGCTTGGAAAATCTTACATTGCAAGCTACCCATTTGTGACAAACTGGGATATATGAGGACTCAATTAGTTAAGTGTCCTTTTTGTAAACATGTTAAAAGTTTCAAACATATTTTTTGGGACTATTTTTTAACTAAAAGAAAATGGAAGGTGTTTTTGCTTATCTTGCAGCTATTTTTTTATCATGTTTTAATTGGAAAGAAGCCATTTTGGGTAACTTGGGTCTGCAAAATAAGATTGTTGATTCTATGAGGTAGATTATTTTGTTCAATATATGGAAAAGTGGATGCATGGTTGCTTTTGCAAACCATAATGTTCATTTGGAAATATAAATGTTAAGGTTTTACTCTAACATCATGTTTCAAACTATTTTTCTATGCTCAACACCTACAGGGAGTCCCCAAATAAAATGTGAAAATCAACAAGCACTTGGACAAGATTAAATGACAAATTCTTTAGCTGCATAAAGATGACGTTATAGGTTCCAAACAACTACAACATATGTTAAAGTTTAGAATCTAAAATTTACAATTCCTTTAACTAATTTGAGATGTTGTAATTTGTTCTAAACTACTACAACTTATGTTTATGTCATGTTTTGGTTATGTTCTTTATGGTGCTTAGTCTAGTTTTTCTTGGTTTGTTGGACTATTGTAATGTTTTATCTCTCTCTTGGTAGCCTATTGGTTGTCTTTATTTTTATTGTATTATCAACCTGATTCAATATAAAAAAACTAATTGTAAGGTATTAATTGATTAAATTCCTAGATATTGAGGTGAAATAAAAATTAGAATATGAAAATAGAATGATTTATATGTAATTTTTGGTTTAGAATATGATGTGAGATTTAAAATGAGTTGCACGTGTGAATTTTAGAAATGTACAAGAATATATATCAATTTTGTAGTTATAGAATTGGTCCTTACATTCATAGATTCATTCTAATTTATGGAAATGATGTTTGATCATATATTCAACCCTTGTGAGTTTAACCCTTTTGTATCTACAAACACAAAATCACCCTAGGTACTTGAACTTGTAATAAAAGTATGTCAATATTGAAAAAAACAATTGAGAGCTTGCTAAGTGAGGATCTTCTCCATATGCCAAGCCCTTGGATCTAATTTAATAATTTTTAATAAATTGGAAAATAATAAGTAGCAATACCAATAATGATGATGTGATTGTGGTAGTGTGTGATAGCTTGGAACTTGAACAAATGATGATGTCATAACTTAGTACAAGAATTAGGGCTTTGGAAGTTGTTGACAAAGAGGGAATGCAATCAAAATATATTGATGCAAACCATTTTGATGGTGCATGTATAAGAGTGATTTTGAATGGAACAATGCTAGTAGTGAGTGCTTTTGGATGAAAGGGGTGACAATCAATGTGTGAAAATCCTAAATGATGTTTAATGACCTAAGGGCGATGTCATTTTATACACAACCTAGGCACTTATTAAAAAAAAATGGTGCAAGAGTTAGCACATAGTGGCTAGTTGAATCTAGGTCATCTTGGGTCCAAGATGAAATTTTAATTTTGAAGCACTATAGAACTGATCTGTGTCATTTTCATGCCCATACATCTGACCTAAGAATAAAAACTAATACATTTAGAATTAAAAATATGTTGAAATAAGGGTAAAGATTTATTTTTAAAAGACAATTCAAAAGTGGTATTGATGGTAGAGCTAAATTAGTCAAAATTAAATGCTAGGACTTGCACTCAAGACACCCATAGAAAGTGGAGTAAGATCAAGTTTAAAAGTGCCTGTTATGCACTTTTTACCTTTAAATTTTGCCTCCACTTTTGGTGTATGCAAATCTACATGAGCAAGTCTATTAAAGTAGAAAACAAGAAAAAGGTAGGCACAATTAGATGTAGAATAGCCACACAAATGATCTAAATTCCACTTATGAACTACACATCAACTTTAAGATTATTTTTTTTGTTGCTACAGGGGTATCATCGTGACCCAACCCAGCATCCAAGGGGCAAGCTGAGGCGAGACTAATCCCCTGCGAGTGGGCACAACGGCCCACAAGCCCGTCCACCGGTTAAGCTCAGAGCAAGAGTCAAACCCAAGACCTATAGGGAGAAAACCCACGGTCCAAGCCAACTTTGCTACCCGTACGGGCTAAACTTTAAGAATTATTAGTAATAATATACCACCTTAATTTTTTATTTTCCTAAAAGGAATACACATAAATCATGGAGAGAAAGAAAGATTAGATAAACATAGGGTATGCCAACACAATAATATGTATAAAAATAGCATGGTAATGTGAGTATGTAGCATAAGCATCAAACACTTGAAGAAGAAAAATCTAAGTAAAAGTAATAAAAAAATAAAGATGTGTACCTAAGATACCTACCTTTGTATGATCATGATGTATGTGAGACAAAAGATGAAGTATTTCCCCACTTTTCCCCTTTAATTAAGATAAACACGAGTGTGTGTAACATATAAAAAGAAAAGTAGAAAGTTTCCCAAGTAGAAAGAGCAAGTGAAAGCATGAAAGAATATAAAATGGAATTAATAAAATTAAAGAAATTTAGATGAAACTATAAGATGTGATAACTTCATTGTTTTCACCAATGGAATCCTTCAATTTGATATCATGATACACAAATGAAGTATGATATAATAATGATTTTATATAAAGAAAGATGTCATGTAATAATAAAATTTTAGAATTCACTTTTTTTTCTTGACAAGTAGCTCAAGATGTATCTATTAGAATCTTTGCCTCACTTTGATTTACCACATGATTTGTTAGATGTAAATGCTTTGTTTCTCACACAACTATTAGTTGTCTTGTCAGTAGCCTTGAAAAAATTATTCCTATCATGATGGGGTGGTAAATATATATGTATGTAACCATTGATATCCTCTTGTGATCTATAAAAATATGGATATATTCTCTTAGCTTTCACCAATTATGAATTCCAATCTATTTGACCCTATAAACACATTTAAATAAAGTAATTTTTACCTCTAGCAGTTATAATGTTAGTAAATAAATCATTATAGATGCAAACCCGAAATTAGGATATCATTATTCAAAATAACAACATACTAAAACAAAAGTTTTACACCTAGTTGAGAAACCCTTAAAGGAAATAAAATTTTAGAAGAGTGAATCAATGCTTCTCATGCCACTAATTTAGATTCCAATATAAGTAATTCAAAAACCTCCAGGATGAATATGAGATTCGATAAAAGTTACAACAAAAATATATCAAACATGTCCTTGCACCTTATAAACCCTTATTTTCACATTTACTTGATAGTTGAAATAAACCTAATATGAAGTTTATAATGAGAACTACCCATTGGAATGTGTTTCTTATTTCTCTATGAAGTTCCAACATTCTCCCTTAAAACCAAAATGAAGACCTACAATTGGGAATTTGAAATGTTAATTACCCTTTCATCTTCCATGCTCTATTTCAACTGTGATAAATTCACTACTTTTTCCAAGGGGAATTTTTTAAAACATTAGAATGCATATGCTTTCATCACTTTCATTAGGAAGAAAAATTATAATTCATCACAACCCAAACAAAATTATTCTAATCATTGTGTTTTTGGTGCTATAGAAACTAGTAAAGAATCCAAACATTTTTTTCTCTTCATTTTGTGACTTGCACTCTTACACTAATTCTTCTCTTTGATGCTTTAGATCACCCTAGACACTCCTTTTTCAAGAATACAATTCCTTTCACATGACAGTACACTAAATTTCGGTGCTCTTAGTTTTTAGGCAAAAGATAACTTTTCAATTGGAAATAGAAACATCCAACCTCTTCGTTGAACAACTTTAACCCAAATTTTGCATCAAACCTCCCTAGTGAGGAGGTTTTTATTTATCAAAATCTAAGGGACTCTACAAATGAGGAAATTTATTTCCTTACATCTGTAATGTCGTAAATTGCATCCTATGTAATTTCACACTACACATGCCTTCCTCTTTAGAAAACTGAGATAATTGTGCTCTCCCTCAACTTAAAACCATTTCTCACCATCTAGCATGCCCCATTCCTCGACCATTAAGTTTGATTTTCCCAAAAACCAATGCATGTTGTAATGAAACTTGTGATTCATACTAGCATCTCGCAAAAAATTGCAATTAAGGTGATTGTTGAGACAATACGCCTACCACGTTTTGGAAATATAACGCCTCTTCCAACCTACAATAGCATCAAGAATCACTCAAGTTGGTTTTTTGAATAAAAAATTCCCCCTCTTTTGTAAAGACTTAATTCCATTTTTCATTCTTCATGCATAAATTCTTCATTTTTTCTCTCTTGCTCTATTGGAAAGACATAACTCTTTCTTCTTCACCTTTCTACAACACTTCACAACTTTCTCCATCCTTCTAAACACACATCTTGCAAATAGCTCATCTATGCCTTTAAGAGGAAACTCTATTGTTGAAACACAAGTTCACCTTGCAAGAAATCCACTGTCATCTTGGAGGTTCTTGTTGCTCCTTTGTTGCAAATCCACTATCATCTTGGAGGTTCTTGTTGCTCCTTTGTTGCACCAACAAGCCTCACTTTTGGTTCTTGAATGAGGTGCAAGTGGAAGAACTTTTTGAAGCAAGATTGAGCATCATCAAACACTCTCGATGAAATCTAAAGCCTCTCCTTGTCATTTTCATCTTGTTTCCATTCAACACCTTTATTTTTTTACCTTTAATTTTATACATTTATGTACTTTGTGCCACTTTCACATCTGAAAACCTATGCATGGTATTTTGTGTCTTTCTAGTGGAAAATCCTATTTTCTAACCATACGAGACACCAACACAATGCGTTGACTTCTAATTCTTTGCTCGGTATAACATTCCTCCTCTACCTAGATCTCCCCTACCATTCAATCCCCTCTTGAACACCATGTTGCAAAACATGAGTCAGATGCAATCTCAACTTGCTAATTTAACTAACGTTTCCACACAATCCACTCTTACTCCATGCTATCGTCCTAACCCTCTCACTTTAAACATATTGAGCATTCCCATACCCCAAGGGATCGAGGTATAAAAATTAAAAAATACAATCGTAAGTGAGACCCACAGACACATGTCAATTCCTTTACCACTCCTATGTAGTGACTTTTTACATCAAGATCACTTGCTAGCAAAATTATTCCCACAATTCCTTAAGGATACTATGTTGGAGTGGTTTTTCTCATTACCTGATAACTTGTTCTTCCCTTTCGATCAACTTATAAATCAATTCTTGCAATTGTTCCAAGAAAACATTGTCTCTAAGGTCACTATTGTTGACCTTGTCTATTGCAAGCAACAATCGAATGAGAAGCTAACTAATTTCATTTCTCGTTATCAATCCATTTCTTCCTAAATTCCCTATGCCCTGCTTGACCATGGCATCCAGAGGATGTTCATGGGAAGTCTTCAGTCGATATTGAGGGAATGAGTCTCCTTGATAAAATATCCTTCCTTTGCTCATTTGTGCATTGTGTTGTGTGACTATTAGCAAACGTTAGCTCAGTATGGGGCTTCTGCCTCATCCTCGCATCTTGATGGTTTTGGGGATACACCTGTGATGAGCCCCTAGCTCACTGCTCAAACCCCAATCTTTTTTTTAAGTCTATTTGTGTTTTTTAGTTTTTTAGAGAAATTTTGTAGACAGAAGAGAAAGGGCGCATCATATAAAAGCTCACAGAATGAAAACTTGAGCAAATTTAATCAAACTGAAATTGTAGAAGGTGTTTATTATCATCAACAATGGATTTAAAACATACAAACATACCCGAAAGCCTCCAGATTTTTTATATAAAAATTCCGATCAAAATAGTGAAGAACTGATGAAAACTGGAGTAGAACGTTACAGATTGCAAAGTTTAATCTGAAACTAAAACCATAGAGAAGTACAGATAGGGCGCCCAAGTTCATGAAGAGAGATCCTCAGAAAGAAGATGTTTCTCCAAAAAGCCAAAAAAAAAACCTTCTTTGCAAGTGCCACGCCCTTTCAAACAAAAAGAACCAGAAACCATCTCTGAAGGTGCGCCCAAACAGCCATGAAGTCTGCCATGGTGAAGGAAGAACAACAACCAATAAACCCTCTGTTTCTGATGAAGAACACTACAAAAATCTATTGAAGCACTGCAAACTTCTGAAATGAAGCTCTCTAAATCTGCACCAATTCAGCTGATCTCTCACAGCCTCACAAGTGCTCACACTGAAGAGATTTCGTTCTCCAATGGTGGATTTGCTGCAAACCTGATCACAGGATGAAAGCAAGGGAAAAAACCTCCAAGGAAAGTTGAAATATTCAAAAAGATGAGTTTCTCATTGCCCAAATCCCTTATAAAGCAAAGGAGGTGAAAACCTAAGAAGGCCGTACCTTTTAGGGTTTTAGATCATTTAAATTTATGGAAAATAAACTTAAGTCACTTTCCATAGTCTAGACTTTGATTTTAGGCACCTCCTTTAAGTGATTAAAAGATATAACTTAAAATATTCACTTTAGACTTTATTTAAGTGATATAAGAATTATAAAATCAATTTGACTTTATAAAAAGACTTTAAGTTAAAATATAACTTAAATCACTTAAGTAAGCCTATCTCCCTCAATTCTCAATGGAATTCAGTGTTGTCAGAAGCAAAGAAACTCCTGTACTGCCAAGGCCTGCAATGAGCCTATCCATGATCTCAGAAAATGAAATTGACCGAACTCTCCAGAAGGTACCACTGACCCTCTAACCAATCCAGTTAGCCCACAAGGGTCCAAGAAATAGGCTAACACTCTGCAAACAAGATCACGCTGAAAAGGGGGACATTACAATCCGCCCTCCCTGAAATTGCTTGACCGCAAGCAATCTCAACAACAAAGGATCAACCACTCCACCAGGATCCCAAGGATATTGCTGTGAAATGTCCCTACTATCATCAACTGTCTTCCGCTGCTCAACACTGATCTCAACTTCACCATGCCAAAAGTGGTGAAGCCAATGCATGGGACTCATCCAAAACATAATACCAATCCTGTCGCCACCTGGATCCCAATATAAATGGTACTCACATGCATTCATCATAATAAAGTAAGAATATCGGGAAGCATCCACAACACAACATCTATGTCTGTAGCTGGAACCCATGATGTCACCATAAGCTGTTAACCCATGAAACCAACCATCTAGCAATGAAACTCCTAAACCCCAACTCTGCAAATCATGCCAACTCCAAGTAGGACAACCATCGATCAATGAAGAGTCTACGAAGATTAAATCACCAAGCAACAAGTAGATAGCTGCCAGATCGTGAGGGTCAAATGTAGAACTATTTGCACCTCTCATCATGTACTCCTCTGAAAACTCCTCTGCCAGCTTAATTTGAAATCCCAATACACTGGAAGGATCCCAAACGCAATGATCAATGCTCATGTCTAGAGTGCGAGCGATATCTAACTCGAAGAGAGGATCATCATACTGAATACCATCTACTCTAGGAAGAGAAACTGGATCACCATCGTCATCCCATATGCAACTCCTAGATGAATGAGTCTCCTGTAACTCCCAAATCTGATCAGCTGGATCATCATACTGTAGCCTGTCAATCTCAACACCATCAGATACAGAAGAGAGAAACTCACAAGGAAGCAAGTCAAACTGCTGACAAAACGTGCTCCCTAAGACTGCACGAGATAGGCTATCATCCCACATGTCTAACACGTGCATACTAGAATTGTGCATCCGAAACAGATCATGTACATGATGACTGAGAAAGAAACTATGTAGACTCCTGACCATGTACACACTGGGAATCTCCTCAATGAGCTCTGTTTGAAATCCTGATGCACTGACAGAATCTCTGATACTATGATCAAAGCTCACCCTTAAACCAGCGTCAAGAGTAGAATCAGCATCCACCTCAAAGAGCGGATTATGACAAGAAGATGTAGCATCCGCCTCATTTTCTAATTCTTCTCCATTAGTATCATAGATTGGAGCTTGCTGATCATAAAATTCATAATTGTACTAAGGAGAGGAAAATCCCTCTTGAATCACTTTCTGTTCTCCATCCAAATCTGCACTATAGCATGAAGTTGAATCTGCATCACTCACCTCATAATCAGCAACATCATGTGTGTTGTCATCAACCTCTAAGGTATTGCTGCTATGCACCTCATAGGATGTCTCGACCGGCAAGGTACAAGCTATTGTTATGACAATATCCTCACACACCTCTGTTGCCAAAGTCACTGCAAGTCCATCCATAGCATGCTCACCTCTTACATGTTCTTCTCTTGGAAGAATTAGAGATCTAAGGTACGACTCCCTTTGTTTCTTTGCTTGATCTAGCTGGCTATAGTGTTCCTTGACCTCTTGCAAACACTATTTTGCTTGAGCAGCCAACATCTTTGCCTTCTTAGCCCTTTGTAGCCACCCATCACACAAAACTTGAGTTTTGTTCACATCTTCCAAGGTCTGATATATAAAATCAGACTGTTTGTGACTTGAATCCACCAAACATTCTTCAAGCTCAACATGCAAAAATTCAATGTTAATGTTAGGAGATTCCATAACATGACCATCTTTATGTACTTTATCTGTCACCTCATGATTTTGTGAAAGTAATGGACTGCTGTTCATAAAATCAGAATTGATCTCAAGGCTGATATTATCTCCGTTAGTGCTGATAATATCTTCCTGGGGTTCAACAAAACCACTATCATGGTGTAAAACTTTCTCTTCAATAGAAGTTGTCTCAAAAGATGTTGTAGAAGCCATATTTCTGTACACTTCTTCTTTCATAGTAATTGATGAAGCATCACAAGGAACCTTATCTTCATGTGGCTGTTCTAAGGCAACTGGTTTGTCTTCATACAACACTTGCTCATCCTGAAGTGTCATGTGCCCAACATCTACTTCTATGTAAGTCTAATTTTTGTCCTCCATAAGATCAGTTGTATGCTGGTCACTAATTGCTGATTGATCCCTTTTTAACTCCAACACATCAAGGAAACTCAATTTCTTTTTGTTTTGTGATGAGCTTTGTCTTGAAATGGAGTCTTCAGACTACTGCAAGCTACGAGATAATCTTTGTTGTGATGGCATAGGTTTCTGCTGAATATTATTTGAAATGCTCTCTACATTTTTTTGCTCACATTTCTTTGATTTGCTTCGTTGCTTATTATAAACCATTCGATGCTCCATATATTGTTTGAAGTCTAGGTGATCTTTTATCTTATCTGGAGATGTTCCATATATTGTTCAAATTTGTCCTGGTGTGACCGCATAATTTTTTTCTAACCCCACAAGCTGGCAGGATCAAAGCTCTGATACCACTGTGATGAGCCCTGCTAGCTCACTGCTCAAACCCCTGTCTTTTTTTTAAGTCTATTTGTGTTTTTTAGTTTTTTAGAGAAATTTTGTAGACAGAAGAGAAAGGGTGCATCATATAAAAGCTCACAAAATGAAAACTTGAGAAAATTTAATCAAACTGAAATTGTAGAAGGTGTTTATTATCATCAATAATGGATTTAAAACATACAAACATACCCGAAAGCCTCCGTATTTTTTATATAAAAATTCTGTTCAAAATAGTGAAGAACTAATGAAAACTGGAGTAGAACGTTACAGATTGCAAAGTTTAATCTGAAACTGAAACCATAGAGAAGTACAGATAGGGCGCCCAAGTTCATGAAGAGAGATCCTTAGAAAGAAGACGTTTCTCCAAAAAGCCAAAAAAAAAACCTTCTTTGCAAGTGCCACGCCCTTTCAAACAAAAAGAACCAGAAACCATCTCTGAAGGTGCGCCCAAACAACCATGAAGTCTGCCATGGTGAAGGAAGAACAACAACCAATAAACCCTCTGTTTCTGACAAAGAACACTACAAAAATTTGTTGAAGCACTGCAGAACTTCTAAAATGAAGCTCTCTAAATCTGCACCAATTCAGCTGATCTCTCACAGCCTCACAAGTGCTCACACTGAAGAGATTTCGTTCTCCAATGGTGGATTTGCTACAAACCTGATCACAGGATGAAAGCAAGGGAAAAAACCTCTAAGGCAAAGTTGAAATATTCAAAAAGATGAGTTTCTCATTGCCCAAATCCCTTATAAAGCAAAGGAGGTGAAAACCTAAGAAGGTCGTACCTTTTAGGGTTTTAGATCATTTAAATTTATGGAAAATAAACTTAAGTCACTTTCCATAGTCTAGACTTTGATTTTAGGCGCCTCCTTTAAATGATTAAAAGATATAACTTAAAATATTCACTTTAGACTTTATTTAAGTGATATAAGATTTATAAAGTCAATTTGACTTTATAAAAAGACTTTAAGTTAAAATATAACTTAAATCACTTAAGTAAGCCTATCTCCCTCAATTCTCAATGGAATTCAGTGTCGTCAAAAGCAAAGAAACTCCTGTACTGCCAAGGCCTGCAATGAGCCTATCCACGATCTCAGAAAATGAAATCGATCGAACTCTCCAGAAGGTACCACTGACCCTCTAACCAATCCAGTTAGCCCACAAGGGTCCAAGAAATAGGCTAACACTCTGCAAACAAGATCACGCTGAAAAGGGGGACATTACAATGATACCACTGTGATGAGCCCTGGTAGCTCACTGCTCAAACCCCTATCTTTTTTAAGAGTCTATTTGTGTTTTTTATTTTTTTAGAGAAATTCTGTAGACAGAAGAGAAAGGGTGCATCATATAAAAGCTCACAGAATGAAAACTGGAGCAAATTTAATCAAACTGAAATTGTAGAAGGTGTTTATTATCATCAACAATGGACTTAAAACATACAAACATACCCGAAAGCCTTCGAATTTTTTATATAAAAATTCTATCAAAATAGTGAAGAACTGATGAAAATTGGAGTAGAACGTTACAGATTGCAAAGTTTAATCTGAAACTGAAACCATAGAGAATTACAGATAGGGCACCCAAGTTCATGAAGAGAGATCCTCAGAAAGAAGACGTTTCTCCAAAAAGCCAAAAAAAAAACCTTCTTTGCAAGTGCCACGCCCTTTCAAACAAAAAGAACCAGAAACCATCTCTGAAGGTGCACCCAAACAGCCATGAAGTCTGCCATGGTGAAGGAAGAACATCAACCAATAAATCCTCTGTTTCTGATGAAGAACACTACAAAAATATACACAGCTAAACCCAAAAGCATATTATCTATCTTCAATGGACTGTGGAAAACTCATACCAATGACTACAAAAATTTGTTGAAGCACTGCAGAACTTCTAAAATGAAGCTCTCTAAATCTGCACCAATTCAACTGATCTCTCACAGCCTCACAAGTGCTCACACTGAAGAGATTTCATTCTCCAATGGTGGATTTGCTGCAAACCTGATCACAGGATGAAATCAAGGGAAAAAACCTCTAAGGAAAAGTTGAAATATTCAAAAAGATGAGTTTCTCATTGCCCAAATCTCTTATAAAGCAAAGGAGGTGAAAACCTAAGAAGGTCGTACCTTTTAGGGTTTTAGATCATTTAAATTTATGGAAAATAAACTTAAGTCACTTTCCATAGTCTAGACTTTGATTTTAGGGCCTCCTTTAAATGATTAAAAGATATAACTTAAAATATTCACTTTAGACTTTATTTAAGTGATATAAGAATTATAAAGTCAATTTGACTTTATAAAAAGACTTTAAGTTAAAATATAACTTAAATCACTTAAGTAAGCCTATCTCCCTTAATTCTCAATGGAATTCAGTGTCGTCAGAAGCAAAGAAACTCCTGTACTGCCAAGGCCTGCAATGAGCCTATCCACGATCTCAGAAAATGAAATCGACCAAACTCTCCAGAAGGTACCACTGACCCTCTAACCAATCCAGTTAGCCCACAAGGGTCCAAGAAATAGGCTAACACTCTGCAAACAAGATCACGCTGAAAAGGGGGACATTACAACACCTTATTTTGGAGGGTTGAAGAGAAACAAGGTGATAGCTTATGTAGTAGTTGTCCCTCAGATAAGTGAAAACAATACACTTGGGTCGCAATGTAATCAAGTCTTGACAAAACTATTTGATTCTTACTCAAGTGTACTTCAAAAACTATTAAAAGATAAATTACACCCTTCTAAAAATTAGACCACTTCCTGAAATGGTGAAAAATAGGTTCATCAAAATGAGGGTGATTGAATGGGATGATGCATGTATCTTTCTTATTTCATTAAGAAAAAGAGATGCCTAAAGGTAAGAATGAATTTCAACCCTTAGGTGAGTCAACCTTAATGGAGATCTTGTTGTTTTCCTTATGTCAAGACAAGATAAAATATAACTGAAATGCACTTTGGGGAGAAAAGCTAAAAATAGTAAATGAAATCGATTATGCAACGTGCAACTTGGATCATCAATTTAAAGCATAAAACAATCAGAAATAGCAAACTTTTGGCAAATCTGAGAAGAGTAAGATAATGTGTACTAGTCACCAAAAGTTGGTGCTGAGTGTCCTCTTGGGACAAATTTTCCCTAGGGTGAATGGGTCCTGCTACAAGGATCAAAAATATTTTTTCATATTCCTCTGCCCCTGAGTCTACACTCTCGATTCCTCTAAATCTCACATTCAGAAATTCAAATTTTTTTTTTGCAAGGATCACCTATCTTAGCTCATCCTTGTCCTACATTTGGGGGGAAAGGAGTTAGATATCCTCCCTAGTATGACACTCGTTGTTGAGCCTTTTGATATTCATCTGCCTTCCGCATATGATGAACAAGATTGGGATGAAAACGACTATATGTCACACTAGTCTTTTGTTTGTCTTCTTTTCATGTTCTTTATGTGATTTCATGTGCGTAATGTGATCCCCCGTACTATGTTTCTTGGTGTGTCTTTATGTTTGTGAGCCTACTTTGGATGACCCTTGTCACTTCATTGGTGCAAGGATACAAAGGAAGCAAATCTTTTGTGACATTATTTTATTTGTATCTTTATTCTTCTATATGTTGTAACCATTGTCTTTTTCATTTGTCTTGTGTTTCCTTTTGGGGATGATGCAAAGCGTCGAGACATTTAGGTCTCTTCCATGTTGACCAAAAAGGATTCTCCTTTTTTTTCTCTCTATGTGTCATTCTTCCTTTGTGCTCATTGTTCCATGAGTTATTTGGGGAATGATGATTCTAAGCTCGATTATATAACATTGTAGCAAAGACATGTACGATGACCCCAAATCTATGGATCCCTTATGTGTTATCTTAGGATTGCATATGGGGGGAAACCTCCTTTCCATGACACAACATTATTTGGAAACATATTCTTGGCATAGGGCTTTCCAAATAAGATCTCCTGTCTCTTTCATCTATTGGCTTCTATCATATTCTGCTTTAAAATAATTGCTCACATCATGGTGTTTAGTGATTTTTTTAAAGTGGGGGACATTATGCCTCCCACTTGTTGCTTTCTTGATGTCATGATCTCTTGTTCAAAGTATGGTCTTCTTATTTCACGTGATGTGTCTTCTTGTTGGTGACATTGAGATTGATGTCCTTCAAGAGCGTGACCTTTCTTGGCATATGGCATTCCTCTTAGTGGTAATGTTGTGGCTTGCATTCCCTAAGTTACAAATCTTTTATCTCTTGACTAGTCCTCTCTTGATGGTGATATTGAGCATGATGTTCCCTAAAGTGAGACCTTTCGTGAACTAAGAAAAACCCCTTTGACCATCTTAAACCAAAAATTTTGACCACTAAGCGTAACACAACTTGCTTGGTGGTGCCTTTGTTTCATGAGTGTCTTTTATAACACAACTTGATAGCCTTGTGATTTTTGTATGTGGCGCCTTATCAAAGTTATTAGGGAGTATAAATTTTGGTATGGTTGATGTATGGGATCCTATAGACCTGGCATGACTTTCCCATTGCCACTTGTTTTATGGGTACACACCTAGTGTATATCGGACTGCACTAGATCTTGTGTGTTTCTCACTTATTTGGGCTCATTAAGTGTATATCAGACTACACTTGTGAGCATGTTTTCATGGCCACCTTGTATAACACAACTTTCTTTCCTATGGAGCCATGCATTTTTGGACAAACAGCCTAGGCTTGATCCATTTTTGCTTTTGCATTAATTTTGATATTGCATGATGTTGTATCTTGTGTCACTGTTGCATTCACATGTCTTTTTGTGCCTTTGTTGGTTTTCCATGGGATCTTTGATCTCAGGGGCTTGATCATCCTCCTTGATCTTTGTTATCTCTTCTTTCTAACAATTGTACAATTAGACCTCTCTTGACTTATTTGTCTACTTTAGTGTGAGTTTGAGTGTAGGGCTCACACTCTCACTAAAGTGGGGGTTAAATGTCATGTAGAAAAATGTACTCCTTTACATTTTCACACTATGTTTGGGTCTCTTAATTTAATTGGATTTAATTAAGCTTCTAATTGCCTAAATTATGCATTCCAAAGCCTTATATTCCTGTTTTTCAAAAGGAGAACTTACATTAAACAAATTTTAGCATTATTTTAAACACCTTGGAAATTGTGTGTCTTTGACTTAGGTCCCAAGACCTATTCACCCAAGGGAGAATGAGTCCTCTTTAAGTCCTAGATCCCAATTTTTAATATGTTTTTGGTGGCATTTTAATGATTCAAATTCAAGTTTCAAATGTCGGCTTATGGAATCTAATTTTTAAGAAATTAGATAAACACCTATAAATACATATTCATTTTATCAATTCTTATCCTAAGAAATACAATACTTCAAGAGATCAATCAATATTATTGTCAAGAGCATTGGAGAGCTAATTTATCAAGCATCTATAGTAGCAATCAAGATCATATCATCATGTCAAAGTTATGTGTGTTCATGTTATGTTTTGGAGCAAACATTTTGATGTAGGTTTCAAGTATTCAAGTATCAAATCAATAAAACATTCAAGCCAATTCATGCAAGATCCAATCCTTAGAGAGATTTGTTAGACTTCAGTCCTCTAAGGGCAACCATTAAGGGTTTGGTGAGTTGTGACATAAACTTGTTCATTCATCATTCCTTGCCATTTATCATTATCTTTCATTATCAAGGTTTAATTACCAAAACAGGGTTTGACCAAGGCAAACCCCCATTCACCAAAAACAAATAATTTTCCCTATCTTTGTGTTTGTAGATTTGTAGGTGAAGAAGGATTGAATATTGATCAAAAGTGCAATTTTGTAAAGTTGTCAAAGTTGTCATCAAATTTGTCAAGCCACAAAAACTCATTTGTAGAATTTATTTTTGACTTTTCGACAGTGGAATTGGGAGGAATTGGGAGTGTAGATTTAGGATTAGAGGACTGTAAAATCAAATTTTGGAATCCTACTCAAAGACCCATTCACCCGAAGGTGAATTTGTCCTAGTAGGACACTCTGCAACCCTTTTTGGTGATTGGTACACATTATCTTACCCTTCTTAGATCTTCCTGAAAGTTGTAATTTTTGTTTGTGCTATGATTTAAATCTATTTTTCAAGTTTCACATTGCATAATTGAGTTCATTTGGTATTTTATTTTTATCTCCCCAAACTGCATTTCAATCATATTTGTCATTTTTTGTCATAAGGGACACTGTAGATTCCCTAATAGGGTTGACTCAACTTTTGGTTGAAAGTTAATCCTACCTTTGGGAGATTTATTTTCCTAATAAAATTAGAAGAAAGATAGGTACATCATCCCATATTGACACTTAAGCTAGCTTCATCATCCTCCAAAAGCCCTATTTTTCTTTGTTTTATCAGTAAGTACAAAAAACTTAGTCATTTAAAGCACTTAGGAGCAATAGATACTCATAGGAATGTGAAATAAAAGAACATATGTTAAATTTTGAAAAAAAAATCAATGTGTAATAAAAATTGTGTAGAAGGTCCACACAAGTTTGGAGAATGTAGAATATTTTTACTAATTTACAAAGAGTCACAATGGGTGCATTGCAAATTAGTTCATGTGCATAAATTTGTGAAGCAGTGCCACTAAAAGAGTACTAGGTACATAGAATAAGGTATGCAAGACATGATCATTGCATGCACCAACAAGGTAGAAAATTCATGAGAAGAATGAGTGGATAAAATGTATAAATTAGTTCATGTGCACATAAAGTGACAAATGCATAAATGGAGAAATGGTTGAGGAATTGACTGATGTGTGGGTTAGTTGAAATACATGTTTGGATAAATCTAGTGATTACTTAGGACCAATTCTTGGTTGTATTGAGCTTAATAGAGGCATTGATAAATTTATACTAGAAGGTTATACAAACGCATAGGCTAGAGTACATAGATAGGATGCTAGTGATTTGGGCACACCAAGCTATGTTGATGACATTTATAGGGAGATGTAGGTCAAAGATTAGTACCTTCTATATAAAAGATGATAGTGATATCGGAGGATGTATGAAGATACTATGAGTGCCTATTCATAGCCAATTGGTGTAAACATCAAAGATGGACCTCGATGCAACACTAGTGAGTTTGTTTGGGAAATATAATCTACCATGCCATGGCAGAGAGCTAGATATTGATGGATGTAGTGGGTTGGTATCAAAACTACCCTTGGTGATGATGACTCTTTTTAATGGCATACTACTTATTGACTAGACTAGATACTTTTTTCATTGGGGCTAGTAGATTGTGTGGAAAACATAATATATGGGTGGTGATGGTTTGCATGGGGTGCTTGCATGTTGGAAAATATCTACAATATTGCACCTTATTACATATAAGGGTAGATCATCAACTCATCTATACTATTGCAAGTGTGGGAATGGGAGCATATCACAATGCTATAGCCAATTGGGGATAGGGTGACTGTATATTTTAAAGATCCATATGTATTCACCTAAGAGTAAATATTGAGGTAAAATGACATGGATCAAATAAAAAATTGGAGAAGGGTGTCATATGATCTAAAAGTGGGGGATTTGACCTAGTGATCATGGTGAGAGTGAGGGGTGATTGGATGATGCATGCTACCCAAGCTATGCTTTAATAGAGTGTTATTTGATGGGGAGATACTCATACCTTATGGAGTGATATATACTTGACAAGGTACAGTGACAATTTGGGCTAAGATAGGGTGTGCCTATAGGAGCACATGCATTTACATGCATCATTAGGGAGGTGGGGTTGTGGGGGCCATAGATAGAGCCAAAGGTAGTATGTTGTATGGTGGAGTGAGAGGAGGCTAGTGAGACTAATAACACCAATATGGAAATCTATGTAGGATAGGATAAGGGTAGTAGCAATGGAGGCATAGAGGAGGTAGAGGGAGATAGAGGTAGGAGGTGGATCTAGGAGAGTATGGGTAGAAAAGAGAGGTGGAGAAATAGGTGTAATATTATTGAGGGTGGGAGGAAGATGAGGATGAGGTGTGGGAGGATCTACAAGAGTTGGAGATAGAGGTTGAAGGAGAGGTGGTAGAGGATGGAGGAGAGATGTGGGTAGTATCAATAGCAAAGATCAATTCAAGTTCATCGAGCTACTTAGAGTTAAATGGGGTGGATACATGAGGATCATACGATGTCACATAGGTATAAGAGAAAGGATGAGGATAGTATGAGGCACAAGTATGAAGTGAGAGACAAAGGAACAAGGATTGGGAGGGACTAGAGGGTAGGCTATCTATAATTCTTAGTGAGAAATATATTTAATCAACAAGATAGAATACTCTACATATCTCATCTATTAATTTATGGATCTTGGGAATGGGGTATTAGTTCTTGTTAGTTTTCTTGTTTAGTGCCTTGTAGTCGATGCACATCCACATTATGCCATCTTTCTTATTCACTAAAAATATAAAGGAAGAAAGGGACTTGAGATAGTTTTGGTGTACTCCATTTCCAGTAGTTCCTTAACTATTTTTTTTAATTTTATCCTTATGTCTCCCAGGGTGGTGATATGTAGTAGTGATTATGGTCTTAGAACCCTCCTCTAGCTCAATAATATGCTCAAAGCCTCTATCCAACTCTCACTCTAGAGATGAATATTGTTAAATAATTTATCATGCTTGTCTAAGATACTTAGAAAATCCACATGATATTCCTTCTTTCCTTCAACATGTTGGAAATAGGATGACATTTAATTACAAATCCTAAACATTAATTATTTCATGTATCTCCTAGATTCTTGGAATGTGTTCAACAACACCAAGATTAGGATGAGATTAATTATTTGGATGAAATAAATCATGAAATTGACATTTGTAGTTATTCCTAAATAATAGGAGCATGTGGGTGCACACATGGTAAGGTGACACTCACCTTGTGTTTAGTTAACTATACAAAGTAATATTTAACACTTCTGAATGCATGTAAAGATCCTAGGAGTTAGGATTTGATGTTTGCATGTTTGAAGTTCAGTTTAGTTTAGTTTAGTTCAGTTCAGTTATGGTTTAGTTATCTTTAGTTGCATGCATGTTGGTTATTTTGAGTTGCATGTAGTTAGCTTCAATTAACTTGGAATGCATGGCTAATAACTTGAGTTGTATGACAGATAATAGGGACTACCTCCAGTTAACAAGGGATGACCATTCTTGCATGAATGGTGTTGAGTAAATGTTTTAGTTAACTATAAAGCACTTGAAGCCAACTTGGGCGCCCGAGATGCTTTATTGGATTTACTTCTCATGCATGATAAGATATTTCTAAAGGCTCTGTTAAGTGGGACCCTCTTTTGGGCGCCAACTTTGAGGAAGAGCTTTGTAATTATCACCGAAGTGAAGGATGAGTTGTAGCTTCAGTTTGGGATGCCCAAATGCATGAAGCACATGTTGTAAGCTTTAGTCTTCACTGAATAACTCAACTTGAAGGAATATGGTGTACCTTTTCAAGGGCTTCAGCTTGTGCATTGTAATTATCACCATTTAGAGATTACAAGGTTGCATATTGTCTCTATATCTCATTCAAGTTGAATAGAGTTTTCATAATTGTTATTGCAGGTGTGAAGAAGATTGGTAAAGACAGAAGAAGCATTCTCAAGAAATAATTGGAGCTATTGTAATTCAGAGATTGAATAATAGAATAATTCTTGGTGGAGTTTTTTCCCGAAATGGTTTCTCCACGGTACATCTTGTGTGATCTTTCTAATATCCTGTCTAGTTCTTCTATCAACTTCTATCTACATTCTACAACAGTAAAATGGATTAATCAAGATAATCATCCACAAAGAATATATGTAACAAATAAAAGACTTACTTAGATCATCAATATTAAAGTTTTACAGAGTATTAAGCTAAGAAAACACCTCATTTATCAACAACATAGTCACCAAAAATTGATTTGTCCATGTTGATTTCTTGTGGAAGAAAATCATCTCCATTCTCTTAATTGATTCAATCCTTGGTTCCTTATTAGTCATTCCATGTAGTATCACTTCATTTCCCTTTAATTAAAACTTCAATTCCATGATTAGGAAGTTTTGTGTGATCTCTCCTAATGATTGAACCACCACATGTCTAAGACCCATATTTGTGTCTCCTATGTTGACAATATTAAAGTTATCCTCCATATCATATCCTCTCAGATTAATATTCAACCAAGATATATTTCTATTGTATTGGATAGTGAATATTTCAACCACCATAACACTAGACCCTTCAAAGTCCTTTGGCTTGAGGCCTTGCTTGCTACCAATCCCTTAGTAATGAATTTATATGTGGTAGTAGTGTCAATGGATACTATCACCCTTTTAATTCACATAAACCCACATATACAAAAGGGGTTGTACCTTGGATTACTAAAGAGAATGGCAAGAGTTCCTTCCACAATGGATCCTTCAATTTTTTTTTGGTCTTATTCTTCTCCAACCTATTTTTGAGTTCTTCTTCACTTTATAGTTTGGGTTCCTTAGATCTCAATTCATCATCATACTGTACCTCAATGTACAATGCACTTGTCCTTTACCAAGGGATCTATTTACAAGTGACCATGGGCCCTTAAAGCTTCAAAAGATACCTTCTTCCTACTTAATTCATTACTTTTCTCAATATAAATTCATGATGGGAAAATATTGGTTTGTTGTACTTTTTTGTGAAAAAGGATTCTTTGGAATAAAGGTCTTGATCTAGAACTTATTCTTTAGCATGGAAGTATTTAGTTTCAAATCTCAATTGTTTTCCTCTTTTATTATAGATCGTTTGAAATCCTTGATTATCCCCTTGAGATATTCATTTAACCATTCAATGAAGAACATTGTCAATCTTCTCTCTATGATGTTTAGTATAATTACTAATAACTTCTAAAATTTTATTAAATAGTTATCCATTAAACCACACTATTTGAGTCAAATATTTGAAATAAACTTCAAGATCCTCTTGGTCAAACCTGTCAATCATTTTTTTATAGAATTCATCATATGAGGTGAAATATAAATGATATCAAGTGATTACATTATGGTAGTACCACTTATGTGCAATACCCTCTAAATGCAAGGTGGAAAACTTGATTAGTTCATCTTTTTCTATTAGTCTAAGAGACAAGTATGTTTCTAGCTTCTATACCCATGCATGAGTTGAACATCTTTTAGATCCATCATAGAGAGAGAGATTCAACTTCAACAAATATTTTTACATCTCTTTTAAAATCTTGAAACCTAGGCTCGGGTTTGTAAGCATTACATGGGAATTCTTCATGTTCATATAATTAGTAAGTGACATTTCACTTCAGGTCTTTTTAGGAAGAGTTTTGTATTCTGCATGACAAGCCCTAATATCATCAAATAGCAAGTTATGGGCTTCAAGCTCTAGAGCCACCACCTCCTTATTTAGAAAGGTAGGTTAGTTGGGCCTTGAAATTGAAACAAGAATAGTCCTTTGTTTGTGGCTCTAAATGACATCCAAACTATTAACCTTACAAGCACTTCATTCACCTGTCTACTATCTAGGCGTATTCATATTACTATCCATATTGTAAATCATCTATGCCATCATATCAATCCTTATCTACCAAACTTTCTTTTGGCCTAACCCTTAGGGTTTTCACATATTTTTGTTCTCCTTTATGTTTTTTTTAATATTGGTATACTCTACAATGAAATCTATAGGAGAATATTTAATCTTTGGACTCTATAAATTGATGTTATTTTTAGTCCCCTCAAGTGATATATGGTTGCTCTATCACTATACTACATAAAACTAAAACATGAAAAGTTGAACTATGAAGACATATGTTGGCAAGATCACCAACTCTGATACAATTGTAGTGTTTTGAGCCAAAATAATAATGCAAAATTTAATTCTTAAATTTCCACTCACTTATTATTTGGTTAACAACACTATTGGGTTCTAGTATTTAATCAAATATTAGCCAGCTTAGATTAAAATTATTGTGTATGCATCAACAATATCTTCATATTTTAAGTAGAAAATGACAAACAAAACTCCCAATCTTCTTATTATAATGAGAAACAAATAATAAGTGTAAATATTGATCTCTTTCTTGTTATAGTAATGACTATTACATTCAAATGGTTTTGCAATATTAGTAACTACAACAATAATTCATACCAATTGTAGACATCTAAATTTGACCACTTCCATATGGTCAAAGTCGTCTCCTTAATCATCCCTTTGCTCATTTAATTCATCCTCTTTGCCGGTATTAATTAAATCACTCATTGAATTAATATTTTGTGTCCTACATAAGGTTTCCAAAGTATTTAATTTAATAAATAATTTTCCCCTCTTTCCTCTCTAAATTAAATAAATGTATCACTTTATTTAATTTAGTCATATTATCTTTTGGAATTTTAAATTTATTTTTTAAATTCCTCACTTTCTCTCTCATTGTCACATCCTCCAACTTTTGCAAGTTGATCTCTAATCCCTCTTAACAATCTAACCCTCTTTCTTAGTCATAATTAATTTATGATTAAGGTGTGCACACTCCTAATCATCATTAGGGTCACATCCTCCATCATTTCCCACTTGCCTCTAATCTCTCATTAATTTATCTAATCAAGTACTTGCACAACCTTAATCACCTAATTAGGTCAACCTATTCCCCATATCATTTATGGAATGTTTCTTTAGTCAACTTCATTAAAAACTCTCTTTTTGAAGAAGGCACTCCATTCCCTATGTGAATTTTTAATTCACATTTAATCCCCCAATGCATTTAAAGGAATTTTAAATTCCTTCTCTCATCCCCATGAGAATATTTGAGGAATTTTTAATTCGTCACATGTCCTTTCACCCACATGGGGACAAGGAGCTCCTTTATGAAGAGATCTTGTCCAATCCCAAGGTACTATGTAGTACCTCCATGTCGTGTACTCTCATTTCCACCTCATGTCCACGTCACCTTTTTCAAGCCACTTCACATGCCACATGTCAAGATGTGAGGGCTTGTGATTTCTCAACTCACCTTAGCCCTACATCTTGATCTTGGTGGCTCAATCTTGACCGTCCATTTCCCTAGAGAATTCCAAAATCTCTATAAATACCCCCTCTTTTCTCTCATTTTGAAAGAGATCATTCATGCTAGCCAAACTCTTGCAAAAAATTTTCTTGAGCCATATTTAGCCAATTTTTCCATATTTGCATCCATTTTCACTCATCTCTCCATCCTCATCCCATCTCTCCATCCTCATACCATCTTATAGCTTGCATCTCTTGCCATCCAAGGAGCATATAACATCGAAGATCGAAGGGCCAACCAAAAGAGAACTCAACAAGGTAAAATCTTCCTTTTGCTTTGCTTAGTTAATCTTTAGGCTAATCTTGAGGTGTGGGGTGTTTTTAGTGTTGTTTCACGCTCTTTGGTTTGTTGTTTATTTTCTAATGCTTATTTTCGCCCTATCACATTTTTGGCACGCCTGGTGGGACCCACAAACGGGTCTCTTGCTTTCACATTTGCTATTTTTTGACTTTTTGCAGGTACAGGTTATAGAGGGGCGGACTTGACCTGACAGACAGGCGGACTTGCCCTCCACAGGCAGACCCAACCTTACCCAGGGGCGGACCTGCCCTCCATAGACTCAGAAATTGATTTTCTGCAAATTTTTCATAGACAGGCGAACTTGCCCTCTGGACAGGCGAACTTGCCCTATAGACAGGAAAACTTTCCCTGTAGATAGGCGGACTTGCCCTACAGACAGGCGGATTTTCCCTCTAGACATGCAGATTTTCCCTCTAGACAGGCAGATTTGCCCTAGACAACTTTTTCCATAAGGTAAAATTTCACTTTTTAGCACTTCTTTTGACTGTTTTAAGGGTTTTTAACCCTTAACTTAGGCACATAGTTTAACTAGGGGTGTTAATTAACCTTTTTTGATGTGTTTTTTGGTAAGCTATTTGACGTATCCAATCCCCTTGCGCCATTTGGTGATCCTAGGTGACGAGAAATCATAGCTTACCAAGTCTTTTGAGTCATCTTTTTTTATTTTTCTTAGTGGAACCTGCTTGGGGATTTCATCACCCTAAGGGACGATTCCAACCATGTGTACCAGCGGGGTATATAAATGAGGGAGAGAGAAAGTTCTACCTCAATCCAACCATGTTGTAATTGGCGAAGTATCGAGATGACGTGAAGAGTTGGTATGAGCCTTTAAGGTTCTCGACTCACACTTGTAACAAGTTGGCGTTCACGGTTTGGGCCTCACGTACCAAGTGTATATCGAGGAATCCCTCTTAACCATGTTCATCCTAGATTAGAAGACTTTGTCGGCCATACCCTCTCTACTAGACTTAGGTTTGTGTTGTCTGAATTATCTTCTTTGTGCAAAACTAGTGATTGTCTAATTCATTTCGCTCAACCATATCCTTCTTGTTGATGATTGTTGTGTTTTGAGTCCTTTGCCTTAGTCATTTTTTCAAAAGTCAAGTTTCAACCTGTCTGAGGGCGAACCTGACCTTTGAACAGGCGAACTTGACCTTGAACCAGGCTTTTCCAGCTTTTTCTCCATAGGCAAACCTGCCCTCTTGACAGGCGGACCTGCCCTCCAGGGGCGGACCTGACCCATCCAAGGGCGAACCTGACCTATAAACCAGTCCTTTCGAGCCTGTTTTAGCCATTTTTGACCAACTTTTGCTCCATAGGTGGACCTTCCCTCCCGACAAGCGGACCTAACCTCTGGATAGGTGAACTTGCCCTCCACAGGCGGACCTGACCCATCTAGGGGCAGACATGACCTTTGACCCACCGCTTTCAGGCCTGTTTTGACAAAATTTGACCATCTTTTGTTCCTTGGGCAGACCTTCCCTACACAGGGGTGGACCTGACCCTTGACCAATCAGCTTTTTCTTCTGTTTCGTCATTTGGGACCCTCGTTTCATCATTTCGATCACTTGTTTCCCCGTTTTGAACATTCGTACACCCGTTTCAAGAATCCGTTTGCCATCCTGAACGTTCATCCCCTCAGTTTGTCCATCCATTCACCCATTCGAAGTCCTCTTTTACCCATTTCGAACCCACGTTCTGGTTATCATTTCCCTATTTTGAATCACCGGTATTGTATTGAAACCTCGTTAAAGTAGTCATCCAAATTGACCTAGGTGTTCATCTCTAATCGTCATCCATCAAAAATGACGTAGGGTAGTCATCTATCCTGAGTCGGTCATCCTTGTCGTCCCAATCAATCTGCTTCTCTCTCAAGTCGGATTCTGTGCCACTATCATTCATCCTCCCTTTTAATCGATTAATCAACACCTAGCCTTACCAAGGATCACTCTTGAACTCAATTTCGGATTCTGGTCATTATCATTCATCCTAATCAATCATCAATCCTAATCAAATCATCATATCATCCAATCCAGATTGACCAATTATCTACCAATCAACCCAATCCGATATCATCAAACAAAATCCACTTCGGTTGAATCAAATCAATCCTATCGAGCCACATCCTCGTTGGCTAATCAATCATCAAATCAAATCAATTCCATCGAGCCACATCTGTGTCGGCTAATCAATCATCAAATCAGATCAATCCTCTCATCACCAAGGTCATCCTAGCATCCTAGTCCATCATATCATCTTGTATGCACGTTCAGTCCTGGTCACAAACAAGGAAAATGGCCAAACAACAATCCTAGCCAAACATCCCTCAAGATCTAAACAACGCAGCTAATGCCTCTCAAGATCCCCATAATGGTGCGAACATCCCTCGAGATCCGCATAATGGTACATCATCACAATCCAATATTGATGGTCAAAATGCATCATCACGCAGGCATGAGAACATGGTCAACCAACCCGAACTTACATTTGAGGAACACTTTAGTAACCCTACCAATGTGCAAATGACTAACCGCCTGTTTGAAAGACATGGGGAAGAAATATTGGTGCATCTCATTGAAAAAGGGGCTCCTCAAACAACTGATCCCAATGATCCTTTTGCCTTCGGCATGCCACAAAATGTTCTGCAACAACTGCCATTAATGCTAACAGAACCACCCCTTTGAAACCAACCTCCTATCAACGTTGGGGGCACCCCTTTTACTACATTGCCTCCACCTTCTAGAGCTACAAACCTACCATCGCCTTCGTATGCATCTCCACAGCCTCCCCAATCTAACCTACCACCTCCATCATTGCCACAAGGTACACCCCAACCAAATATTCCATTTGGTACCCAACAACCTCCTGTACAAAACACCCCTATGTTATCTCAGTTGCCCCAATAGCAACAACTGCCATATAACCCTCCATTCTCTTCACAACAACCGCCACACCAATCGCAAAGTAATCTGTCCCGACCTCCAGCTCAAACCATATCCCCGTTCCTCGCATCCATCCTACGTCCGCGAGCCCAAACACAATACAACATCCCATCTCGGCCCATGCAACATCTCACATCACATCAACAACCACCCCAACATTATTATTACCATAACCAATAGTAGTCCCAATAGCAACCACCTTATGCGGCCTCTCAGCAGTCGCAACAGTACCTTCAGTACCAGCCGTCCAATCTGCAAGATCACATCCAAGCTCCTCAACAGCCTACCTCACATTTTTATCAAACAAATTTGTACTATACCTCGCAACAACAACCCCCGTATCAACAAAATCCCTTGGAATACCAACAAGGGATATCATCATTTCACTACCAAAATCCATACCTCAACATTTCGACACTCTCTCAGCAGGATCCTTCATCGTCCTACCATCCATATCCATCCAACCCGCCACCAGTCAACTCGGATCTGTTAGAAATCAAAGTCACTCTGAAAGATCTTCAAGCTGGGACTGGCAAACAATCCTTTAACTTCAAAGACATATGCCCATATCCATTCGATCCCTCCATCTCATTGATCCCCTTCCCTAAAAAATTTGAAATACCAAAATTCGATAGATATAGGGGGAACAAAGATCCTAAGGCCCACCTGCAGGATTTTTACTCACAGTGTCAAGAGGTTATGCACAACGACAACTATCTCTTGCACCTGTTCCCATGAAGCCTGACAGGCAATGCCTTAGAGTGGTTCATGAGCCTCAAACGAGGGTCCATAAAATATTTTGCGGACCTGTCTGAGAAATTTGTGTCCTACTTCTCCTTCAATTTGGAGGACACTGACACCTTAGATCTCCTCAAAGAGAAACAACGTGAGGGGGAAACCTTTGCTAGCTATCTTCAAAGGTGGCGTGCTCTAGCAAGCCGAATGAAAACCCCTCTAAAAGAGAAGGACATGGTCACCCTATTTGTGGAGAACTCTCATCCCAACATGGCTCATAATTTTAGGTTACATTGTGTCACCACTTTCACTGAGCTAGTGGAAAAGGGACCTATCCTTGAACGTGCCCTTGTTGCCAAAGGGCACATCAAAATAAATAACCATGATAAAGAAAGGTCATTTGGTGACAAGCCACATTTTTGGAACAAGAACAAGAACATAGTAAATGACAGCGTCACTGATACTAAACACGTCCAAGTGGCTAATACATCCCAGAGACAACAACCATTTGTAACTAACACCATATCCGTACCACAGGGGGCACCTCATCCTCCTCAACAACCAAATCAGAACAGTCAGGGGAATGTTAAATGCCAGTATACTCAATTAGGAGAACCCCTGAGTGTCGTCTTCAATAAGTTGTTACAGATCAACTACCCAATTACCTACCCTGTCACCAAATCGGTTGACGAAACCAAACCTAAGCCTACATGGTTTAGGGAAAATGAATATATTGAGTTCCATAAAATCAAAGGACACACTCTAAATAAGTGTCAAGGTCTCAAAAACTATGTCCAAGATCTTATTGATCGGGGAGATATCAAAGTTGACACTAGTCAAGCTTCGTCGTCTAATGCTCAATTATAGAGATATCAAAATTCCTTTCCAAACCATAATCAAGGCGTGAGCACCTCTAGCAGCAATCCCCAAGACAACAACACAAATAACGTAAGCTATAAGAATGTACCCCTCAATTACGAGGGTATTATTCATTACATTAAGCAGGTAGAACCCCGTATATCTATGGTACATGTCAAGGCCAAGGACCATCAATGTGTTGTTACTACATGACGAGCCCACATCACTATCCCTGTGGCCTCCGCACCCGTCCAAGCAAGTCCTGTAAACTCTAAATACAACATTCTAGACCACTTATGGAAGACCCTTGCTCGGATCTCAATCTTGGATCTGCTTAAGTCTTCTCCTATACATCAAGAAATCCTCAATAGAGCCTTACAGGAAACCCATGTACCTAATGACATCGATCCTACATGATTCCAAGCTTTGGTAGGACACCTGGCTTTATCTTATCAGCTGCACTTCAACCAGAATGACATGCTAAATATCGATGCCAATCACAATCGCCCCTTGCATATCAAAGTCTTGGTTGCCTGCCATAAAATAAAAAGGGTCTTGGTAGATAATGGCTCTGCCCTCAATCTATGTACTCTAAAATTCATAAAACAGGTGGGGTATACTCAAGCAGATTTAAGTAATCAAATCATCACGATCAAGGCCTATGATAATGCAGAAAGAAATTCTGAAGGAATTATCAATCTTCCTATCCAGGTTGGACTTGTAGTTCAGTACACTACCTGTCATGTCCTTGATTTGGACTTACCATATAATCTCCTCCTTGGCCGCCCATGGCTCCACACTATGCAAGCCATCCCCTTCACATACCATTAGTGCCTAAAATTCTTGGTCAATGGACAAGAGGTCACCATTTATGCTAACCCCCAACCATTTGAATACTATCACACTTTAGAAGCATCCTTTCCCCATTTACATTATTGTCTTGGGGTTGAAATGGGGGCATCTCAGTCATCATCCACTAATCCACCCTCCACCATGACAGCCACTCCACCTTCCACCACTAATCCTACAGTCACAAAAGTCCAGATCATTGACAAGGGGTGTGGTGAATACGAAATGCATACTGCTCTTAATGTAGCAACCATGCCACCATTACCACATGAGTACGGTCAACCTTCACATGCTACTCCAAAGGAAGACAAGACTGTCACCTTCAGTGGTAAAAACATCCCTACCACCACTTTTCGGTCTCCTAGCATAAAGACAGATGCACCAGAAGAGGATATAAGTCAATGGGTATACCGAGAAGAACCCCAACTAGATCCTCCTCTAAAGGAATATTTTTAGGAAGCATATCCTTGGTCAGCTAAGTTTCCAGAAAATTATAACTACCAAGGCAGGGGCCTAGGTAAAGAAGAACAGGGGCAGTTGCAGCCTATTGATACATCAAAGCTACCAAAGAACATAGGCATCATATACGAAAAAAAGCAGAAAGTCCCTACAACATCGTCTAATAATTCCAATAGTGTTGTCGTGGGCGATGGCTCATTGGAAGGCATACCCGAGGAGGAATCCATCATATGTGCATATGATGATGTTGATCACACAGACCTATCATCCATGTTCGAATGCCTATCCGTCTGTGCCATTAGCCTATCCCTTCGTCACCCTGAGCTTATTGATTGGGACCTACACGACAATGCACCTTTCAATATCTCCACGGATACATATGTCAACCTCATGGGATTGGGGGAGGATGAATACTCCAGTCGCAAAAATAAGAATAAGAGAAATAAAAAGTGGTCATCTAGTGAAAACCTCCTCGAGGCACTTCCTGACCTTGAAAAAGTAAAAATAAAGGACGCATCCGATGGCGAAAACCTCGAAGAGGCACTGGAGGATGGAGATGTTCATCTTCCCCTTGTGGGAACTCAGTTATCTACACGATCGTCCATCCTAATTGAAGAGACTTGAGAAGTTAATTTGGGTACTGCCGAAACTCCCAAGATCACATATGTGGCCAAATCACTCTCAGATCTAGAATATGCAGTCATTGTTCAGTTACTCCAAGAGGGTATTTTTAACTTTGCTTGGTCATATTCAGACATGCCAGGCTTGGACCCCGCTTTAGTGGTTCATCATCTAGACGTTCGCCCTGATGCCAAGCCTATCAAACAGAAGCTTCACAAGATGCACCCACAGGTGGCACTATTAGTCAAGAAGGAACTGGATAAATTACTAGATGTAGGTTTTATCAGACCAATTGACTACTCTGATTGAATCTCCAATATAGTACCAGTCACCAAACCAGATGGAGACATTCAGATTTGCACAGACTTCAGGGATCTTAACAAGTCTCGCCCAAAAGACGACTTCCCTCTACCTAATATTGACATGTTGGTCGACCTCACTATAGGACATGAGATGTTATCCCTTATGGATGGTTTCTCTGGTTATAATCAAATCCGAATTGCACCTGAGGACCAACACAAGACTGCCTTCACAATGTTAGAATAGCCAAGATCTGAAATGCAAACCAGAATATCCTTCCACAGAAGAGAAAAATAGAAAAATAGAAGCTTTGCATAAAAACATGCAAATTGATATATTCGAAAAGAGACAATTAATTACAAGAGATTATTTGCTTTATAAAAGAAAAGATGTGAAAACCTAATCTTATCTTGAGCAACAAGATAGCTCGAAAGATAAAAATAAGATCCTAAAACTTAGGAATTAAATAAAGCCTAAGTAAACTTATGCAAGCGTAATTAAATATTAAATACACTAACACCCCCCCATAAGTGCAACTTAGGGAGAAGCAGATTATTATGCAAATATGAGTCCCGACAACAAGGCTTGATCAGGTACTCATGTACAAATGCAAAGAGAGAGAAACCCCCCTTAGTGAGATGAACCGCTGTGAAGAAACACTGGAAGAACTCTGATGAAGCAACACTGGAACCCCAAATTCGGCAAGCAAGGAAAGATAGTTATGTTTGCAAGATACCAATCGGAATCACAAATGCAACAGCAGACCCGATGCCAAGGAACACTAGAAATTCACATACTAGATCAACTCTGGAATCTGAAGCAACAGTAGATGAAAGATGAACCCATAATGATGACAAATCTAGAAAAGGTGTCTCCAAAGCCAATGCCAAACTGAAACTGAAACTGCCCATAGGACGAGTACCATCAAGATTCTGGAACATTAACCATAAAACCATGGCCTTTAAATGGGAAAGATCTGAACCAATGAGGATCAAGAACCATAAAATCCCACTGTGAAGTGTGCACCAAAGCAAACCAAAGATGTATCCAGCTAAGCAAGAAAGAAGCTAGAAGGAGACAACAGAAACCAAAAAAACTCATGCGAGTTGTCACCAAAACGAAAGATGGATGCAAGAACCCCCCATAATGGAACTTTATATCAGTTCGTTTATTACAATACCCAATGATTGCATAAGGAGATAATGCAAAAATATAACACATAATCGAAAATGCAAACCTAGCACATGAAAAAAAATGAATGCATGCCTAAAATAAGTTACACATTTTCTAGAAATGACCTCAGATCTGCATAGAGGCCGAAACCAGCTTTTCGATGCCGTGAAAATCACGAAAAATGGATAAGCGAGTGAAAAGATATGTGTCCCGAAGTGAAAAAGGAAACATCTGACTTTCGAGGTAGAAAATGATATCAAAAAAGAAAAACCAAAAAATCTCACCAAAACCAATGCGTAGAGCTCAGAAACAGCTTTCCGGTGATATCTCGTTTGCAAAAAAATGACGCCGTATGTGAAAGTTATGAACGTTTCCATAAAACTGCTCAAAAATTGTTCGATTCAGCCATGTAGAGCCCTCAAGGGCTAAAAAAAAGACCCCTGGCCGCCTGGGCGGACCAGGGGGCTAAAACACAGGGGCTGGCGGTGGAGCCCCTAGACGCCGATATGACTGGCGCAAGGTGTTGGAGGCTAGGTGGGGGCTAGATCTAGGCACCTGGTCACCCAAAAGATCGTCGACTGGTGACTTAAGCCCTCAGGGGCTGGCTGCAAAGTCCGGCGGAGGAGCATGGTGGAGCCACCAGCGGTGGTGGTGCACCGGCGGCCGCCCGGTGGCTCATCCCTTTATAATGGGTGGCACTTGATTTACCCAAATTTTTTTATTTTTTTAATACTTTTTTGATTTTTTTTCAAAATTTGTGCATCGAAAACTGTGCCTAGGGGCCATACGGCCATCGGGTAAATTTTTTTTGCTTCTCTGGACAATTTTTCCTAAACTGGACAAATTTTATATGAAAATGGGGGTTTTTGGGCGTTGCGAATCCAACGGCGAGGTCCGTTTGGGCCCAAAGTGCTCCAAAAATTAGGTGACCCCCAGATCTAACAGATAAATCACCGATCTTACAACCCTCGTAGATCTGGCAAACGGTGATGAAAATCGAAGAAATAAAAGCCATTTCTGACTTTTTCGAGCGCTTTGAATCCAATAGAAAACCTTGATTTGATCCAAGACACTGCATAATGATGCTCAAGGATTGAAACCCTCGAGGGACTCCGAACGAGCTCTGCAACGAAATCCTTTGAAAATGCTGAGAAGGAGCTGCAAATCGTGGCTCTGATACCATGTTAGAATAGCCAAGATCTGAAATGCAAACTAGAATATCCTTCCACAGAAGAGAAAAATAGAAAAATAGAAGCTTTGCATAAAAACATGCAAATTGATATATTCGAAAAGAGACAATTAATTACAAGAGATTATTTGCTTTATAAAAGCAAAGATGTGAAAACCTAATCTTATCTTGAGCAACAAGATAGCTCGAAAGATAAAGATAAGATCCTAAAACTTAGGAATTAAATAAAGCCTAAGTAAACTTATGCAAGTGTAATTAATTATTAATTACACTAACACACAACACCTTGGGGTACTTTCTGTTACAATGTTATGCCCTTTGGTCTCAAAAATGCAGGGGCGACATATCAGAGGGAAATGACAGTCATCTTCCATGACCTCATCCATATCATCATGGAGGATTATGTCGATGACTTGTTAAGGAAATCTAGGACCCGAGCAGAACATCCTACCATCCTGAAAAAAGATCTTTGAACGGTTGGAACATTACAAGCTGCGGCTAAATCCAAAAAGTGTCTTTGGTGTTACATCGGGAAAACTATTGGGTTTCATAGTCTCTCGAAGGGGTATTGAGGTTGATCCCCCCAAGGTGAAAGCTATTCTAGACATGCCACCCCCGCACAATCTGAAGCAATTAAGAAGTCTTCAAGGGAAGATGCAATCCATCTGTCGGTTCATAGCTCAACTTGTGGATAAGTGTCAACCATTCACCCATCTTCTGAAGAAAGATTCCACCTTTCGATGGACCCAACAATGTCAGACAGGTTTCAATAAAATCAAGGAATACTTAGCTCATCCACCGATCTTGATGCCACCTATTCCAGGGAAACCCCTCTTGCTTTATATCTCCGCCACTTCAGTCGCGCTGGGGGCATTGTTGGCACAACATGATGAGTCATCTAAAGAGAGAGAAATCTACTACATAATTCGAACACTGGTCGGTTATGAATTAAACTACTCTCCCATGGAAAAAGCTTGCCTCGCAGTAGTCTTCAGCACACAGAAACTTAGACATTACATGCTCAGCCATCTGGTCAAGTTAATAGCAAAGATTGATCCACTGAAGTATTTGTTATCCATAACCACTCTAATTGGCCGCATGGCCAAGTGGGTCATGCTCCTAAGTGAATTTGACATAGAGTATGTGGAGCAAAAATCCATAAAGGGACAAGTCATAGCTGATCAGTTGGTTGAGGTGCCATTAGTAGATGCTTACCCTCTGGACACTGAATTTCCAGATGAAGAAGTTTACACAATCACAAACGCACTTGCTTGGACACTGTATTTTGATGGCTCCTATGCTCTTAATGGATCAGGTGCAAGGATTTTATTAGTTACCCCTCAAGGTGACTACATTCCAAAATCATTCAGGATAGCATTCCCGTGTACCAACAATATGGAAAAATACGAAGCCATCCTCACCGGCCTCTGAATTGCAAAGCAGTGGCACATAACTCACTTGAAAGTCTTTGGTGATTCATTGTTAGTCATCAAGCAGGTTAATGATGAATTCCTAACAAATGATGATAAGTTGTTACCCTATAAATGCATGGTGGATGATTTCAAGAAATATTTCACCTTCATACAATTTGACCAAATTCCTAGGGTACAAAATAAAGCAGCTAATGCAATGGCCACTATTGGCTCCCTAATTGACATGCCCAAATATCAGACGGAATGTGAGTTCCTTGTAGAACAACTTTTAATCCCAGCATAAGATATTCCTGAGACTAACATGGTGTGTGATATCGTGGGTCCCGCTTCCCCCTAGTACCAGGACATATACACCTATCTCCATGCTAATATTCTACCCCTAGATCTTACACGCAATCAGTGCAAATCCTTCGTTCATCGCTCTTCCTGATACATTATCGTCGGTGATACGCTTTATCGTCGCGGGTACGATGAAATCCTCCTTAGATGTCTAAATGAGACTGAAGCCCATATTGCACTAACAGAAGTACATGGTGGTTTTTGTGGGGCTCACTCAAATGGTATGGCTTTGGCCAAAAGGATTCTTCGAGTTGGATATTATTGGCCAACATTAGAACATGATTCTTGTGAATTTGTGAAGAAATTCCTTCCCTGCCAACAACATGCAGATTTGATTCATGCTCTAGCACAAGACCTTCAACCCATCCTAGATTCGTGGCCATTCTCTCAATGGGCTTTCAACTTAATTGGAAATATTCACCCACCATCCTCTAACGGCCATACATTCATAATTACTGCCACTGAGTACTTTACTAAGTGGGTGAAAGTAATGCTACTCTCACAGCTCACCAGTATTCAGATCTCAAATTCATCCTTTACCATATTCTCTACAGATATGGTATCCCATCCACCATCCTCTTTGATAATGGAAAACCTTTCAAAAACCAAGTCATGAAACACCTCTGCGACACCTTTCATATCCAACATCATTGGTCAACACCCTATTACCCCTAGGGTAATGGTCAAGTAGAAGCGACCAACAAGACCCTTATCCACATCCTCAAAAAGGTTGTCAATAACACTGGTTGAGATTGGCACCTCTATATTCATCCCGCCCTCTAGGCATATCGCACCTCCATCCACACCCCTATAGGTGCCACTCCCTATTTTTTAGTCTATGGCGCCGAAGCCATCTTTCCAATTGAAGTTGAGATCCCATCACTGAGAATTTCCCTAAAAAATCTCATCAGTGAGGAGGATGCTCGTGTTGCACGGCTTGCACAACTGGAGTTACTTGATGAAAGAAGAATCAAAACCTATGATCATCTGCAAGCATACCAAACCGCCTCAAGTGTAACTACAATAAGAAGGTTCATCCTCAACAGTTCCAGGTTGGTGATCTTGTCCTTAAAGAGAACCAGTGCACCCAACAGGACCGAGACAAGAAAGGAAAATTTGAGGCAAACTGGTTGGGGCCTTATATCATAGCTGCTAAATATGGATTTGGGGCATATAGATTGACTACTCTTGAAGGAGATCCCCTCGAAGAACCCATCAATATCATGCATCTGAAGAGGTTCTACACCTAAGTCCGCTTGGTAACCCCACCTAAAAATCAAAAAAAATAAATCAAAAAATCAAAAAAGAAGCAAAAAAAATAAATCAAAATAAATCAAAATCAAAATCAAAAAATAGTAAAGAGAAATAAATCCGTCCTATGGTGAAAACCACCTTTTGGTGGCGCCTTGGATAAGTACGGGTGGAAAAAACTTGGTAACAGGCATCATCCGTAGAGGGCTTAATCATTATCTACCTGACATCCTAGTTATTTTATGCTTTCATCCGCACTATCATCCTCACCCATCCCATCCTTGGCCGCTTGGTACATTTTGATTTAGCATTGGACGATCCATCTTGGCTATCCCTCATCCTGAGCTTTTCAGTATCCCGCTCTGAGCTTATGTCATTCATTTTCTTGTCGGTTGGTTTGTGTCATCACGTAGCCCCCCCATCTTGTTGGTCTCCAGCTAGATCTCATCCTGTCGCATCTTTAGTTGAACTATGTTGCCCCTACGCTGTCACGTAGGCAAGGTTGATCATTTGATCTGCCCCCAGGGTATTCTAACCATCCCGTCTTGGTTTTCCATCATTTGCCTTCATCATCCTCTTTCTGCTTTTCCCATGGTCTTTTCTTGAACTACGAGGGCTCTGCGCTTTCAAGTACGCAAGGCTAATCTTTGATTGGCCCTCGAGCCCCTAGGTCTATAGGGTGTGTCAGTCTGTGTCCTTGTTTAGCTCATTCTTCACAAACAAAATCCCTTAGTGTCAAGACATCTAGCTAATGGAAGATATCTTACATCAACTGGGTCATTCTAGTTTAGTATCCATCATCAGTCTCAACAGGATGCATCCTTCCTAGTAGACCTCATCAACCCCATCCATCCCCTTGATCCTATGGCAAAGGACGTTTTGAAATTGATTATGATCTTTTGATGCTTTTGGACTCTGTTTATCATTTGAGCTCCCTATCAACACTTGTCATGGTCGCCTTGATCCATCATATCATGGTGTGCTTTGACTAGTCAACATAGGGGTGTATCTTGCTATTTTCTTTGTTGTTGTCTTCTTGGTTGTCCCACGTAGTACCCACCAAGATCCCTGAGGTCTTGTGTTACGCTGGGGCATCCTTGTGTGTTTGTGGTTATCCCAATACCTAGCCTGACTAAGGTCATAGTGACCTTGGGGTGTCGGGATAGCCTTTTTGTTTGTTGTGTTTGTTTCATGCATTGGATGCCAACTCACTGTGGTCTTACATATTAGGGTATTCGGTATCTTATGCTATAGCAAAAATCAATGCTCCAAAGATGGCAAATTACGTTCTTAATTGCATTGCATTTCATTTCACTACATATACTCTCCATTCAGCCTTCTTCATGACCTAGGACTTGTGATTTAGGTTGTGCAAGGTCTTGACTCTTTTTCCCTCTTGATCTTCCTCTCAAGATATTAATGGTTTTTTTGATAGGTACGATATCACACCCACAGTACACCTATCGCCTATCCGCACTCCCATGCAGGTCCTTACTGACACTTAGGTTTTCATTATAGGAACTCATATTTCATGTTACATTATAGGTTCAATATATTTCCTAATTCATGGGCTGATTAGATTAAGCATCATAGCTTCATTTGACCCATACACGTCCATATTAACACTTACATCATACATGCATTATCACCCACCCAAACATATTGTTAGCTACATACAAAATATTTATATCATCCTGCATTATCAACATTAATACATGCATAATCATCCATCCACATAAACATGAAATATCATATACATGTGCATAAATAAATCAAATCATCCATCCACATAGCAATGAAATATCATAAACATGCACATACATAAATCAAATCATCCATCCACATAAGCATGTAGTATCATATGCATGTGCATAAATAAATAAATCATCCATTCCCATACACATGCGCATACATAAAACAAATCATCCATTCTCATAAACATGTGCATAAATAAATCAAATCATCCATCCACATAGTCATATAGTATCATATACATGTGCATATATAAATCAAATCGTACATCCACATAAGCCTAAAGTATCATAAACATGTGCATCAATAAATCAAATCATACATCCATATAAGCATGCAATGTCATATACATGTGCATAAATAAATCAGATCATCCATCCATATAAGTATAAATTATCATATACATATGCATACATCAACTAAATCATCCATCACAAAGGACATAATGCATAGTGTCAATAAGGACTGTCTCATATCATAATCAAAATAATACAATGTACATCTTGTCACAAAATTCTCAAGCATAATCTACCACATATCCATCATATATCATCAAATAAGGTACAAAATCCAGAGATGTAGAGCACCTCTGATCTCTGCCGATAAGTACTAAACACTCCATCCTGTGTCTGTCAAAAAATTGGTATCCTGTCATCTACTCCCTGGCTGCTCTACTATGAGCTACCCACATCTGATGTCTAAGGAGAGTCTGGCACTGGCCCTCTATGTGTGGGAGTCCCCTGATACTCGTGGGTGGGAGTCCCCTAGTAACCATCGAGAGGAGAAGGAGTCCACCGATAGTCACTATAACCTCTGGTACGTGTCCCTAATGACTGGGATGGTGCTAGCATTGGTGGTACTTATCTGATGTAGCGCGTTGTAAACTGCGCTGGATCTGGAATGGCGTGCTCATAGGCACACCTCCAGTAAATCATCTCCTGCATATAATCATCTTGTTGTGCAGCCTACTGCCTAGCGGCATTCTGCTCAAGTCTATATCTATCTTGATCCCCGCTAACAACCATCCGCTCATGTACCCAGGCATCCTGTGCCTATGTCAAATATTGTACCTGCTCTATAGCCCTATCTCTCTCAACCTCTATAGTCTGTAATTGTGTCTGTAACCCTTGTACCTCTACCTCTGACTCCCCCCCTCACCATGCGCTGCTTGCAACTGAGCATGTGTTGTGTCTCACTCACTCTACAATGTCTGCATCCATACCTCTGTAGTATCTCTCTCTCTTTGTGCGGCCTGTACCCAAGCCTCTACTGCATCCCTGTCCCTCTGAAGTGCTTGAAGTCTCAACTTGACAAAATCTCGCTCTCGTCGAAGACCTGACACCTGTGACACCGCTGCATCCCTCTCCCTTTGAAGAGACTGAACCTTTGTCTCTGCCACCTGCCTCTCACTCTCGGCCACCTGAGCACGTTCTTGTAGCACATCCCTATCTGCCTCTATGACCTGCACCTGTGCCTGTGCCACATCTCTCTCTGACCACATCATGTGTATCTCTCTCCTCGTCTCTTCCTCTCTCTACTGCATCAACCCCATATCCCCAACTGTCTGCTCTAAACAATCCACTCTGTCTCTGAGCTCAGCCCGCTCTCGATGCCAATCTGCTCTCTCTCCATAACCACTCTAGCTGTGTCTGCAAACCCTTTGTATCTTCGGGAGTCCCCGCCCCACTCTCTGACGGCTCCTGCCCTGTCCCTCCTCCAATGACCTACCGTATCGTTGCCTCCGCCACCAAATGGTCTCACTCCCATCTCACTGCATCTCCCTCCTCATGCTCCCTAGCCACCTCCGCTCGCAATCTCTCTATCTCTGCCCGCAGGTCAACTGTCTCATCTCATGCCTCATCTCTCTCTCTCATCAATCTCCTCTCCACATCTGACACCAACGTGGCCAAGACTTAGTAATCTCTCTCACCCGAGGCGAATCGTGCTTGTAGCTCGCTCAACATTGCCTCTAATCTGACCCGCTCTGCCTTTGTCTGCCGAAATCACTGCTCGTTGAGGCGTAGTCTCTCCAGAGTCTCTCTCAACACCACTGCGAGATCCTCTCCTCTGGGAGGTGTTGTCGATAGTGGTGCGATGTCATGCACATCAGAATAAATGTCTATCTCTCGCGGCTCATACCCCTCACTCTCTGTCAACACCTCCATCTCATCCACATCAATTACCGAGGGGGCTCCCCCTCTCCCTGTCATCCTCTCCCACGCTCCGCTGGCCTCAGCCTCCTCCTGTCTTTGTCACTGCTGCCCTCCCCTAGTCACGTCTGCCTCCTGCCTCTCTCGCACTCCGCTGGCCTCGGTATCCCCCTCTCTCTCTTGCTGCTAACCTTCTAGGGATGCACATGCCTCATGGCTCCTCTCTCTCGAGACCTCCGGCCCCCTATCCTACTGTGTAGCAACCCTGGCCTCATCCTCTCCCTCCTCTGCTCCATCTCCTCCTCGGGCTCTGCATCATCGTCTCCTCCTCCTGGCTGCCCTCATTGGCTCCTCAGCTGCTCTACCCACCTCCTTTCCCTCCCCCTGTTGTCCTACTCTCGCCTGACCTCCTCTTTGTCGCCCTCGAGGTGTTGGTCCTTCCGCCCTCAACCGTCTCTCATCCTCTGATCTGAACCCTAGTGCTCCCTCAATCAACACTACTAGGGTAATCCGTGGCGGTGGATGTCACCTGAACCACTGCTGATATCGATCTGTCGTACTTGCATCTATCTCCCGCTCCCACCTGTCTGGGTATGGCACAAACTGCAGTGTCTATAGCTCCTCCCACACTGCATCCAGATCTAGCTTAGCTCCCCATGGCCGCTCTCGTGTTAGTCGTCGGAACATCACCCGCCCCGCGGGAATATCCTGTGTCACTCCAAACTACCATGTCACCCGATCGGGCCTGTGCAACTCCACCACAAGCGAACCTCTCCCAACAATATAACAGCGGGTGAAGAAGTAACCACTATGTGCCTCCTCATCATCCCTCCAACCTCTAAAACGCTACAACATATAAGGATGCCACACTATCATCTCTGCCTGCATATCATCCAGTCGCCTCCTCCATACATCTACATCTCTAACATCTTGATACTGCAGTATCGCTCTCACCTCTGCCCCCCATCCCTAGGCTACGACCTCTCTATCATCTTGCTCTCCTGCTTTGCGTACAATCAGCCTGGTCACCCTGATATGCTCCCAAGCCCAAACCTCTAGCAGTGTGACATGTGTCACACTCAGCGCCCTTCGATAGCATACCCGGTGCATGTCCCAGTACAGTTGTGCCAGCATGAAGGTCCCCCACTCAAACTGACCCTCTCTACCCTCGATGATATGTCGAATCACCTCGACGAACCTGAGATGCAAAAATTGACCACTATGGTCTGGTACAGGATCCTGCTAATCAATCCCACTAGGTACAAAGACAATGTCGGTACCCTACAAGACAGACACCTGTCCACATCCAGCTGCTGCCACTGAATCGGTAGATCGTCATTGCCAAATACAACATGCACAAACTCGTCCAGTGCCTCGCCTGCTACCCAACACTCGCTAACTGCAAACCCTGCTATGGGGAGCCTCAGAATCTACCAAACATCCTCCAGAGTCATTGTCATCTCCCTAGTCGGTAGATGGAATGTCAATGTCACCAAGTCCCAGCGCTCTATCAAGGCTGTCAACATGGCCCTGTGGGCTTTAATCGTTGGGTATGATAGCATATGAACTAGTCTTGCCTCTGCCAGTCTCTGGTGATCGACGCCTGTCATCACTACCATGCATCTCATCAGCACCTCGAACTATCTCTCTCGCGTCCGCAAACTCTCAACATTCTGCATCCATAACAACAACACTTTGTCAGTTCCTCCTGGCATCATTTTGCCCCAATTTTTTTCTTATCCTACTTCTTCCTGCCCCGGGACTTCCCTTCTCCATCCCACCCTTAACCCCACTCTTCCCCTGCCTTTGTTTCTTTCAGCCTGCTGCCCTGGGCCTTGGGCAAACTCGCCTAGCTCCTTGGGCAGACTCGCGACAAGCCCCACTGGGTGGGCCTCCACCCGGCTTAGGTGAACCCGCCTGAGCCCAGGCGGACCCGCCCAGGCTCGGCTGGGTGGGCCTCCGCCCAACTCGAGTGGACCTGCCCGGGCTCGGCTGGGCTCGGCTGGGCGGGCCTTCGCCCAGCTTGAGCGGACCCGCCCTGGCTCGGTTGCCCCCCCCCCCCCCAGTATAAAGCTGCCACCCCCACCCTGGTGGTAACCGTCCCCCACAACCCCTAAACTATTTTTTTTTTTTTCCTCTAGCCTAGTTTTCATCCCACTTGACCCATCGAAACCCATGTTTCATTTTTTGAAAAAAAAAAGCAAATTGACCAAAATCACAAGGTGGGGTTTCGAACTAACTTGGCATGGCATGGCACACTCAACGAAGAATCGTCGTCTCTTGTCTGCCCGGTGAATGATGTCGGTATCGTACTCTAGCATCATGTCCCTTCCCTCTTGCCCTCTCCTCCTCACTTGACAGTTGTCCAAATGAGGAGAGGTAATTCCTAGAATTACCTTTTATAGCTTTTTTCCCTCCCTTTTCACTTTTTTTAGACTTTAGCACGACTTTATAAACCTGTATGTCGTAAACTTTTAACGCGTGCCGTGACACGCCTCCAGACCACCTTCGGGGAGACTAGAACTTGTGACCAGCAGCCGAACGGAATTATTTTAGCCAACCAAGCTAGGGCCCCCGCCCTCCCTTTTCACTTTTTAACCTAAAGGGGATTTTTTTCTTTTATTTAACCTTTTTTCCCCCTCAGCTAATTTACTCACCCCCTATCTTCTTGGGGCCACCATTTACACAATGTAAACCCGTTTTCCTCCATTCAAGCGCCAATCTTCTCGATTTTTCTTGCTCTTTCCAACGACATATACCACTTCATACTTTCGAAAAGTTGCTCGGGGCCCCTTTTTCCTTCCCCGTCCGCCTTCTCGAGGGGGCATACCCTACCATTCCCTCCCAATCTTCTGTCATAAGCCTTCTCTTGCGAGATTGGGGCATTCCCTTTAATTTTCCTTCGTTCGGGTAGCTCACACAAGCTCTTCCCTGCTGAGGCATCTCTTTTCTGGTCGCTTCTTCCATAGAATCGTCTGTATTTTATTTTCTTCGAAACCCTATTATCCTAATAGTGTTTCGAAGAGGGAAAAAATGTAGACATCTAAATTTGACCACTTCCATATGATCAAAGTCATCTCCTTAATCATCTCTTTTCTCATTTAATTCATCCTCTTTGCCGATATTAATTAAATCACTCATTTAATTAATATTTTTTGTCCTACATAAGGTTTCCAAAGTATTTAATTTAATAAATACTTTTCCCCTCTTTCCTCTCTAAATTAAATAAATGTTTCACTTTATTTAATTTAGTCATATTATCTTTTAGAATTTTAAATTTATTTTTTAAATTCCTCACTTTCTCTCTCATTGTCACATCCTCCAACTTTTGCAAGTTGATCTCTAATCCCTCTTAACAATCTAACCCTCTTTCTTAGTCATAATTAATTTATGATTAAGATGTGCACACTCCTAATCATCATTAGGGTCACATCCTCCATCATTTCCCACTTGCCTCTAATCTCTCATTAATTTATCTAATCAAGTACTTGCACAACCTTAATCACCTAATTAGGTCAACCTAATCCCCATATCATCTATGGAATGTGTCCTTAGTCAACTTCATTAAAAACTTTCTCTTTTTGAAGAAGGCACTCCATTCTCCATGTAAATTTTTAATTCACATTTAATCCCCCAATGCATTTAAAGGAATTTTAAATTCCTTCTCTCATCCACATGAGAATATTTGAGGAATTTTTAATTCCTCACATGTCCTTTCACCCACATGGGGACAAGGAGCTCCTTTATGAGAAGATCTTGTCTAATCCCAAGGTACTACGTAGTACCTCCATGTCACGTACTCTCATTTCCACCTCATGTCCACATCACCTTTTTCAAGCCACTTCACATGCCACATGTCAAGATGTGAGGGCTTGTGAGTTCTCAACTCAACTTAGCCCTACATCTTGATCTTGGTGGCTCAATCTTGACCGTCTATTTCCCTAGAGAATTCCAAAATCTTTATAAATTCCCCCTCTTTTCTCTCATTTTGAGAGAGATCATTCATGCTAGCCAAACTCTTGCAAAAAATTTCCTTGAGCCATACTTAGCCAATTTTTCCATATTTGCATCCATTTTCACTCATCTCTCCATCCTCATCCCATCTTATAGCTTGCATCTCTTGCCATCCAAGGAGCATACAACAACGAAGATCGAAGGGCCAACCAAAAGAGAACTCAACAAGGTAAAATCTTCCTTTTGCTTTGCTTAGTTAATCTTTAGGCTAATCTTGAGGTGTAGGGTGTTTTTAGTGTTGTTTCACACTTTTTGGTTTGTTGTTCATTTTCTAACACTTATTTTCACCCTATCACTCCAATAATAATGGAAAATTAGATCAATGCAATGTGATTGAAGTCTATGTCTAATAAATCTCAAATATGAGCACTATATGAGATTGTCCTTCAAAATCATTAGGGTTTTCATCCTAGGATTCCCACACTTGAACATAAGTGCTCAAAATTGATTTTGAAAGTAATTTGGTAAAGTGCTAATGATCCTCTTGAATGAGAACATTTTCTCTTTTATATCCTTCATAAAAAAATAGGTCGACCACCAAGTCCACCCACAACTTCAATTTTGAATTGTGATCATGGATGAAAATATTTCTTTGAAATTTATGGCACCAAAAATAAATTATTAGAAAAATATGACACATGATTGGAAGTTGGGAGGGGAATGTGAACACAAGTGAAAATGCTAGGGAGCAAGGGTTGACAATACCACTAGACACATACTACAGGTTGGGGGATTGATGGAAGGCATGATAGGATGGATAAGCTTGAAACTTCGTAAGGAAGAAGGGACTAGTGGAGTTGGAAGAAAAAACATATTCAAGAAGGGAAAACATATAGTAGATGGAAATAGGGAAGACACTAGTATAGAACTAATATGTACAAACTTTGATTGACTAGAAATGTGACATGACATTTTCCTTGTGAATCCAATTCTAAATTATTGTATTTAATTATGTATGATCTCCAAACACCATGGATTGAGAAAAATGAGATGCCCATGTGAGAGTAGGGACCTTATTTATTTATTATTATTCTCTAAAATACTTGGGATGTTATAAATGCAGGAAAAATATGAATGCTATATTGAAAAGGTCAAAATTGAGAATTCTAAAGCATCTTCCCAATTTGGATGTTATGACTAAGCATTGAATACCCTCACAAAGCACCTAGATTCTATAATTAGTTAACATATCTATAACCCTAATCCTGAAAACCTTAACCCCAATTATTACCCCAACCCTAACTATATCTATTAACCCTAAACTTGACTACAAACCTAAATGTAACCCTAATCGTAATGTTAACCCTAACCCTAATTTTGATGTGAACCCTGACCCTCATCATAATGTTAACCGTATTTCTAACCCTAACTATATCTCTTAACCCTAACCCTAACCCTAACTATATCTCTAGCCTTAATCCTAACCTGAACCCTAAACCTAACTATATCTCTTAACCCCAACCTAACCATAATGCTAACCCTAAACTTGATCCAAAACATAACTATAACCCTAATCCTGATATCATTAACCCTAATTATTATCCCAACCCTAACTATATCTATTAACCCTAAACTTGACCCTAAACCTAATTCTAACCCTAATCCTCATGCTAACCTAAACCCTAATCCTAAGCTAATCTTGATGATAACCCTAACCCTAATTTTGATGTCAACCTTGTCTCTCATCCTAATATTAACCATAACCCCAATCCTAACTATATATTAACTCTAACCCTAACCCTAACTATATCTCTAGACCTAACCCTAACCTTAACTATATCTCTTAACCTTAACCCTAACTCTAATCCTAACTAAATATTGATGATATAATATTTTTATTATAATATTATAAATATACTAAAATATATTTATATATTTTAACTTAACATTTAAATATTAAATTACATATATTATTTTTTAAAATTGAATTACAAATATTATACTATCATATTATAATATATTAATTATTATAATAATTTAATATAAAATATATAAATATATAAATAATTTATTTAAGATATTACATGTTGCGTCGCGACTACTACTAGCATATATATATTTAATAATATATATAAAATATGTCGAGAGATATCCTTCTCAAGGCGCCTATTCAATTTTTATGTGAAAATTTAATTAAAAAATAGGCGCCTTGAGAAGGACATCTCATTGTGTATTTTATATATATTATTAAATATATATAAGCTAGTGTAAGAGGAGTTGCTCGCTATTTTATGTTGCTTGGCCATGACTATGAGAGCATTGTATTTTGTCAAATATTTCTATAGAATGAAGGCATGAGGTAGAGGATTGTAAAGTTCTTTTTTACGTAATTTTATGTTGTCGGATTATTCTGAATTAGAATGATAATTATTGTATTCTTTTACACTTTTGTTGTGATTAATACAAGCTTGAGTCTCTTTTATGGAGTTTTTTCCTACAAGTATTTCTCCATGCATCTCTCATGTTCATATGAATATATACTTCTCAATTGTTTCATTAATATGTCATATATTTAACTAGTATAGATATCTTAAATGCATCTATCCTAAAAATGTTGAGAGAGATCAATTTGAAACTATTTTATTTACTTAAAAAGCTATTTTATTTTATTTTGAAACTATTTAATTTACTATATACATGATGATTGTTTATTTTGAAAATATTGTGTTTATTATTAAATATTAATATTTTGACATGTAAATAACTGTCAAATTTAAGATAAAAGATATAAATCTTTGTTAATCCACCCCTTACTACCATTGTAAATTACCTTTCTACATTAATTAAAAGTAAACTACTTAGTTGCATTATATCTTTCACCCTATTTTAATTTTCACCATTACACCTTTCAATTATATTAATGTTAATTGTTTATATGTATAAAAGCTTTTAGGAAATGCCTAAACTTACAAAATAAATCAAAATAAAATAATTAAGAGATCATAACTAATGACTATCAGCGATGGGAGAATAAGATATCATCTTTAGCAAACAGGCGATTTTGTAAAAATGCCATTCATCTCTAACGCTATGCTCTTCTAATTTAAAAAGATTTATTGACATTTCTTGCGTCTCTCAGAGGTATGCCGAACATCCTAACTTATCATCTCTCAATGAAAACCAACTTCTTCTCACGCTGTCATAAACTTCTCATTTACATAAAACAACCGCTCACAGGCAAATCACTCTTTAAAGTTATCCAATTTCACACCAATGTTGATGCACATCCATATTCTCTCATGTTGGAGACCTGTAAAAACATTCACACACTCAAGAAAACACACACTCATGTCATCACAAAAGGACTTTCTAACAACAATGTCTTGGCTGGAAAAATTATAGCATTATATGCTATGTTAGGCAATTTAGACGATGCCAATATGATGTGTGAACATAATTCAAATGCTTTTTTATGGAATGCATTGATTGGAGTGCATGCTTGGAATGAGCGTTGTAATGAAGCACTTGGGTTGTATTCAAAGATGAGAGGTTTGGGAATAGAGCCTGATAATTTTACATACCCACTTGTGCTCAAGGCTTGTGCTGGGATTTTAGGTTTGAAGGAGGGGAGGCAAATTCATTGTGACATTGTTAAGAAGGGTTTTGAATTGGATGTTTTTGTTGGGGTTGGAATTATAGACTTGTATGGTAAATGTGGAATTATTGATGATGCACGCCAAGTGTTTGATAAAATGTCTGAACGAGATGTCGTGGCTTGGAATGCAATGATTAGTGGGTGTGCACAGAATGACTGTTCTAATGAGGCCTTTAAGATTTTCAAGGAAATGCAGTTGGCAGATTTGAAAGCCAATTCTTCTACCCTGGTCGGTATGCTTGGGGTGTGTGATCGCATAGGAGGGTTGGATCGAGGCCGGCAGATCCATGGGTATGTAGTTAAGAGTGGATATGAGTGCAATGCTTTCGTGGGGACTTCCCTTGTGGAATTATATGCTAAATGTGAGGACATAGTCGCTGCAGCACTGGTGTTCGAGAAAATGTATTACAAAAGTGTAGTTTCATGGAATGCAATGATTTCTGGATATGCTCAAAATGGATATGCTAGTGAAGCTTTGAGACTTTTTTATCAGATGCAGTTTGGAGATGTGGAACTCAACTCGTTAACAATAGTGGGTGTTCTCTTAGCATGTGCCCAGTTAAGAGCCCTGGAAGAAGGCAGGTGGATTCATGACTATGCAATCAGAAGTGGGCTTGAATTAGATGTTTTTGTAGGGACAGCTCTTATTGACATGTATTCCAAATGTGGTAGAATAGATATTGCTCGCCAATTGTTTGATGAGATGCCCAGAAAGAATGTGGTATCATGGACTGCAATGATTGGTGGGTATTCCTATTATGGATATGCAAATGAGGCATTGAAACTCTTCAATCAAATGCAACTTGCTAATGTGCAACCGAATTCGGTTACCTTGGTGAACATGCTTCTGGCATGTACCCTTTTAGGAGTTCTGCAACAAGGCAAATCAATCCATAATTATATAATTAGAAGAGGCTTTGACTTGGATGTTTCCACGCAAAACACTCTTATAGATATGTATGCAAAATGTGGGAGCATAGAGCTTTCATGTGAATTGTTTAACAAGATGTCCAAAAGGAATTTGGCCTCGTGGAATGTCATGATTTCTGCGTATAGAATACATGGTCTTGCCAAGGATGCTCTTGCACTTTTTGTTCAAATGCAACAGCTAGGCATAAGGCCTGACCATATAACCTTCATATGTGTATTGTCTGCATGCAGCCATGCAGGCCTGGTAGATGAGGGACGACGATGTTTTGATAGCATGACCAGAGAATATTGCATCACACCCGAGATGAAGCACTATGCATGCATGGTTGACCTCCTTGGTCGTTCTGGGCATCTGGACGAGGCACAGGACTTCATTGAAAAGATGCCATTAGAACCCGATTCTAGTGTGTGGGGAGCTTTGCTTGGTGCCTGCAGAATTCACAACAATATCAAGCTCGGAGAACATGTTGCTAATTGCCTTATTGACTTAAAACCTGATGATGCTGGATATTATGTATTGCTGTCAAACATATATGCAGCAGCTGGTAGGTGGGATAATGTAATGAAGGTGAGAACAATGATGAAAGACAGGGGAGTGAAAAAATCACCAGGATGCAGCTTGGTTGAGATAAATAATAGGGTTTATGCATTCCTTGTGGGAGATAGATCACACCCTCAGTTAAAGGAAATTTACAATCTTCTAGAGGCCTTGGCTGTGCAGATGAAAGAGGCTGGATATATACCTGACACAAATTTTGTGCTGCATGATGTTGAGGAGGAAATGAAGGAAAGCATGCTCTGCACCCATAGTGAGAGGCTGGCCATTGCATTTGGAATTCTTAACACAAGCCCTGGAGCTCCGATCAGGATTACAAAGAACCTTCGTGTGTGTGGCGACTGCCACAGTGTCACAAAGTTTATTTGTAAGATTGTCAAGAGACAAATTATTGTTAGGGATGCAAATCGTTTTCATCATTTCAAGGATGGATACTGTTCATGTGGAGATTATTGGTAATGGTGATTAAACAAGCAACACATAAAATGCTTTATCAACAGAAAAATTTGAATCAATCGAGGACCCCAAAAGAGTCAGGTACCATTGCTGCTGATGGTTTTAGAGGCTTAACTTCCCTTCTCTACAAGCAAAACCAATCACACTATTTAGTATTTTATGATTCCAAAGCAAGAATCTTCACAATATCTGCTCTCAGATACCATCAGGCTGAGACACCTCTTTAACACATTTTAATATTATGACATTTCTAAGATTCAAATATTACCCTTATCTAACTCAAAGCTGTGTGATCCTACGCAAAAGATTTTCTACTTGCAGCATACAAATCTAGGATGTTGTAGGATGTCTTTGAGGGCAAAAGTTGAGGCTTCAAGTTTCAGTAACTGAAGCTTTGGTTGCAGTTAACAATTGATTACTTTTCACATACAATTTCAAGTTCTATGTGGGATGTGGGATTGTAAAAACCTGCTCGATATTTATATATTCAAGGTCATACATACTCTAATATATATCAAAAAATACGAATAGATTGACCTCAACAATGACTAGTAATAATTATTAATGAAAGATGTAACGGATGGCCTCCTTCCATAGAGGATATGGCAAACAGATTGCAACGATTTTATGGCAAGCTGTTAGAGTTATAGCTTGGAGTAAGTACCTAAGAAGTTAAGAACCTACGACAGAACCCCGTTGTTATGGCTATGTAAGAGATAATGACAAATTGCCGGAATTATGTAAAAATTTAAAGTAGGATTAGTGAAAAGAGCTGACATGACTTGCCAATGAGGTCAGCTCAAATTTTTGTGTGCAAAGCATGCTGCTCAAAAGATCTAGCCATTGAGGTCTGCTCATGGCAGATTCACTCAGCCCCTAGAATAGACAAGGAGTTTGTTCAACATTACACGAAGGCATTAATTCCCAGGGTTGATTGAGAAATGTAGTCTGGCAGTGTAAAAATGGATTGTTGTTTTCCCCTGCAAAGTCATATTCTCTCATCATGCATTGTGTTTTCAGTCTGTATCGTCTGACATGCTGCGCTCGGCTTTCATACAGATGGCCAGAAAAAAAAAATGCCTGCCATTGACAGGTTTCCCTGCAAATTTTACCAAACAATTTGGGATATCGTACCCCAAATCTGCTTTGCATTTGCAATAACTCAGAAGCACTCAGAAACCAGTCTTCTGTCTAACTAAAAGAGGGGTAAAAATTTATTCAATCACAAAAGAGATACAACCAAAGTGCCCAGAAGAGAGAGCACTTAAGAATTCTATCACTATCTACTAACTGATTAAACATTAGAGCCAAATCAGGAGGCAATTGCCTCATATCCACTATATTCCAACCCTGCATTTGATCCGAGGCCCATTTGCCCAAACAATCCGCAACACCATTCCACTCCCTGGGTATATGTGTGAAAGTAACAAAATCCAGGGAGCTACACAACTAAAGAATTTGTTTAATAATTGAATCTAAATGCCAGCTAACATCTCTATGGTCTTGCCCAGTTAACAAGTTCACCACAACCTAAGAATTAGACTCACAAATAATCTTGCGCCAACCAAGAGCAGAACAATGCTGAACGGCATACAAAATGGCAAGATCCTCCATTAAATTATTAGTATGAAGGCCTTTGTAGATAGAGAAAATAAACTGCACATCACCAGAACTGTCCCGCCCAACACCACCAATACCAACATGCCTAGGATTCCCTTGAGATGAACCATCAGTATTAATTTTTAAAACTCCGAGAGGAGGGAGTATCCAATGACCCTCCCAATTGACCCGCCGTAATGGGTGTCTGCATCTACCCTGACCCCCAAACACTGGAGCATCCCCTTGAGGAGGAAAATTAAGACCAGTACAAATAGCTACATCGCCAAGATCCACGCCTCTAGTCAAATCACATTTAGCCACAACCGTCTCACGAATAGAGTGCATGATTTTCCACCACATATGCATAGCATCCATCCTAACATCCTGAAAATCCTTCAATTCCGTTCCAACCAAACATGCCAAATGATAAAAGGACCAAGAGCCCAAGCAATCTGAAGAAAATAAGTTTTAGCATGGGGCTTGCCCCAACGAGCCCAGAGCTGAGACAAAGAAGAGACATGGAAGCAGGTCTGACCCCAAGTGTCCCACCAAAAGTGCCATATAGCCCTAGCAAAGGAGCACTGAAAGAAAAGATGAGAAACAAACTCCTCACTATTATGACACAAAACACACATCAAGGGGCCCTGAAAGCCCCGTCTGCAAAGATTATCCCAAGTAAAACAACGGTTGTGAACCACAAGCCACAAGAAAAAGTTGCATTTGGGCTAGGAAAAATTATTCCAGATTTGCTTCCACCAGGGCACCTCAATACCTCCAAACAACTATTTGTTAAGCTCCAAATACCCTGTCGAAACAGAAGAAACCAGTCTTCTGTCAATTTCATCAATTAGGAAATATTAATCTTCAAAATCCGATTCCTACGTCTTAGCTAGTTGGAGGCCAATAACCCTAGATATCGTCTCACATAAGAACTTGGTTAGAGTTGTTACCCTTTGTATCAACATTTTCTCTTTGTTCTTGTTCAAGCAAAGCAAATTGCCTTCATAAAAGGCAGGTATATTTTAGATTAGATGATTGCTATTTGGGAAGCTATTGAGTGACCTTGATTCACAGGCCAAAAAATCATGTTTATAAAGATAAACTTTGAAAAAGCATACAATCACAATAAGTGGTTGTTCATTTTGATTATAATCCAAGTTCTTGGATTTGGGCCCGTCTTTATCAAAGTAGTCCAAACTCCATTTATTCAAGATTCTATGTATAGCCATCAATGTTTGTGGTTTGAAGAGGTAAGTCCTTTCCTGTCCATTAGACAAGTGAAACTTTCAACACTCTGTAGAAGTGCTCTCTGTTGAGGTATTTAGTTAGCTTCTTGCATATCACTTGATTTCGTTAAAATAATTTTTGTTCCTTGAAATGTGTTTTGACATGCTAATGGATATCTTGTGGGATCTTGCCTTACTGTTGTAATCACTATACAATGAGCTTAGATGCTAAGGTGGTTTCTACGAGGACTGTGGTTCACACATTCAATTAGGAAAAATAAGACTGTTAGGGAATTTAGAAGTTTGTGCCCCAGGGACTTTAAGAGCTCTATTGGAAATAGAAAAACGCAATGCTTACTCTTTAGGTATCCTTTTATTTGCCATTTGGGCTTCTCTTATTGACCTTTGGAAGTTAATTATCCAAGATTCTATAGGATAGAGTTAAACACATTACTAGATCACCAAATCAATTCCTTGAAATTATTTGATTTGCGCCAAGGTTTTAGCAGCACCCACAATGTGTTTTATTCTTCTTGTTGAACACCTTCAATAGTTGCTTACAAGCTGAAGAAGATCCTTTGGTCCTTTTTGTGGGCATCAAAGGAGGGTGCTAAAGGATTTCATTGAATTTCTTGGAAAGACAGTTTCATGCAGAGAGACAAAGATTGTCCAAGGATAATTGACATTGGTAGCCTATTCTACACAGGCTCTTGAAGTCAACGAGGCATGCAATATTCTTTTGCACAAATCCATGGGAAGAATGCTTTGGTCTTTTATGCCGCACTTAATCGCATTTTGTGAACCTTTTTGTTAAGAATATTTAAAAGGCATGGGAAGCTATCAAGCCTTACTTACCTTAGTTGGATTGGAAGTTCTATCACAGCATGATTAGAAAGTGACTCTCTTTTAAGGTTTCTCACTATTGTCACCGTGATTTATCTAAAGCGTGGCATTTAATTACATTGAAATGTTACATTTTTATTCAAAGAGTGTAATCCAAGGGTCTTCCAAAAATTAAATTTCATTGCTTATAACTTGTTCTGACAAAGTTGTAGTGTTTGTTGACAAGTGAGATGTAGATCCACTGTGATATAGTCATTATAGAATTTGATTGTTTGTGCTAGCTGACCAGGTCATTGGTGCATGTCTCATCAAAACCCACCACGTTCCAACTAGTAGCTTCACGGGGTGCTCAAAGAGATAGTGTAACAAGATAAAACAATCATATTAAGATCGTTCTAGTTCATGCCCATGTTAACATTTGGTATATATCTCAACCCCTCTCTAGATCACTATAGCCAAGTAATGGCATCTCCAACTCTGGGTATATCAAAGAATAAATGTTGGCATGGTGTCAAGATAAATGAGAAACTTAAGATTTTCCTTTAGAGATACCTTAATTTGGTTCATGCAATTGCCTATTAAATGAGCTTACAAAGGGAGGCCAACTTGGCTATATGTGAAACAACCTACATAAGTAAACAAAAACAAATCTCAACAAAATAATAAGAACTCTCTTCATTTGGGTGCTAATTTACATTATAATATTCTAAAGGAAAATAGACTTTCCCTAAGATTAATCCAGGTCAATCCAATAAGATGCAAACACATAAGCATAAATTAACCTAGATTAACAAATGATAATTGTGGGTGTGGATAATTCTATAATTAATGCTAAGCTATAAAAGTAAATACAATAGATAGGAGTACTTGGCTCTATGAGTGAAGAATGAATGCCCTTGGATTTAGATTATGGATTTGATTGTCCCTAGCCTTGGAAAGGATGCATCTTTGTTTATATGTTGCCTCAAATTATGTTCTTGGCCTCTTTTTTGTCCTAGGTGGGGTCCATAGGGTAGGGTCATGTTTGTGTCCACAACTATGTCCTTTGTGCATATATATGACCTTGCTCAATGTGTGCCTTTGCTTTGCAACTTGGTTGATTTAATCTTTGTTGTTTTTGCTCTTTTTTGATATCTAAGATTGATATCATTTAAAAATACCTTTAAAGGATTGTCATGTCACAAAAGGGGATATATTCACTCAGGTCAACCCTTGAAAATGTGTGTTAAAGATCAAAGACAACAAGCAAGAACCCTAGAATGATGTATGTATATTTGATACCCCTTTTAATATACCAACCTATAGTGTTTTGTTACTAATTGCTTCTTGTGTAATATGCCAAGCGTTCACTGAAGTAAATTTCCTAAGTTTTTACTGTGCAAGTAAAAATAAATTATGTACAAGCCATTGCAATAAAAATTCTTCCTTTCTTTATTGAAAATATATGAACAAAGATGCTATAACAAGTACAATAAGGATTTCCATTCCATTACAATATTTCACCAAGTACAATATTTCCAAGAAAGTACAAAACTACATGCATAGCTCCTTCGAGCTTCATGACATGAGATATAGATGGTCCAGGAATCCGCCTTTCAAAACCTTGGTCCTCTATCGCCTATTGAGGAGGAGAAGCATCACTCAAGCGCTTTTTTGCCAACCACGAACCCATATGCAGTCCCCCACACATCTATCAATGATAGATGGCCCTTCCCTTTGACGAAGGTATTGGTTGGGTAACCCCATACGACACACCATTCTGAGCTTAGTGTGATGCCCTACATGACTAGGATTTATAACCTACGCTAGGTACCCTTCATGCATTTAGGTAGACACGGCGAACTGGCAATGGAGTCTCGACAATCTCACTATCTACAATGGATTCTCGAGCATTCCCACTACTTTGGCCAAAGTATTCTCACTCAGTACTTCGAGTGAAGTTCTACCATTCACTTACACTATAGCAAGCTCGTTTTGACTTGAGGCCATTATATCTATGCCTAGGAAATCTCTCTCCATGGGCAAGCTACTCCCCAAGATAACCTATCTCTTTAACACAACCTAGGGTAATACAACTCAATAAGAAAAGTACAAGTTCCCTCCCTTCACTGGACAAATTCCCAGAAGTAACCTACTAGCCATCTAGCATAATTAATTATCTAGTTATGAGTGTTCCCTAAGCTTGTCTATGTTTAATCATATCTAGTATAACAATACCCATGATAAAATGTAAGAGAGGGGGACCAACCACGTTCAAGGCCCCAGGTCACAGAGAGCCAAGAGCGGAAGGCTGCCCTAACTTACCTCACTCTAAAGGGGTGTTTGAAATGAGGGACGAGAATGATGAGGACTATAAGGTCCTTCAATCACTTTGCAGACCCAAAACCAGTTTTGGGGCTAGACGAGCCAGTTTTCGTGTTCAACACAGTACCTCAGGTAGCTCTCTGCCCGAGGAAGAAAGCACAGTTCCGAATCGATAGCACGGTGCGTTGGCGTCTCTCAGGTGTGTTGGCGTCCGTACAACCAGAGGACCGAAAATACAACAAGAACTGCCAGAAAACAAGTTGACGGCCTAGCTAATGGTTTTTAAGAGAAAAAAATAGAACTATAAGAGAAGTACAAATGAATATGATAAAGTAGATATATTAAAGCTAGGGTGATAAAGATGATCTCACAAAAGAGCCTATTCACCAACTAGCTCCAAATGCACGTCCACCTACACACAAGAAAGAGGAAAATTGTTGGGGGGCTATATAGGGGTCTGCCTCAGTCATACCCCCGTTTTGGTATTTCCACCTCCACAGACAACCAAGATAGCAATGATGGAGAAAAGTATGATAAAGGAGAAAAGAAAGTAGAAAACACAATAAACACCACAAAACAATAATGTGCTACTCAACCAAATTGTAGAGAGGAGTGAAAATACTTACCACCTCCACCAAGACCTCACTAGCTAATGGAGGAGAAAAAGAGGACTCAAGCCCCTGCTGCAATGGTGTTGTTCCACACTTGCTCTACGGAGTTGATAAAGTGTTGTTGTTGCTACTATGGAGTGCTAAAGTGTTGCTTGAGAGTGAGAATGAAGGCTGAGAAAGCAAGAAGTGAATGCTAGAATGCTTAGGGAGTGCAAAAAGAAGATGGATTGGATGAAGAATGGAAGAATTTGAAGAAGAAGGGAGAGAATTTTCCATATTCGGCTCGGTTGGTCAAAGAGGGATGTTACAACTCGTTCCCAATAGGAAGTGTAATGCCTCTGCCAGCTTCAGATGCAAGAATCCGTCAGGGACGTAGGTGCGCCGCACAGGTGTCCTCGACAATTATTCTTCTACCAACGCAAAAGACAAAAATCAAGTGGAACGAAAGCAACGGGCTGATGTGGAATTTTTCCTTTAGATTTGGTTTTCTAAGGTGAGGAAGTGTAAAAGGGGAATTTGCATAAGGGGTGCAAATTTACACCTATACATTTTTCCCCCACTTTAGCAAGCACAAATATTGATGAGTGCTTCGGTAAAGTAGATCGAAGAATGAATAGGGTTAGAAAGGTATATCTGAACCGTCGAGGAAGCAGATCATGATCTAGCGAGCTCGAGAGTGTAGGACAAGAAAAAGACTTTATAGCACTACAAAACTATGAAGTTGAAGAATGAAAGCATCTTACAGGCCCGCAGACCTGCAAGGAGGCAACCCCCAAGATCTCTCACATGAAGGAAGCCCCGAAAAGTAAGCCCCTCACAGGCCTGTGGACCTATAAGGAAGGTGTCCTCCAAGATCTCTCACATGAAGGATACCCTGAAAAGCGCCTTACAGACCCGCAGACCTACAAGGAAGGTGTCCTCCAAGATCTCTCACATGAAGGATACCCCGAAAAGTGCCTTATAGACCTGCATACCTGTAAGGAGGCATCCCCCAAGATCTCTCACATGGAGGAAGCTCAGAAAGTGCCCTACAAACCCTCAATCTTGTAAGGAGGGTGTCCTTCAAGATCTCTTGCATGAAGGAAACCCAAGAAAGCGCCCTACAAGCCCACAAACCTGTAGGGAGGTATCCCCCAAGATCTCTCACATTGAGGAAACCCAAGGAAGGGGAATCCGCAGAGTCGAGAAGTAGCTTCACAGGTGCACCCGTAAAGCAACATGCTTACCCGCATATAGAACATGCCAAAAAGTGGCCACACAGGCAAGTAGGCGGAGAGTCGCACAGATCGTCGACAAGTTGGAAAACTTTCAAAGGGGTCCCTTGGGAACCCGACATAAAGAAGGGGTCTACTCAAGGGACCGTTGTTTGAAAGTACGAAAGAGATGTTTCTTTCTCGAATCGATTCATTGCCAAGGAATCCTTTTGAAAGATGTTCACTTCATCAAGGAATTCGAAAGGAAGAAAATGCCCCACGTGAGGGGAATGTCGAAGTTGTTCCCACCTCAAAGGAAAGTTCTCAAGCTCTTTCTTTACAAACCCGTGATGAAGGAAACACATTCCGTTAGGGTTTCAAGTCAAGAATGTGATTCTTCGAAAAAAAAGTTTGTGAAGATTCTCAAGAAAAGATTTGTTGGCAACGAATGTTTTTTCTGAAAATTGAAGTATTGTAGAAGTGGTGTTGTCACACATGAGAGGGACAACTCAAGAAAAGAAGAGAGAAAGATAAAGGAAAAAGCAAAAGAGAAAAGAACATAAACACAGGGCACATGGGTAGCCTGATATTTCGGGGTCAGAACTACTCATAAATATATATATGTAAGTATAATAATAGCATATAAAATGAACTATCATCAACCCCCTACTATATCAGACCATGTGAAGAATGCACGAGAATACAAAGTAAAAATAAAAAATTGGGTCAACATGGAAGGGAAGCCTAAATGCTCCCAATGCTTTGCATCATCCCCAATTTGCCAAAAATCAAGCACAAACATGGAAGAATGATGATACAAATAGAAGAAGGTTTATGACATAAAAACCACACCTATATCCAAGCACCAACAAGGGTGATAAGGGTCATCTAGGAACACATAGCATGATCATGGGGGAACACATCACAACACACACGCGCACCTATTCTAAAGATAAAGAAGGGGCCTCCCCCTAACATTGATCGACCAAGAGGTCGTCCACTTCCCACTCTAGATGATCGTAGGGGAAGGAGGACAAGCCTGTAGTGGTGGAATGTTAAGAGGAGTGTTTGACCCTCCCGCAACAAGGGCTAAGGAAGAGGGCCCTTAAAGGTCCTCTCCACTAATCTCTTGTGGAGCTAAGGTCAATGATTTTGTGAAGATCACCGAAAAGGCCGGGACTTCATCCAAAGAGTTAAACATACACTTTTTAGAAGTGACATGTTTCACCTCAATGGATGGAGAAGGTTGCGCCCGGGATTCACTGCTAGGCTCACTGAGTGATTCGGGAGCAGTGAAAAACTCAAGGGAATCCGAGACTAGTTTCGTCACTAGGACAGAACAAGTCAGCGCGGAACCACCTTTCATAGAAGGTGGACTCCTCTTACGTCCTCTATTGCCAAAGGGACCACTCTTAACCTTCTTCTCCATCGGGGGACGCGAACTTCCCACAAACGAGACGAGAGGTGTGGATGAATAGGAGGAAGAGAAAGCCGCAGTCGATACCATTGAAGTGTTTGTCATATCTACGAGTTTCGGGAAAGGCGGGACATCCGGAAGGGACATCAACAAAGGTGGCTCCACTGAAGGAGTGATGAACACCTGCACCTTTTTTAGGGTCAGGAGCATTCGTACTCACAGCGGAAACCAGAAGCGATACAAAGATATATTGAATGGAAGTAGAGGGGAGGAGAGAGGAGGACGCGAAAGGAGGCCCTGATACAGGGGCGGTCATCTCCTCTTCCTTCCTATATAAGGTAGCCTACTTAGCCATGAGAGCCTTTTGCCAACGGTTGCGCTCGCATGCAAGATAGTTTCTGCGACTCTTCGAACTGGAGGCTGGATGTTGCGAAGGAATATAAGGCTCCTACTCTGCCATGGGAGTGCCCACTACAGCTGTTTTTGGCAAAGGAACAAACTCTTGAACAAGAGTAGGAGGAACAAGTTGAGAAGCAGCAGGGGGAGTCGGCTCTAGTGCCTCGGCAGTAGGCCTCTTCTCGTTTACTGCTTTTGGGGCAGAAGAGGTAGGAGGTCGTAGAGGCCAAGACATAGAGGATTCCCCACGAGGGCCTTTTCCTCTACCATACAAATAGTACCAAGGTCCAGGCGGCTTAGTAGGGAGGTTTGATATCCTGATCTTGGGTCTATGCCAAGGAGGTATCATCGGACTTAACAGGTAAAGGCCAGGCTTGCTCATCCAATACTCCTCCCAAGAAAGGGGGGCAGACAAGTTAGCTTGAGAGGAGGCAAGCTTCTCCTTCCCTTTTCAAGAAGAGGAGGCAGTTGGCTGTTGTGCTACAGGAAGAGTCAATTTTGGTTGTCCCTTGCCCCCAGTCTTATACTTCACATAGTTTTTTGTAAAGTAGGTTCGTTCTTGGAGGAAGCAAACCAACCGAGGTGGGCCAAAAATGGTCTAATGAATATCCCCCACGAGACACCAAAGGCTGGTATCTAGTGTCATGCACTACATGCACGACACCTTCATGGGAGAACCTTAAACATTTCTGAATAACATAGGTGATTCCATTCATGGAAGCTATCCAAGGTATGCCTAGCTTCATCCTGAACAAATCCGACTCTGGAATGACATTGAAAATCGTGTCAATAGCCCTAGGTCCAACTAGGACAGACAAGGTTATCAAGCCATATGGCTTCAGACAAAGACCATCGTGGTACGGATGGTAGATTTTGTTTCTTCGTACTCTTTTCTATGTAGTGAATTAAGCCACAATGTCTCTTCTATAATAACATTCACTCAACTTGCAAGGTCTACTAAGACACCTCTCACAATGTTGCCATTGAGGCGAGCAAGAATATAGAGGGGAGAGGGCTTGTTATTTAAGGGTAAGTCCTGCGAAGTGAATGTCACATTCGGGGATCTGGGCGCAAGTTGTGCAGCAGATGTAATCGTGACCATGTTAACATGGGCCTCGGGCTGAGTGATAGAATCGGTGGGATCGACAATCATGTTAGCAAAATGCGACAGAAATAGGTTCGTGTACATCTGCAATTCATTATTCACTTTTTCCACTAATTTATTTGTATTTTTTTTGCTTCCATTGAGATGAATAGTACCATCCTCAATGCGGTCCTATATCTCATGACACAAGTGCATACAATGTTCGGTATCATGTCCATTAACTTGAAGGTATTGACAATAGATATTTGCGTTAAACCAACTAGGGTAAGGCTCCTTAAGAGGTGTAGGGTTCAACAAAGTTACGATCTTATCCTTCAATAACTTTTGCAAGATGGAAGAATAAGATTATGCTAACTTTGTGAACTTTCGGTTGCATTTGAGTTTGTTGTCATCCGTAGCGGCTACTACATTCTTACCAACCTTACCTTTCCCAAAGATTGATATGATGGAATTTCCTTTAGAACAGGAACGCGAGGAGGGTCCTCCGAACTAAACTACCATATGTTGGTACTCTCGTAGGGCTACACACAAATGCACAAAAGAAGGGTATTTCATAAGGGAAAACTTCTCCTACCAAGGCCTTTGCAAGTTCCCTATGAATACCTTTTGCACGTCAGAATCGAGCAGCAGATACGAGATTTGTGAGAAGAGCGCTTGATATCGCGCTATAAAATCAATAATCTTTTCCTTATCTCCTTGTTTGCACCGGGTGAGATCCGAAAAGGTCATCTTCGACCCGATGTTAGCTTGGAACTATCTTAGGAATTGGTTTACAAGTTGATCAAATGAGAAAATGAAATTATTGGGCAAGGAACGGTACCATTCGAGTGTTGTATCCTTGAGAAACTGAGGGAATAGTTTTTCCATCAACGCATTGTGATGGAAGAAATTTTTGCACAGGGTGTTAAAGACGAACACATGTGTTTGTGGGTCCCCTTTACTGCCATATTTTTTGAATTTAGGAATCTCCATTCCTTGAGGGAAGGGAGTGCTTAAAATTGCGACTGACAATGGGCTATGCCGAAAGAAGGGTTGGAAGATTGGCTGGGCAGAGGCTTGGGAGAGACTCGCCAACTAGCTTTGCATCTTACCCATATTCTGAAGAGTACTCAGAATAGGGTCATTAGAAGATATAGGGCCAAAGGAACCTCCTCCAAAACCACCGTCGGAGCCACCACTAGATCCATCTGTGTGACCTCTGGCGGAACCACTACCGGAGCCACCGCCACCAGTAGGGCCTCTGCTGGAGCCACCTCCACTTCCAAACCCACCACTATGGCCTCCACTGAAACCACCTCTGCCACCGAAGCCACCGCTGCTACCAAATCCCCCACTACTCATCCAGCCAAAGCCTCCACCGTTAGAGGTGACAAGAGGGTGAAGCTAAAACCCAAGGGATCCTTATTCACTTTGATAGTTTCAGGTCTCTCGGAGGTAGAGGGAATGTTGATCGAGGGTATGACATTGGCCATGTACACGGATGTAGGAGGCATCGACATCCCTAGCTATCTCTCATGGTCCTCAAAAGTGACCCCTCGTACAATGTTAGGATTGTTTGGGGGAGCATATGCATCAGTCAGTCTAGAGAGACTAGCCAAGAGTTCTATGTATGTTTCATCTTTTCCCACCATATACTTTAGTTCGCTAATAACTCGGGCGGCCCTAGCCAACTTCAGGTCTCTTTCCAAGTGGTTTTCCAAGTCACCCAACCCTTTACTGAGGGTGGAGACATACTCTGAAGGAATGTGAACAACCTCATGCTCGTTGACCGATGATGGTGTGGGAGATGCAGGAGGAGTGGGGATGTGGTCAGTCTTGTCAGAGAATCCTACCTCACCCCTTGACAACTGCTCCTGTACAGCAAGACCAATGACGGATCCAACAAAAAGGCCTATAGAGAAACTAGTAGTGACCTTCATCCTCTCCATTGGAAGGTGTCGTACACTTCTCCTAACAATATACCCAAAGGTTGTGGATTGGGTTGTGATGCTCATATACCTTCACAACACTCAAGGGCACAATGATCACAAGGTATAAGGGAAAATCCTCAACACCAATGAATGAGTAGACGTTGGTTCACGTCGGGTTCACCAAAAAATGTAAGAGAGGGGTACCAACCATGTTCAAGGCCCCAAGTCATGGAGATCGAAGAGCAGAAGGCTGCCCTAACTTACCTCACTCTAAAGGGGTGTTTGAAATGAGGGACGAGAATGATGAGGACTATAAGGTCCTTCAATCACTATACAGACCAAAAACTAGTTTTAGGGCTAGGCGAGCCAGTTTTCGGATTCAACACTGTACCTCAAGTAGCTCTCTGCCCAAGGAGGAAAGCACGGTTGCAAGACGACAGCACAACGCGCTGGCATCTCTCAGGTGCGCTAGCATTCGTACACCAGAGGACCGAAAATACAACAAGAACCGCCAGAAAACAAGCTAACAACCTAGCTAATGGTTTTTAAATAACAAAACAAAACTATAAGGTAAGAGAAGTACACACGAATATGATAAATTAGATATATTAAAGCTAGGGTGATAAAGATGATCTCACAAAAGAGCCTATTCACCATCTACTCCAAATGCACATCCACCAACACACAAGAAAGAGGAAAATTGTTGGGGGTTGTATAGGGGCCTACCTCAGTCAGACCCTCGTTTTGGTGTTTCCACCTCCACAAACAGCCAAGACAGCAACGATAGAGAAAAGTATGATAAAGGAGAAAAGAAAGTAAAGAACACAATAAACACTACAAAACAGTAATGTGCTACTCAACCAAATCATAGAGGAGAGGAGTGAAAATTCTTACCACCTCCACCAAGAGCTCACTAGCTAATGGAGGAGAAAAAGAGGACTCAAGCCTGTGCTACAATGGTGTTGTTCCACACTTGCTCTATAGAGTTGATGGAGTGTTGTTGCTGCTATGGAGTGCCAAAGTGCTACTTGAGAGTGAGAATGAAGGCTGAGAATGCAAGAAGTGAATGCTAGAATGCTTAGGGAGTGCAAAAAGAAGAAGGATTGGATGAAGAATGGAAGAATTTGAAGAAGGGAGAGAATCTGCCATATTCAGGTCGGTTGGTTGAAGAGGGACATTACAACTCGTTCCCAATAGGAAGTGTAATTCCTCTGCTAGCTTCAGATGTAGGAATCCGTCAGGGATGTCAGCATGTCGTGCGAACGTCTGCGCGCCATGTGGGCGTCCCTGATAGTTATTCTTCTACCGATGCAAAAGACAGACACCAAGTGGAACGAAGGCAATGGGCTAATGTGAAATTTTTCCTTTGAATTTGGTTTTCTAAGGTGAGGAAATGTAAAAGGGGAATTTGAGTAAGGGGTGCAAATTTTCTCCTATACATAAACATAACCTCTTACCCATGACTACACATGTCTAGCATAATAATAATACCTATGTTAATCAGTCTCTCCTATCTTGGAGTACATACAAATAATGCACAATAAAGTAACTATTTTCCACTTGTCTTTCAAAGCAAACAATACTTTCCTCTATGTGCAAGTATCAACAAGACCAGTTTAATCAATCAAGACAGCACATTCAAAAATAGAATAAACAAAAGTAGAATATTCTCATTACTGTGTTTAAGCTTTCCAATTCGACTAGCTGCAGTCACAACACTTTAGAACAACTACTATCCCAGTATTGATCCTCCAACAAAGTCTCACAAATTTTAACTCTCTAGTTGGAAAATACTCCTTCTCAAAGGATAATAAAACTCTCTCTCAATGTTCAAGGCTCTCACTCACTATTATAACAAAATATTGTAGATAGAAAAGTATATAGAATGCAAAGGCATTTCTCAAGAAATAACACATGAAAGAAGAATAATCATACGTCCAAACAAAATGAACTCATGTTGCTATTTATACAACAAACTAGTAACAACATTGCCTACAGTTTAGGCATGAATTTGATAGCAGCAAGTATGCGTAGCATCACCACTAACACAACTCGAAAGGTGGCGAACATGTAAGCATAGACTTAGCTCAAATATCAATAGATTGACCCTCATATTGACAACAATTGGAGACCAAATCAACTCTCCATGTGATAGAATTTGATTGGAAACTTAAAGCAGACTTCTATAGTTTAAAGGATACAAAGGTGGCATGGTTTCATCCTCAAGAGAAACAGTCAATAACAAGAGTGTTCCAACAACTAAAGCATCGATTGAGTCATGCTAAGTATCAACTCACTCATTTAAATCGATTAAGGCAAGGTGGTTGATTTGTTTCCAATATATTAACAGTTGTTTTATTTGATACAACAAATCGTGGTAATTTTGTTGACCAAGTCCATGATACACCAAGGCGTCAACTTATTCTCACTATCGACTTAAAGGTTGCAAAGTTTGCAGATTCAAACTCTCTTTCAGTATTGACAACAAGAGAATAAAAAGTGTCTCAAGAAGAACAGTCGTAACCATCTCAAAGTTTGGTCACCAAGTTAAGAAGATAAATTGACTTCAAAGTCATATGAATTTAGCATTATAATCGGTTGATCATCATTGCTTGAGAAGTCAATCTCAAAGAAAATATTAATAAATACATATATATAACGTATACATATATATCTATTTATTTATTTATTTATTTACGTATATGTATATATGTATATGTTAGTATATATTTATATTCAACATATGTCGATAAAGCATGCATATATGTTCGATATACAAAAGAATACATCAAAATAGCAATCACATTGTTATATTAATATAATAGTTGTGTATACATACATATATATATATATATATGTATGTATGTATATTATATATATATGCCTCTATGTACATGTATGTGTATGTATACATGTATCCATACATTCGTATGGGAATGTCTACTTGCTACCATATGCGTGTATGGATACACATATACATATGGATATATGTATATACATTTATATATATATACACATTCGATTCTTACACCAAAATCATACACAACTACCACAGTGTTGATAAGAGACTATGAGCGATATGTCTATACGTATACATATGCATGTCATTGGTTCCATTAGATATTTCCATACACATAAGCAACTTGTGCACGAGTGTGCATAGGTATATCTACCTATGTACCCTTATGTACGTGTTCATTTGTGTGTATGGTCTATCTTCGTCGTCCATGTGTGTACGCATACACATACCTCGTATGTTTCACATATCAATACATAGTAACAAGGAAAAGAACTCTCAAGCTCAAATAGATAAACATCACCCAATAATGCACTCAATAGTAAACTAGCCTCTTACTAAAGTAGACATATTAACTAGGGATGACTTACCAATTTCCCACTAAATAATCCAACTCAATTATTCTATTGTGGTGTGTGTAAGCTTAGATAGGTTACGTTATTGGTTACCCGACCAAGACCTTCTCCTGAGTGATACTTCCCCTCTGTCTAGAGGAATTGAACATGTACCTACAAACACAAACACATGTACACGATAATTAGTTGTTCACAAAATATGCATTATACACATAACATCTCCAAAGTTAAAATATCAACACAATATTTATCCAACCACATAAATGCATTCCTTCATATAACATTAAATGAGATGACATTCATTCATAAAACAGTGATAACAAAGTGCACACACAATTTATTCATCCACTGAATTCACATCACATTCACATTTTACCCTGCATAGTAATAGTAAATATTAATTACACAATTGGGGTGTAACATCTTGAATGCTTCTAGGATGAGAGAGGATGTGAGAGATTAGAGAATGTGAAATGGATGTAAATGAATTTCCTTAAATGCAAGCACATGGCATTGAATCTTGTAAATGTGTGTTTAGTTGGCTCACAATGGCTGCTACAATGGGTGGGAGTCAACCAAATTTCATTTTCAATTTTGGAAAGTAGGGTTTAAATCCACGTCCATGGGTAGGCAAGTGATAGTAGCAATATGAGGGATGAATATATAGGGATGTGTGGAATCATAAATATCATACTAAATGAGATGTATGAATATATGTGGAGATGTGGACGAATGCATGGGATGGCATGTGTGTGGGGATAGGCAAAGGCTAGGAAAATCAATCCAGTTTTGCACAAGATTGTGTCATTTGTCAGTATGTACATTTGTTAAAACATCTCCCAAAATGGAAAAAATTAAATGTGAAATGACACATATATGCAAATTTTACCATTGGATTTTGCCCCCACTTTGAGGTGTATGTGAATATTAGAATGATCATGTATCTCAAATTATGTAGCATTGACAAACATGTACTAAAGTAAATATTTAGAAATACAATATTATCAAAGGGGGTTCATGTAAAGTAATGGATATTGTAGGGTGTCATTGTGCAAATTCATCCTTTAGTATGCTATAATATCCCATAGTCCCTTGTTTTGGAAAAGATTAGGAAAAGCTTTGTCGAGTTCCATAATGATGGTATTGAATTAACCATTTGGATATATATTAATTGGAAGATTATAAGTTTTGGTTTGACTATACTATATGTTCTAGGTGATAACTACTATAGCAATAACAAATGTGTTTACTGTCTTGATAAATATTAATGTGGATTATACAAGGAAATATGCTTACAATGATGACTTTAGACTATAATTATCTAAAGTATGATTAAGACAATGTTTTCCAATCTATGGTCTTAAGGTAGGTACCCTAAAGTAATAATAAACCCATATTCAGTTTTTATATTAATAATGAAGGGAGACAATGACTTGAATTAATATGTTGATTGAATAATGTGCACAAGAACAATTATCTTAAGTAAATATTTTCATATTACTAACTAATTATTTTAATAGTAATATTATCTTGATCATGCTTTAGAAAATTATAGTATTGACCTTGAGATGTCTTATAATGACTTTGAGTGGCATATTACTTGATTAGTGTACTTAGGCTAACACTTATGCACAATATTGCTCACACCAACTAAAGATTTTGAAAGTCATTAGTTAATTAGGAAAGTGATTAAGTTAATAAAGAGAAGTCTTTTTTCTTTTCAAATAGTATACATATATATACTTAGACTAGAAGGTGTCTAGAATCATGTTCATGGTTAAATGTTTTTAAAACAATATCTAAAATAGATTTGTGTTTACCTTGATTCATGACTTTAGATTAGCGTAAATAAAGAGATCATGTCTTAGATTTCATGTAAGACATTATGCCTTGAAAAAATTACCTAAGTGTGTAGATGGTTTGTATGTGGACAAGGGTAGAGTAAATTGAAGGTGGGTGGGAAAGGGAGGTGGGTTGCTCAATTTAATGGGAAGTTATTAGTGACTTGTGACAACTCATGAGTGGGCTAATAAAGGGAAAGTAGAGTAGACAATTTTTTTTTGTGGAGCCAAGTGTTAAGAGTTAAGGAAAACATGAGTAAATTGATTGTGAGAAGTAATGTTCAAATGAATCTTGAGGATAATGCACGACCATAAATAAGCCTAGGGAATTATGTGTGCTTAGGAAGAGGTAAAAACTATCCACTAGATAGCACCACCAAGTGAATAACCCAAATTGAAGGATAATCAATAGTCAAAATGTATAATTATAACTCTTGTTTGGGTTAACCTACAAAACACATAACATGGTTTTGTAATGTTGGTCAATGAAGCAATCTGCCTTAGTATAGATAACTTAGAGTGGATGTTTCAAGTGGTCAAAACCATAGATAATTAAGGGCTCGAGATCAAGTGGTGTAATTTGGGATTTCTAAATTAGCAATTCCTTTATAGGTCTTAAGTCTATCTCTTATTTAAGTTTGAGAAGCCAATACTGAACATGGATGAATCCCCTATACATTGATCTATTGGACAAATTATAAATTTATGATTTACCAAGACCAACTAATCGTCCATGTCACACATTCTATAATGACTAACTACATCAAATAAAACCAGGACCTTGGTCCCCACCACTTGCTAACTCAACATGGTTGTGGTAATGGCACAATCATTTGTTGAAATCCTTAGGGTTAATCTGAGAGTGTGCAATCTATTGGATGAGAAGAGATTAGATAGTTCATGCAAGCCCAAAAACTTAATAGTCTTTGATATCCTTAAGGATTGCAAGAACCACACAATTAACACAAGATCTAATAATGAGTGCAATCCCAAGGGCTTATAAGTTCTAACATCATATTGGGAGTGCATAGGTTTGACATATCACCCTACTAGCAGTCCAATTTATCAAGTTCATAATCTTTATTAACATATGAAAAATGGTTTTCCAATTATGTTAGGATTCCACTTGTCCAATAGCACAATGGTAGACTAAAACTTTAGAAATGATCTTGTAATATTGTGAGCACCATTTGATGATGAATAGATCTAATAGTCAATACAATCTCAAGAGATTGAAAGGTCTAACAACTCCATGGGAGTGTGAGAGCTTGCTACAATGCATCTTGTTGACACCATATCTCACTAAGCAATTTACCTCTATAAACCTACAAGGTTTAACCTTAGTGATAGTGATATTAGTGATGACATGAGCTCACATTGTAAAAAAAAAAAGGAGAGGAATCTTCCATCCTATTGACATGAAACCCCGTGACCAATCATGCAACTCCTACTCCAATATGTTTAAAAAATTTATTTATTTTTTATCTTGGGATTGCAAGAGCCCTATGATTGGAAGGGAAAGATCCCTATGATTGGAATAGATCAAACAAATATTGCAATCCTAGGAGCTCAAAGAATTTGGTTACATTAGGGAATTGTGAAAGCCCTTAAATAAAAGTAGATCTAATGGTTGATGCAACTCCTAGGGGATGAGCTCAAATCACATTTGGGGGTCATGGGAGTTTTTGGATTTAAAATAAGATAAGTGGTCCTAATACTATTCACCATATGGTATACTACTATCTCCTGCTGAAGCTAACACATAACACTTGAGCCTAGTAGAATTTGATAGTCATTTAGTAGAATGTGATAGTCATCTAGTAGAATGTGATAGTCATCTCATAGCTATAATCCAATACCAAAAATAAAATGAAGACACAATCGATGTGGCATGAATAACTAAGATTGAAGCTAGACTTGAGGAACTAAGTAACATTAAAGTAAAGAAGAGATCAACCAACTTACCAAAGGAATTTATTACTATTACAAGGCCACATTTTGTTACTATGGGTAGTATTAATAATAGCTTAATGTTTGTACAAAAAATAGTCTATTTATGGTAGAACTATTTTGGTTGTTACACATTGTTAAAAACTAAGGGCCTAATGGTTCATCAATAATGGATTCTTAAGTTTAAAATAAAAAATGATGCAAGGACTAACCATGTGAATATTATATTGATGAAGAAAATAAGTACATTTTTTTTCAAATCCAAACTATAGGAGAAGAGAATCTAAGATAGTAGAGGAAGAATTTGGACATATAAAAATAAAATTACCAGGTGTTGAAATGGAAGAAGAACAAATACATTGAGGCTAAGGGGATCAAAACAAAATTATAAGCCCCAAAAGATAAAGAAATATTTTTTGGACCAAAGGAATTTCCCAACCTCACTTGTTACCATGAGAATGGAATTGGTAAGAACAATTAAAGAGGAATTACTTCTCACATTGTGGGAGTTGAGAGACCAAAAAATGTCAACAAGGTCAAGAAAGGGAAGGAGCCAAAACAAAAGGATAATCAAGAAAGTAAAAGTGTATCATGTGAGAACTCAAGAAGTTTGCATCACCAGATTTTAATGGGAGAAGCTTGATAAGAAAGGTGTCTCAACCTTGCAAGACACAAATATAATTTTTGAGCAATATAGGTTATTTTTCCATCAAAAATTTATCAAAATGAGATTTATTCCACTAAAGTGGTTAGAGTGACATGGAGCTCTCCAAGATTTTTAATTTTATAAATGGGCTCAATTGAGTTTCTAAATCAAAAGTTATGGCCTCTATAAGTTTGGCTCCCACATTAGGAATGTAAGAGTGTGTTGCCAAAAAGTGTATACTTTTCTTGATATGAGAATAATTGATGACAAGTTGGACTTAATGAGGCCTTGATTTGGTGTTATGAGGTATTTTACACATCCACACTAGGTCTTGAACCCTTGAAAATTGAATAAAATACATTTATTGGTGTCTTGCAAAAGTGTTGTAAGGTGTTGTAACACATCTTCACACTTTTCTAGGACCATAATGTTATAATTCACCTAAATAACCTTACCAAGACCTATTTCAAAGTGTTGTAAAGTCTTGTAACAAACTTTCACACTTTCCTAGGCTTGTCATCAATATTTACAATTTTCTTATGCTTTAAATGGCCCCTTTATGCATTTACAAGCCTTAATTAAGTGTCTTGTTGAAGAAGATCTCGATAAACAACATTTAATACATCTTAATCTCTGACATGCACTCAAAATTTCCCAAGTGGACTAAGTCACCACCTTGGGCGACTTAGTCCCATGTGGCACAAAAATCAAAATTAATTCAAATTTCTTTCGGGTTTTTAATTCTTTAAGACCTAAGGTCGGCCTGTGATGAGGTATTTTCGGGAATTAAGGAATACTTGTATATAAATATAGGGTTTTCCCTCTCATTTTAAATAAACTCATCCTAATTAACAACTCATCATCATTCATCATGTTCTCAAGTCAAGCAAGCTAGGGTTTTATCATTACAAGTCATCAAGATAGCTTCCAAAGACATTCAAGGGCAGATTCTTCATGTTTTGCTGCAGAAATTCAAGATCAAACATTATGGCAAGGTATTAACTCCATTGTTGCATGTTTCATTAAATTCCTTCTTCATTTGGTTTAATTACCTAAAAAGGGGTTTGACCAAGGCAAACCCCAATTCCCTAACATCCAACATTTCTCCTTCTTGTCTTGTGTGTTTGCAAATTTAGGAACGTTAAGGGTTTGTAGATCATTAAAGAAAAGGTTGAAGACTTGTTGAAGACATATCTTTGTTTACCTAGCCAAAATATCAACAAAAAGTCACCTTCAGGCTCGAAAATCAAAGTTTCACGAGCAGACACCTGTGGGAAACTAGAGTGCAGACCTAGGGCTTTTTTTTCCACTTCTGAATTTTTAGAAATTCAAAAGTGGACTAAGTCACCACTAGTGGCGGTTTAGTCCCACTAACCCTATTTTTTGGAATTTTTTATAGATTTGGATACCCATTTGGCCAAAACAGGCTTCAATGCAATTTTCTAGAATTTTTCTGAAAGTGGACTAAGCCGCCCCACCTTGCGTAAATCTCCTATCAGGCTTAAAAATCATAATTTCTAGGATTTTAGAGTTGCTTCGAGTCTACAACACACTTCCAAATGCACACATTTTGTCTTACAACTTTCTATTTGGTTTTATTTGCATTTCTAGGTAATCAAATAGAGTCTTCTCCTAATCTCCTCACTATTGATAAACACAAAAATCCAGCCATTGATCATTCCCCTACTTGCGATGCAGTCATTTTAGAAGAATCAATCCATGAATTTCAAGAACATTTGATTCGTAGTTCTCCTAAAAACTCTCCTCCTAGGGAGAATATCACAATGCTAGAACATGGCAATAATAGTAATATGTCTTCCTTAGATAAAGAGGTAATTCTAGATTTCCCTTTATTAGAGATACATCAAACCAAGACCGCTGAGGTTATGAATGCGCAAGTTTCCATTAGATCCCCCTCACTCAATGGACCTCATACATACCTCATGGGAAATCCTAAGAATCCTCTCATTCTCCACCCACATCACACAAAAAACAAACCCAAACCCAACCTGAATTCACCCTTTACCCACCATCGCATAAATCTCCAACCCCAACCCAAACCCAACTTGAGTTTACCCTTTATCCACCTAATCATGATGTCGTTACTCACACACATTACACTCATAGCAATCTGCGACCACCACAACCCACCCCAACACCATTACCTTTGCCTAATCCCATTTTTCCTAGTGCTCCTCAATTAAATCCTAGGGAGTATGATCTTGTTTAACAACTTAAACATACTCCCACAAAGATATCCCTTTGGTACCTTCTTCAAAATTCACCTACCTATCACACTATGCTCCAAATGACCTTACAAAAAATTCCTATCCCCTCTAATGTGCAACCGAATGATATAGCAACCATAATTTAAGGATTGAATGCTGATATTTTTTTCCACCAAAGTGAACTCCCCCCTTTGGAAGTGCAAAAACAAAATGATGCTTTCATGATCATAGCTCAATACAATACAATAGGAATAAAGAAAACCCTTGTTGACAATGGCTCTACTCTTAATGTGTGTAGCCTAAAAATATTGGATAGGCTTCGTGTGGATGGATCCAAAATTCAACCTGATTCTTTATCTATTAAGGGCTTTGACAATGAAGAAAAGATATCAATTGGTGTGATTACTTTACCTATTACAGTTGGATTAGTCACATTAAACACCCCAATCCATGTCATGCCCCATAATCTTTCATATAATTTTCTTTTAGGAAGACCATGGATTCATGAGACGCATGTCATGCCTTCAACTCTTCATCATAAAATGAAATATGTTTACAATAACACAGTCTACACACTCGATGTTGATCCTGAGCCTTATAGTGTCTTACAACTTGAGAAAACCAAAGACAATCCCTTGAACAGATCAACATCAACTACACAAGTGGAACCCGTGCAACCCAATGATAATGAAAAACAAATTGAACAATTCGTGAAGCTATTAGATGATGATTGGGGTTCCTTATATTTCACACCAACACTCATGGGAAAATACAAGGTCACAACAAAAGACTCTACCAAGGGCAACGAAAAAGCAATCATGTCAACACAGGACTCAGACGACCCTTCGAAAGCATCCACCTCAACCACTTTAGACCAAAACATAACAGATTATAAAACAACCTTTGATGAACACAATAATGAATAGCCACCAGATTCCAAGGCAATGAAATAGCTTTATGGCAAAGGTTATGAACTTATGAAACAACTTGGATATAGTGGAAAAGGATGTGGTGCTAAAGAACAAGGTATTTGTGTCTCCATCGATCCTAACACACAACAAACAACTCATGGTATTGGTTATTGTCCTTTGATAGAAATCACAAAGCCTTCATTCAACATCAACACTATTACAAAACATCCTTCTACGATGATTAACACTAGTGGTCTTGATTGTTCTCCTTTACAAAACATCAAACAAACAAATACACCTTCGTTTAATGTCAATGTCATCTCGCAAAACACTAACGAATTGAATTTGTTAGATTTTACACCTTCCTGTAAAGGAGAGCCCAAAATCTCGCAATCTAAAGAGTCTTGCATAGATATGACATCTTGTACATCTAAGAAAGAGGTATCTTTTCCGCAAACTACAGGACCACCTTCTCCCATAGATCAAGAGGGTATTTTGTCGAGGCTCCTCCAAGATCATTTGATATCCATTCCTCCAATAACTCACAAGAAATTCTATTACAAGACTTTATTTTGTGCCTATCACAGAGTTCACGGTCATTCTACTAATGAATGTAAGGCTTCAAGTCATAAAATCCAACATCTTAAGGATTTTGGCATGCTTCCCTCTATGGGGCCACCTTATTCCTCTAATTGATACTAATTTTAACTTTAGCCTGCATTTCATCAATCGTTTTGGGTCACCTTTGTCCTGCACTCATTGGGGGCAAGGGGTTTAGTAGCCTTGTGAGGTCGTATGTCACTTGTCATTGCCTCTTTTGGCTAGTGGTTAACCTTTCATGAAAATCTAAGAGAAAGCTTGGGACGTGGACAATGTGCCTTAAGTTGGCTCACATGTGACATACTCCCCTTTTCATGGCGTAGCTTATCAGAAACATATGACTTGCCATAGGGCTTTCTAAGTAAGCTCTCATGTTCTCTTCTTCTACTTTAAAGCAATTTCTCACAGTACTGGTGTTCGCAACTGCTTTAAAGTGGAGGACATACATCACCACTCACATTTCATTGTGTGATTTTCTTTTTCTTGCGATTTCCTCTCTTGGAAGCATTAGGTACAATGTTCCCTAGGATGAAACCTTGCACTTGTCCTCTCTTGGAAACAAGATGAGACCGTTTGCACTTTTTCCTCTCTTGGAGACATTAGGCATGATGTTCTTTAAGATGAGACCTTGCATGAACTAAGAAAAATCCCTTTGAACATTCCTTACACTATTTTGCATTAACAATGTCTATGAGTGTCAAGCATATGAAGTTTTTCTTACATCATAGAGCTTGAAAATCATTTTCCTTTGTGGCACCTTATTAAAGTTAGCAGGAGGTATAACTTCGGTATGATCGAGTAGGAAGCCCATTATGAGGCACAACTTCCCCTATAGCCACCTATGTGCATACCAACTAGTGTATATTTTATCTTTTGGGCTTTCTCACTCGATGGACAGCCAAGAGTTCTGTCGCCCTAGAGTGAGTATGCATTTTCTTTTTGGAAAAACAACCTAGATCTGATCCACAACTAGTTGGACAAACTGTCAAAGCTTGGTCCACCTTTTTATTTTCTCTCTTCTAGTTTTTTCCATTGTATGATCATGTATCTTGTCTTGCTGCAAATAATTCACCTTGCATGTGTCCTTTCATGCTTATGTTGGCTTGACTTAGGATCTTGGATCTTGGGGGCTTGTGCAACCTCCTTTGATCTTTGTCATTCTTTTTCATCCGCATTGGTATGATTGGACTCCTCTTGAATGACTACTTTAGCGAGAGTTTGAAGCAAGTTCATCCTCTCACTAAAGTGGGGGCTTAATGTGTTTCCAAAAAGTGTATACTTTGCTTGATATGAGAATAATTGATGACAATTTGGACTTAATGAGGCCTTGATTTGGTGTTGTGAGGTGTTTTACACATCCACACTAGGTCTTGAACCCTTGCAAATTGAATAAAATACATTTATTGATGTCTTGCATGAGTGTTGTAACACATCTTCACACTTTTCTAGGACCATAATGTTATAATTCACCTAAATAACCTTACCAAGACCTATTTCAAAGTGTTGTAAAGTCTTGTAACAAACTTTCACACTTTCCTAGGCTTGTAATCGATATTTACACCTTGCTTATGCTTTAAATGACCCCTTTATGCATTTACAGGCCTTAATTAAGTGTCTTGTTGAAGAAGATCCTAATAAACAACATTTAATATATCTTAATCTCCAACATCCACTCAAAATTTCCCAAGTGGACTAAGTCGCCACCTTGGGAGACTTAGTCCCATTTGGCACAAAAATCAAAATTAATTCAAATTTCTTTCAAGTTTTTATTCTTTAAGACCTAAGGTCGACCTGTGATGAGGTATTTTTTGAGAATTAAGGCATAATTGTGTATAAATATAGGCTTTTCCCTCTCATTTTAAAATAACTCATCCTAATTCACAATTCATCATCATTCACCCATCATTAATCATGTTCTCAAGTCAAGCAAGCTAGGGTTTTATCATTACAAGTCATCAAGATAGCTTCCAAGGACATTCAAGGGCATATTCTTCATGTTTTGCTGTAGAAATTCAAGATCAAACATCATGGCAAGGTATTAACTCCATTGTTTCATTCTTTATTACATTCTTTCTTCATTTGGTTTAATTACCTAAAAATGGGTTTGACCAAGGCAAACCCCCATGCCCTAACATCCAACATTTCTCCTTCTTGTCTTGTGTGTTTGCAGATTTAGGAACTTTAAGGGTTTGAAGATCATTGAAGAAAAGGTTGAAGACTTTTTGAAGATATTTCTTTGTTGACCTAGCCAAAATATCAACAAAAAGTCACCTTCAAGCACGAAAATCAGAGTTTCAAGAGTAGACACCTGTGGGAAATCAGAGTGCAAACCTAGGGCTTTCATTTCCACTTCTGAATTTTTAGAAATTTAGAAGTGGACTAAGTCACTATTAGTGGTGGCTTAGCCCCATTGAACCCATTTTTTAGAATTTTTTGTAGATTTGGATACCCATTTGGCTGAAACGGGCTTCAATGCAGTTTTCCAGAATTTTTTGAAAAGTGGACTAAGCTGCCCCACCTGGCGTAAATGTCCTACCAGGCTTTAAAATAAGAATTTTAGAGTTTCTTCAAGTCTGAAACACACTTCCAAGTGCACACCTTTTGTCTTACAACTTTCGATTTGGTTTTATTTGCATTTCTAGGTCATTTAGTTCATGTTTGCATATCACAATGTGTTTTCCAGAACTTTGTATTTCTTAGGTTTTACATTAACAACCATCTTTCTTTTTTAGTTTATTTCACTTAGGATATTACATTTATACACATTTCATCCCTCATTACATTAATCTTAAGTGTAGAGATCAACGTTTTGGCCCATCTCTCTCCTTTTAGGTGAAAAAACCTGGAAGAGTTAGAGAGCATTAAGGTGCCAAAATCATCGTTTACAAAGAGCATCTATGTTGCATAAAACATTGTAATCCAAAGTTACATATTTTTACCAAGAACATTCATTGACCCCACACATATCCTAAAGCATTTATAGGGCTTAGTTTGTATGAAATTATTTTATTTTTCATATTTTTGATATAATTTTCTACTCATTCATAATTTGTATTTTTAGAGGTCGTAAGTGTATTTATAGGGCTTAGTTTGTATGAAATTATTCTATTTTTCATTTGTTGGCATAGGTATTCTAGAGATTTTTCCAATATGCCAAAGAAGTTTGATTTTCACCAAATGAGCTAGAAGTTAGGACCCCATGAAGTTAGGGTACACAAAGTAAATATATTTTACAAAAATTAATTTTGTAACACTATTATTTTCTTCTCTAGCTATCCATTTCAACTTCCAATGAGGACTTAGATGTACTAATTCTTTGGTTTCCAATGGAAACTATAGTTTAGAAATCTATCTAAGTTTTTGCTTCATGTATATATTTCTTATTTCCAAATTAATGAGATAGAGTTGAAGGCATGCATATCTTCCACTAAGTTTTCCAAATAGTATGAACTCTCTATTCTAAATAAGAGTTATTTTTTATAAATCCCATATTTTTTGTTGTATGATTTACAATATTAATAGTTCCTCATTAGGTATTGTGTTGTAAATTCCTAGACTAATTCAAATTAGTGGTATCAAAGCTTGTTTTCTCTAGTATGTCACATTGCACTAGGTTAGGGCATTAGAAGCTTGTATTAAAGCCATTTATCTATCAAATTACCTTCCTTTGAGGCACACACAACCATAAATGGCTAAAGAATGTGGCGACTCATTAGAAATCTTCAAGGTGTTGGTTGAAGATGCTTTGAAAACGTAATGTGAAGGTATGTTGAACTAGTTCAATTAGTTGATCTAGCAAAATTCAAATAACCTATAACCAAACACATTGGGAAGATCGTTTAATGGTCACACCCACTTTGAGATACAGGTGAAATTTGATATTCCAAATTTTGAAATAAACTTTGATGCAAATATTTTTGACAATTAGATATAAAAATTGGTTTTTTTAATCACTTCTTAGATGCTAAGAAAATAACATTAATCTCCCTCAAAGTTGAGCCTCATTTAACAATCATGGGACACTAAGTTGTTATCCAAAGAGAATTGTAGGAGAAACCTTGATAGTTGAGAATTTGATGCTATGATGGATGAGAATCTTGTAATGAAATAACTTGCACAATAGAACAATATGATAGGAAATATGTCACAAATACTGAATAATAAATGAGAAAATAACAAACCACTTCGAGGGGGAAAACCTCCAAATATCTCAAATGAGAACACAATTCACAATATGATGCTGAAATAAGACTCACAACCTCATATACATACCTATTTATGTCTAGGATACCACCCAGGTTGACTTAGATAACCCTATATAAGCCCTAGGCCAACCTAATCAACTAAATAACAATACAATAATTATAATATGACTTAATTAGGAGTTAAGATAGTCACAAGCCAACTATTCATAACCCGATGTACTCTAATATTAAGGGTGTAGCATGGCCCCCTCTTCAGATAAGCATTGTCCTCAATGCTAGACAATTTTTGATGCTTTTGAATGAACTCCTCTTCCTCCCATGTGGCATCTTCAATTGGTAAATTCTTCCATTAGATGAGATACTGAGTGAGTGACCTAGTCCTTAGCTTTCTTGTGTGTTTCTGAAGAATACATTATGGTTCCAATATGATTCTTCCTTCTTCATCAACCTTTGGTAATATTGTCTGAGTAGGGATATTATTCCCAATTACCTTCTTCAAACAAGAAACATGAAAAATTGGATGTATCTTTGTTGTTGATAGAAATTCAAGCTTGTAGGAAACACTACCTATCTTTTACATGATTTGATATGGGCCGTAATATTTTGGAGACAACTTGTTATTCTTTGACTATTGCTTCAATGACATTTTCTTGTAAGGTTGCAATCTCAAGAAAACCAATCCCTAACCTCAAAAATTCTTTCACTTCGATGTTGGTTTGCTTGTTGCTTCATTCAGTTTTTGCCATGGAAAGATTCTCTTTAAGTCCTGAAAGTACTTGTTGTTGATGAATCATGTGGTCCTCCACAGTGTGAACTCTTGGTGACATCTTCAATAATGATGTGATGGAAGGAGGATGATATCTATACAATTCCATAAATGGAGACATTTTTTGTGAACTATGGAAGGAAGTGTTATACCACCATTCTACTAGTGGTAGCTAATCTACCCATTGAGACTATTTATCTAAAGTGAAACAACGCATATATCCTTCCAAACACTTATTAACCACCTTTTTTTTCCCATTAGATTGTGGATAGTATGAAGAATTGTGAGCCAATTGAGTACCCAAACACTTGAATAAATCTGTCTAAAAGTTACTAGTAAAGATAAGATCACGGTCACTAACAATAACCTTAGGTATACCATGTAGCTTTTGAATATTCTCCAAAAATGCTATTTCCACTGTACTTGTTGTAAAAGGATGTGATAATGCAATAAAATGTGCATATTTAGTGAGGGATCAACAATTTCCATGATGACATTCTTACCATTAGATCTTGGAAGCCCTGTGATGAATTCCATGGAGACCTCTTCCCAACGCTGGCTAGGAATTTTTGAAAATTTGAGGTGTTTATGTAGCTTAATACTTTATAAAACTTTATGATTGTTGATCTAAATATGTATTCTTTGTTATTGATTCTTTGTGGGTGATTAATCTAATTAATTCATTTTATCATTTGTAGAATGAAGACAGAAGGTTGTAGAAGAATTAGATAGGATATTAGAAGATACACAACATATACCGTGGAGAAACCCTTTCGTGAAAAAACTCCACCAAGAATCAATGTATTATTTAATCTCTGAAGTAGATTACATAGCTCCAAATTCTTGCTTGAGAATGCTTATTTTTCCTTCAACAAATCTTCTTCACAACCTGCAATAAACTAATACAAACTCTCTTCAACTTGCTTGAGATATATAGGCAATAAACAACTTTGTAAACTCCAAAAGAGTTTCAATTACAAAGCTCAATCCCTATCTCCTAAAAGGTATGGCTATCTTTTCCAAGTAGAGTTTAACCATGAAAAACAATGCCAACACATCATCTTCATCCATTTGGGTGTCCCAAACTGAAGTAGTAACTCAACCTTTAATCTGTAAATATCTTCAAGGATTTATCCTCAAAGTAGGCGCCCAAGAGTGGGCCCACTTAACTTAGCCTTCTGAAATATCTTAACATGCAAAGGAGTTAAATCCAAGAAGCCAACTTGGGCGCCCAAAGTGGGTCCAAGTCATTTTTTGTTAACTAAAAAATCTCTCTCCAACATTCATGTAAGAATGGTCATCCCTTGTTAATTAAAGGAAGTTACCTGCTATCTGTCATGCAACTCAATTCATTAGTCATGAATTCCAAGTTAACTGAAGTCAACTAGTATTCAACTAAAACTAACTGAAGATAATTGAACCATAACTGAACTAAACTAAACTAAAATAAACTAAACTAAACTAAACTAAATTGATTCTAAATTGAACTGAACTAAACTAAACTTCATGCATGTAAACATGAAACCCTAACTCCTAGGATCTTTACATGCATTACAGAAGTGTTATCTCTTACTCCAAATAGTTAACTAAACTCAAGGTGAGTGTCACCTTCCATGTGGATGCCCCATGTGCTCTATTATTTAGGAACTCATCTTGGACGCCCTCACATGCTCCTATTATATAGAATTAATTACAAATGTTAATTAACATGATTATTTCATCCAAAATTAATCTCTCTCTAATCCTAGTGTTGTGTAACACTTTCCAAGGACTTAGGAGATACATGAAATAAATAATGTTTAGGATTGCAATTAAATGGCATCCTATTTCCAACAGGAATAACTAGGGGTTGCAAGAGACCGGATGTCTTAATTTTCTCCCCTTTATTTCGTTGACAAACCAATTATTCCATCACAAATTTTTGAACATCCCCTTTTAGCCCTTCCCAAAAGAAGTTTTGCTTGACTCGATGATATGTCTTCAAAAATCCTAAATGACCACCCACTCGAGACTCATGTAGCTTTGTGAGAATCTTTTGTTTGAGAGAGGAATTCTTGCAAAGATACAATCACTCTTTATACCACAAAGTATCTCCCTTCCAACAAAATTTATCTAAACTACTAGGGTCATTGTGTAATTGTTGAATCAAATTACTAGTAGCCACATCATTTTTCCACTCTTATTTGGCTTCTTCTACCCAATCTTCCTATAATATTGAAAGGGGACACAATAAAGCTTCATCCTTCTCATCTTTCCTTGATAGTGCATTTGCCACAAGATTTTTATTCCCTTTCTTATATACAATCTCAAAATCATATCCCAACATATTAGTAACCCATTTTTGTTGTTCTTCTAAAGACAATCTTTGTTCCAAAAAATATTTTAGGCTATCATGATCTATCTTAACCTTGAAGTGTCTACCCATTAGATAAGGCCTCCATTTTTTAATTTCATGAAGAATAGCTAGCATTTCCTTCTCATAAATAGGTTTGAGTTGATTCTTCCCCTTTAATTAATGACTCTCAAAAGCAATGGGCCGACCCTCCTGCATGAGAACTGTGTCTATACCATTTCCAAAAGCATCACATTCTACAATAAAATCCTTTGTGAAATCAAGAGTTGTGCACATAACTACCTTCAACATTTCAAATTTTGAATTAGTAGATTCATTCCAATGAAAAGTATCCTTCTTCAATAAAGTTGTGAGGGGTGTTGCTAAACGGCCATAATTCTTCACAAATTTACAATAGTATCTAGTCAATCCCAAGAAACCCCTCAATTTCTTAATGGTTTTGGGAATACGACATTCCATGATAACCTTAATTTTGTTAGGATCCTCCTTTACTCCATGTGAACTATGTGTCCCAATTATTCCACCTCATTAAGACCAAAATCACACTTGTATGGCTTAGCATAGAGTTGATGCTCTTCGAGAACTTGTAATACTTGATCTACATGTTGCAAGTGTTCTTCACATGACTTGCTATAAATCAATTTATCATCAAAAAGCACTAATATATACTTCCTCAAGAACTTTTTAAATATGGAATTCATCAAACTTTGAAATATAGATGGAGCATTAGTAAGACCAAATGGACCAAAAAGTCATAATGACCCTCATGAGTCCTAAATGTTGTCTTACAAATATTTTCTTCATTAATTCGAGTTTGGTGATAATTGGTCTAAGATCTAAAT